>JAMJFZ010001796.1:9975000-10317500 GCA_026225945.1 Cricetomys ansorgei
CTAGTTATTTTTCCTGCAAACCAGATTCTGTTTTAAAATCTGCAAAGTGTTTCCTCAGGGTCAGCACACAGAAGCTGTCGTCCAGAACTGGCCAAGATTGTATTTCAGGCTGGTAGCTGAACTTGGTACTGTAAGAATCACTCAGTATTACTGGTTTTGAAGGCATGAAGGGATTTTTAGAGAGCAGCTGAGGCTTGGCACTGTAAGAGGCTAGGAGAGGCCATTGGTAAAGGTACAGCCTCAGTGGCAGTTGAAGCCCCAGATTGAAGGGGTCATGCAAAGAGGTGAGACTTGGCACCATGAAGAGAGCCCAGTAGAGGCAATTGGTGAATGTGCAGCCCAGTTCAGTGAGGGACCTCAGTAGTTTTTGAGATGCCAGTACCATGGGATGACCAGAAAGAACAGCAGCAGCAGTGGAGTGGAGCCAGCCAGAGCCTGGAGGACAAGCTGTGTGTGCTGCAGAGGGCAGAGCCAGAGAAGTGATCCAAGCCCTTTGGAGGAGCCCAGAAGATCGTGAGTGAATTCCAGATAATGGGACATTGATAATGTTTTTTACTGTCCAGAGACACTGAGAAAGCTTGATGTTTGGTTTCATTTGGTCCTGTGCATTAGCAGCACTCATGATTGTTCCTCTTGTAAATAGTTTTGCTGGCGTAGTGTTAAATTGTATTATAGAGATAAAGCCAGATGTTTTTTGATTAACTTATACAGAAAAGGGGGAATGTGGAAGTTTATCTTTAGTTGTGTTTAAAATTGTTTTTGTGCACTGTTGGAAAAAGGGTCTGCCTTGGTCTTGGCGTTTTGTATTGTTTGCAGGTGTTGGATTTATGTGGGGGTTGTTTAATTGCTTATGATCTGCACATGGTATCAGTTGAACACCTAAAGAGCTCTGAATAAATAAAAACACCTGAGCTGAGATGCTTGTGGTTCCACTGTGGAGTCTGGCGCTGGCCAGGTGGTGGTTCCCTCCGCTGCGGTCTGGCAGAGTTTACACCTGTGAACGTGCCTCCTCGTCTTCTTTGCTGAGCAACCCCAGCAGCCTAACAACTACAAAGGCTGGAGGAGGATTGCAATAAGTTTGAGGTTAGGTTGGTCTACAAAGTGAGGTTCTGTCTTAAAAGGTTAAAAAAAAAAAAAAAGGAAAGAAAAAGCAATAGAAAAAGAGTAGCATAGGGAAGATGAAGTGCTGCTGTTGTTGGGCTTTTTGTTGTTTTTTACATTTATTTTCAGGGACTGGAGAGATGGTTCGATGGTTGAGAGCACTGCTGCTCTTGCAGAGGACCAGGATTCAGTTATGGGAACCCACGTGTGTATGAGTATGTGTATGTGAGTGTAGGGACCTTTGGAGGCTAGAGGATCCCCAGGAGCTGGAATTACAGGCAGTTGCAAGCCAATGGATATGGGTGCCAGGAGCTAAGACTCCGATCCTCAGCAGGAGTAGTGAGGAGCCCTTTGCAGCTGAGATATCTCTCCAACCCCTTGTTGATACTTTTTAATCTTAACCATGATTTTTTATGTTTCCATATAAAAGTAGTCAGAGGATCGGCTATTCCATTAAATCAGTCCAAATGACTGGACGTAGTTCAGCTTCGTTTCAGGGACTCTGCCTTGGCTTTTAGCTTGGCAGGCTGTATGGAGCCTGCCAGAACCTGTATGTATGTATGCATGTATGTATGTATGTATGTATGAGCCAGAACCTGCTCAATGCTAGGATTGCAAGCATGGTTTCATGCAGTAAAGATTGATCACAGGGCTTCACCCATCTAGGCAAGGCCTCTACCAACTCAGCTCCATACTCACTCCTGTTGTTAAGACAATGTCTTCTGTGTAGCCTAGTTTAGCCATGCAGTCTAAGTCCAGTCTGGGCTCAGACTCAAGATCCTCCTTCCCACTTCCTAAGTGCTGAGATTACAAGTGTATCTTGTATCTTGTGATATTTTTTCTTTTGTTCTATTTTCTTTTTCTGTTTTCACTTGCCAAAACCCAGGCTTAGCCTAGAACTTCTGTTAGCCCAGATTCATGACTATTGCTGCTTCAGCCTCCTAAGCAATAGGATTGTAGGTGTGTAACAACGTGCCTAGCTCTTCTGTTTTGATAGATAATTCCAGCTATCTTACTAACTACTGGATTGGAAAAGCTGAATTGGTTAAAGTAGAAACTCAGGGGCTAGGCCTAGTTTGTAAGGAAAGCTCATCTGAGATGGAGTTTGCAAAATTAAGCCTCAAAACCTCCTCCAAATGAGCAGTAAATGTCAAGGCATTTTGCAAACTGCAAATCAATTCAGAAGTGACCTAGTATGTTCTTCTAGTAAATGAGCCAAGATGACATCTTTCTGAATTTATTCTTTGCCAGGTATTTACTAAAGTACTCTTTTTGTTGAATAATGAATGGTGTATTTTAAAAGTATTTTCTGAATCTCTTACTAATTAATAATTATAGTGATTTGAATGAGAATGCCCTCCATAGGCTCATATATTTGTGTACTTAATTCCCAGTTGGTAAACTGTGAAGTATCAAGAGTCTTTGTTGGAGGTGTGGCCTTGTTGGGGGAGATACGCCACTGGGGGTGGGCTTTGAGGTTTCAGCAGCCCACACCAGGCCACCAAGGTCTCTCTGCCTTCTGATCAGATGTAGAACTCTAAGCTACTTCTCCAGCACCATGCCTGCCTGCCACCATGTTCCCTGCCATGGTCATGGACTCACCCTCTGAAACTGTAAGCAAGCTTCCAATTCAATGCCTTGGCCATGGTGTCTTTTCACAGTAACTGAGACAATAATGAACTTCTTACTGTCTTTATATGCTACTGTTTACTATTCCAATAGGTGTTTATATAGTTAAACATAACAGGGCTGGAGAGAGGACAATACTTGCAACTCTGTGAGTTCAAATCCCAGTGCCTCACACACCTGTATCCAGCTCCAAGGAACCCAAGCATCCCTTTCTGGCCTTCTGATCTCCTTGTGCATCTGCATACATGTGTATGTACACACACACACACACACACACACACACACACGCACAATGAAAATGAATCTTCTAAAGGGCTAGCAAGTTTAACATACTTGAATTCACTTAAATCTGTTAAGTCAGAACCCCATGGCAAAAATTAAACTTGTGCTTCTTTGGGCCAGGTGGAGGTTAATGTACAGAAATCACCGTAGCCCAGCACATTGCGGCTTTTCAAATGTTTGTTGAACTGGGGAGAAAAAGGACATTCACAGAGACTATGACTTTTCTCCCCAAATAGCTTATGTTAATAAAGAAATGACCTTCACGAATGGAATGTAAATCTTTTATTAAAACACTTGTCTTTCCACAGTAGTAAAGCGTTGGCATGTACAGTATAAAAATAATCACCAACCATAATTATACTGAATTCCTCTTATCAACTGCAAGTGTCTTCAATACAATTTTTTCCGTATAAAAATACTGGGAAAAATTGATAAATAACAGGTAAGAGAAAGATATTTCTAGGCAATTAGAATTGTTGGGACAAAGTGGATACTGTGAGGTGTTGGAACACACAGCCACAGGACATGCCTCCTGACAGCGCTGCAGGCCAGATGGTGAAAGAAAGCATAAGTGTCTGGGTAACTTTCCCACCCAAGATTTTTGGGTACCATCATTCAATATGTTTTGCATCTTGGTTGGCTACCTATGTTTCCCTATCAATCCCAGACCAAATCACAAGAATCTTCATGAGCAGAACTGAATACTTTGAAGCAGATCAAGGCAACCAACTGTCACCGTTTATGAGAGAAGCCTCTAAACATCCCCCAGGGTGATGCTTGGAGAAGCTGGGAGCTGAGCTGAAGCTGAGAACTTGACTCCAGAGCAAAAGGCTTAAGGGGAAAAATGAGCACTCAGAGATGGAGGGTCTGCTAACATCACTTGGGTGTAGATTGACCTTGGCAGAGAGACACTTGCTCTTTCGGGTTGAAAATATTACTCTCTGGAATCGTCTCTGTCGGCCTGCACATCTAATGGCATGAAGCACTCAATGGGGCAATTAACATTCTGTCAAAATAGAAGAGGAAAAAAAAAACAACATTAGTAGCCAATACTCTATGATAAATATAGTGTGGAGGAGAGATTTGTGCCATGAGTGTTTTATAGAAAGGGTAGCTATCTAGCGTCAAAAGCCTAGAAATGTACTGAGCAATAGACAATTCTCAGGAATTTAGGAAATTACAAGAAGTAATAATTCCATTCCAGGTCCTGTATTCTCCATAAGTCATTCATAAGACTTGGTGTATGTGTGTAAGGAGCAGAAGTCAACATCTGGGTGACATTATGCAGATGCTGCCCACCTTATTTTTGGAGCACTAGCCTGAAGCTCACTGGTTAGGCTAGGCTGGCTGGCTAGCCAGCCCCAGGGACCCCTCTATTTCTGCCTCCCCAGTGAGGGGATTACTGAGGGGATTACAAGAGATTACAGGCACTTGCTACAGCACCTAGCTTTTTCACATGGGTTCTGGGGATTAAACTCAGGTCTTCAGTGCTGAGTTATCTCCCCGGCCACAAAAGACTTCATTTCAAATTAAAAAAAATCATTTGGTTCACTCAAAAGAAAAGCATCCACATACAGACTCTGCACTACACACCCGAACACGTTCAGGGAGAGGCGCTCTGGGTGCGCGCACTTACAGTGTTCGTTCTCTGATGGTATCTCTGCGTATACTGATTGTAGGTGTGGCCAGTGGAGCCATCCGGATTGGGGTCAGCCCCAGGTCTGCGGCAGTTGTCACAGCGCCAGCCCTGAGAGGAGAGGCATGAAACCAAATGGGGTTTATGATAACCCAAGGACGTCCCAGTTTAGTGCTTGAGTTAAAGAATCCCAGCTCTGATGCACTGGCAACGCAAGCAGTTAATCAAACAGGAAGCTTCGATGATGCCTTCATGCACTTGTAACTCTCAGCATGTATCTTGGCCTATTACGTATCTTGCACTTACATACCCATCTACGTTTCCTTTCCCTTCCTTCTGAAATATCCTCGCTTCTTTCCCTGAGCAAGGTCTACTCATCTTCCCACCTTCCTCGGTCCCACCTTTCTCCTCAGTGGGCTTTCTGCTCTAGGTGGAGAATTTTCCAATGCCCTCTCTCGCTTCTGACAGTGACTTGAGAGCATGTGAACAAACTCCATCACTTTCCCATGGAGGAAACAGACCCACAGGAGAGGAATGACTTGAAAGGAGCCAGAAAGCACACAGTGAGGCCTCAGATAGAAGTGGATAACTGGCCATATTCTCTTTCTAGTTCCTTCTAAAACCTCCATAGCCTATAGGGTTGTAGCCTCAGTGCTGGCCAGAGATAGGATGGGAGAAGGAAGATACCACAATGGGCCTATGCTTCTTCCTTAGTGTTGCAGGAAATAAATTCACTTTGTCATTGTTCTGGAGCTGGGAGGAGGGGAAACTAGAGCTGATGGGGAGAGCAGTGTCCCCCACCATTAGCAGGAACCCTAGGGAAAAGGAAGCAGATACTAGGGAAGGCATGAAAGGTACAGACTCTGGCTTCCATTGCTCGGTAGCCCTTGAAGCTCACAGACTGGCGAACTTACTCAGTTTGGTACCCACCTTTAACCTAACTTGAATGAGACTTTGTTCTTACAATTGAAAAAGTAAAAACATAAGGTGAGGTGTATTGGTACATGCCTTTAATCCCAGCACCCAGGAGCCAGAGGCAGGAGGATTACTGGGAGTTGAGGCCAGCCAGGTCTACATAGGGAGTTTCAAGGGCTACATAGTAGAGACCCTGTCTCAGGAATAAATAAATATTACACTCACTTACTTATACAATCATTTAAATATTTTTGGCATTTCCCCATTTAAGAGCCCATTTCCCATAAGACCAACAGAATCAATAAAAGTGCTTTGATATAAAACCATAACAATCCTCACTGTGGTGTTTCACTCAGAGCTTTGGAGACAGGCATAACTCAAAGGGTTTTATGTTCATAAGCAACAAGCAGGTATTGGAGACCAAAATCTACTTCCTAAAAGTCCCTCATTTAGACCAAGATAACTGAGTTTTATGACCTGCTTTTGTAAGTATTTGAGAAAGACTGAGCCAGAGAGACTCTATTCTATACATATTGGATGAAACGAGATTGTAAACCCTACAGGCTGCCCTGGATCTGAGTTTCCAATGGCACACAGGATCCTTCCTGTGGCTGGATTAATTTTCCTTTTTAAATAAAAGATTTATCATATATTTTTATTTTATGCTTCTGGTGCTTGCCTGCATGTGTGTCTCAGCACCATGTGTGCCTGATGGTCAAGGAAGCCAGAAGAGGGATCAGTTCTCCTGGGGCTGGCCATCATGGACAATGTGAGAAGAGGAACCAAGTCTAGGTCCTCTCCAGAGCAGCGCCTTTAACCACTGAGCCATCTCTCTAGTCCCCAGATTAATTTTTTTAAATGTTACTCGCCATTACGCTACTTTTAATCATCAGTGAATGCTGACAATATTAACCAGTGAACCTCACGATAGGAGTTGGGGCGCATATTCCTCGTGCATCAGAATTTGGGGACCATTTAAGGTCAGGCCCTTTATAAAAATTTAATTTCTAAAAAACTCAGTACATTCATTTATGTATGTATATGCACACACATATGCACATACATGTGCCACAGCCTGTGTGGAGATCGATGGACAAGTCGTGGAGTATGTCCCTGTCTATCCCTTTTAAGTTATAAGTCATTTTGAAATTTCAGTTGCTGAAAGATAGACTAGAAATTGTTATATGGAAGAGGGACACATATCAGAATGGCTGCGGAGTACAGGCTTGAGTAATGAACTTCCCAGCCCTCCATAATTCTTCCAACCTCAAATTCCATACCAAAAGATACCGAGAGATGAGGGTGGAGGGACAGGGGACGGGGATGAGAAACCTGCCTCACTGGAACCCACCCGGATCAGCCGGGATTATGCTAGGACAGGGATATGCTCTCTGCCTCTGCTTTCTTCCCACCCCATTCAATGTTAGCCCTCCTAAACCCTGGGGGCTTTATGTTTCTCTGTTCCGCTAAGCCTTCTTGCAGATTGCAGCCGGTCCAGAACTGTATTGGTCAGAATCTCCTGTGATTAGCTTGGCTTGGCAGGCTATGCTAATTGAATGTCTCCAAGGATAAAGAGCCAGGGATACTTCTTGTTCCCTGGTTTGTCCATTACTACTTAGCTCAGTATTAGAGTCGTAATAAGAGATCTATTTTTAGATTGAGCAGGGGCCCAGAAGCAGTGGCATTTTCTTAGATTGAGGTATATGAACAATACTGCCCCAGAGATGCTAGCCCATCGGCACGGAGCTGGAGACTTAGTGCTAGGGTTCAGGTGAGGACAAAGAGGACAACCTGAGAATCTTAGTCGTGGCTGGGAGTGCTGAAGTTATTATCAAGGAAGAGGACAACTGGGGAGGGGTATTCCCATCTTAGGGACTCCCATAAGAGGCAAGGCACCCCCATGTACACAGCACATCCATGTTGGAGCCTCCTTCACGCCTTATCTAAACACCACCAGACTTACCCGCTGGCCCCCGAAACATGTGCAGGAGCAAATGGCTCCAAGATATTCTTTCTGCCACTGTTCTCCCACTTGGTAGGTCTTCCCGTCATCATAACACGTTGCTTCATCTGCATGTGGGGGTACAAATCAGAGACAGTTGTAAGACCAAGAACAATGATGCGGATTCGAGTTGGTGCGCCTGCCCTAGACTTGTGAGCACCGGCCAAATTCTCCAACTGAGGTGAATCACAGACGTTCCGAAGCCTCGGCGCAGGAGGCCGGGTGAGTCTACTCGTGACACCTCACTGCAGATGATCAACGTGCGCGCGCAGCTTGTGAAGGTGCTCGCGTGCTTGGACATAACAGTCACGACTCACTTCTGAAGCATGCTACTGATTTCCCAGTCACAAGACTGGCAAACCCCCCCCCCCTTCCCCCGGTCTCCAGCCCATGCTGGTTAGGAAAGTGGGAGTACTTTTAAGGGTCCAGAAATGATTAGGATGACGTACGGGGATCGCACTTGAACTCTCCCTTTCCATTCCCGAGACACGTGCAGCTCATCCTCTGGCCATTTTCTCCCTGGCGATCCCACTTCTCTCCAATCTTGTAGTTGACACCATTGTCATGGCACCATTCTGTAAGGCGGGGACATCACGGGAGAAGAGTTACTTGTGTTCTGACTCACAGGACAGGCGGGACACTGGGACACGGAGCGAATCCGTAAAGAGTGGGAAGTTGAAGATCACGTTCCCTGTGATCAACCATTTCTTCATAACATTTCTACTATTTAATATTTTCCAGGCCAGAGTTAAGACTTAACGTTGCTACCAAAATCATTCCACAGGACTAATCAGTGATTCATTTGATTCTTTCAAACCTTACCATTGTGGAAAACTAAAATGGGATTGGAGAAAAACTTGGGTTTTGCAGAGATCCTAGGTACGAAATAGTTTAATGAAATATTAGAGATCAGCTGGTGTTACGTGCTCCCACCTGCTTCATATAAATGAAAAGAATGAGAGAACAAATGTAACAACAGAATGTTGACAATCAATGAATTAGGCTTGCTGGAATAGATGGATTCTAAAAACATCTAGTCTCCACAAGCTGTATTTAATGTCATACATAAGATGCCTTTTTAATCTAGAAGATTTATGCCAAACAACACACTTAAGACATTTATACAATGCATTATTTCTTCTACTTCATCAGCAATCCAGCATTCCTTAAACTGTGAGCAAAAGTATTACAGTATTATAGTTAAGACATTTCGGCAAAGAATGTCAGTTGAGTCAAAGGCTCACACGTAAAATTATTGTATGTTCCACAACTGTAATCAAGTGCTGTATCTTAAAAATGTAACAAACTTCGACCTAGTTCAATCTCAGAACCAAAAAATCATCTAGTCAATGCTAAATATTGTCCCTCCCAGTTCTAGCACGGTGTAGAATGCACTGTGCTCCATCCAAGTACAGAAGTCTACCTACACTGAAAACATTCCTTGATTTTAAACTTCCAGTCTGCATTTAGCTATTTCATGTAAAGTGAAGGAAAATGTTTCACAGAAAATTTTGGAGGTCTGTCAAATGTCATTCCATGGCATATGGTTTTTCCATGATTGTCCATAAGTTTGTGCTTAAAACATAATCACCACATTTAAAAAAAAACACCAATAATAATTATACTTCCAAAACAAAGAATAAATGAATGGTTATATATTCTAATACTAAATCTATAGATACAATAGATAGTTCTTAGGATCATTTTCACCAATAATTTGAAAAATTAAGAACCTCTTTAAAATTTGAAAATCAAGTATTTTCTAGTCAAAGTCTATTTAAACTTTTTTATTACATTTATTTATTTCTCTGTGTGTGTGTGTGTGTGTGCATGTGCGTGTACATGTGCGTGTGTACATGTACATTCCAGGGACAGAATTCTGGTCAATGCATTACTAGACATTTTCCTTTATATTACTAGCAAAGTTTGGGATATCTAGGTGGTTGTTGTTTGGTGGTGGTAGTGTGTGTTTGTGTGTCTGAGTTTGTGTCATACGTGCAGGTAGTACAGTACTTGTATGTCTGCTTATGTTGACAAAGATAGTGTTTGTGAGTATAAATGCTCACCTCTGTCGTTACTTAACACCAAAGACTGAAAGGAATTCGGAGTTTCTGCCTCACATCATCTCAATTGGACCAAAACCTACTGAGTTTATAACTTCATTGATTTAGATATAACTAAACATTTCAAAAAGCATATCATCACTACAAACACATTTTAACGACTCAGTTGGATTAGCACACAACTCTTGTGATATTCAACAAGTAAAATTTCCCATCATTCTTCTATGATGCAAAATGTTACTTTGAGTCAAACAGTATACTTTTGTTTGCATCATGTTTGGAACAGCCTGAGTCTGCCAAACATGCTTCCGTAGCCAACTAGTGCAAACGCATGAGATTAGAAGAGATGGAGGAATAAGTAGATGGACAAAGCAAGCTACTCACTAGATGAATCACATCTGAAATGACCACTGCCAAAACCCAAGCACTGGCATGTGAGCTTAAAGCCAGATTCAGACAATCGCTCCCATTCCTCTCCAATGGCATAATGGGAAACTGTGTAAGGGTCAAAGCATGAGTCTTCCATAGGTTGGTTCAGGCCTTCATTGACTATGAAGAAAAGGAGAACGGGAAAAAAGGAAAAAGACATCTTATTGTTGGTTTGGGATCATAAAAAGAAACAGATATACTCTAAACAATGACCTAATCTAGTAGCACTAACAAGAATTCATATGCTCTAATGACAGAGATGTTCCCATCAGCAGGGCTTTGATGTAGCCAATGGGCACTTGCCACAGCAGGTAAAACAAAGCCCATTTTCTTCATCCCCATCTTCAGTTTCAAACCATGATTTTCCCGGAAATCTACTTGACGTAACATGAAACAGAGCTTCAGACAATTTAAACTAGTTAAGAATGCGGGCAGTGATGCTTCTCCAAGGTATCTGAATTTCTTTGAGCATATTGACAATTCTCTGCCTCTATTTCCTTACCCAGTACATAGGGATAATAATGTAAACGTCTCCACTGCCTTGGGTTCTTGTAGAAGCTAGGTGAAACCAAGACATCAAAGCACTGGCCCTTCATCAATATGCAGAAACTACTCACTGATTAACTACTGCTAGACACTATTCTTTGTTTCTACTACAAAAGTCTTAACATTTTCCTATTATTATAATGCAGCCTTCACCTACACCTAGATTTTTACACTGTTACTATAAAACTGTCTTATCAATAAAATTGTTTTTTCCAAATAGGAGAAATTACCATGATGCACGTGACTCAGGAGGAAATAAAAGTCTGAATGGGTTTCCCTCTATGTTTTAGAAATTTTTTCATTTTATAAGTTAAAATACTAAAAAAAAAAAAAAAAAATCTGTGTAGATGCTAGAGAGATGGCTCAGTGGTTGAGAGCACTGTCTGCTCTTCCAGAGGACCTGGATGAGTTTCCCAGCACCCACAGGACGGCTCAAAGCTGTCTACAATTCCAGTTTTGGGGGATTCGATGCATCTTTTGTGTTCCCCAGGCGCCAAGCATGCACGTGGTGCAAAGACATACATATAGGTAAAACACATTTATAATGACTAAGTAATCTGTATAAATAAAACATACCTCAAGTTGTTTTCTAAATACTAAATAAGCTAACTCACTGTGGCTCTAAATCCCCCATGTGGATACTTCTTTCAATAATGTAACAATCAAAAGTTCAAATGCAATTAATATTTGAAATGCCTAATATTTACCTAGAAGAACTAAGAAGTCTAAAACGTTACAAGGCCAAGAGAATCTGGTAAGGACACTGATGGAACAGGAGTTGGAAAGAAAACAAAGGGGCTGGAACTCTTAGGCATTCACTATTTTACAAATAATTCAGGAGTTAAGATTCTGCCCTAACGTTATGGAGCCTGAGTGTCACAGCAGGTTTTAGTCCAGCACAGACCATGCAGTAAGATTCTGTCTGAAACACACCTTCCAGAAGACAGTGTGGAAAACCACAAAAACCCCTGTGCATTTGAAAAAATTCCTTTCATGTGGCATTTTACTAGTGAAACCACAAAAGGTAAAGAGTAAATATTACTGTGGATGTAATACAGACATATCTGCCCACGTCTGCACTGTCCAACACGCAACTGCCTAATTTATGAGTGATATAGCAGTCTTCTCTTGGAGAAAAGAGACTATAATGAAGTAATGGTCCCAGGTAGAAGTCCTGCTGCTTGGAAGAAGTGGGACCTAGTCCTTACAGTGTAAACTCTCGGGATTCACAATTTCAAATGTTCCCTATCTTGGATTCCTCGGTGAATCTTCAGCTGCTGCAGCTTAAAAAGCCAAATGGCACATTGTTGGTTTCAAGAGACTTTTCAGAGGATGCACAGAAGAGCCAAGGGTCATTCAAGCTTTATTAAGAGTTTTCATGACGGTTATTTAACCTTTATTAAGATGTTGTATGGTGGTCATTTAACCTTTATTAAGATGTTGTATGGTGGTCATTTAACCTTTATTAAGATGTTGTTTGTATGGTGGTTATTTAACTTGTATTAAGCTTACATGGTGGTTATTTAATCTTTATTAGGTTTGTATGATGGCCATTTAACCTTTATTAAGATCTTGCATGTATGTAACATGAAATTAATATATATTTAAGAGTATAAGGGCACATATAAAGTGGCTGGAGAGATGGCTCGTAATTAAGAGCACTGGCTGCTCTTCCAGAGGACCTGGCATAGGTTCTAACACCCACATGGTGACTAACAACTGTATGTAACTCCAGTTCCAGAGGATTCGGCGCCCTCTTCTGGCCTCCGTAGGTGCTGGATGCATGTTGCACACAGACATACATGCAGGCAAAACACCCATATACATAAAATTAAAATAAGCAAATCTAAAAAGAAGAAAACAAAGACGTATACAAAATTGACATTTGGAATAGGGAGCTCTTTGGAAAGAAAGAGACAATGTTGGTAACATTTTACATCAGGAACAAAACCTAAGCCCTCACTTAGTGCTGCAAAGGACAACTATCTATAGGTAAGGTATTCTGTTTGGGTTAGAAACACTTAAGAGAACTGCAGTTTGGGGAGAGAGAATAGTAAAAGGTATTCAGAAACCACTGTGTCTATCAACCAGGTACTGAATAGGATGGACAAAGAGTATAATATTTACGTCCCTTCCGGGTCTGTCATCCAGTACTGAAAGCCTGGCAATCATACATGTGAGTTGGTGAACACCCTAGGATTTCCTAGAGGGAATTTTCACACTGTTGTGCAGCTTTACTTTCCTAAGTTCAGAGACAAAAAGGAACAAAAGACAAAGCCTTCTCTGGGGTGGTCCAGCAAGAAGCTTGTGTCTGAACAGTACAGCAGGGTACCTACCAGCGTTGCCCACGGTAACAACCTCCTCCCGAACCTTGTGCCTCCTCTGGTTTTGCAGTGCCTCAACTATGATGTTGTAAGTGACCCCTCTGGTAAGGCCAGTCAGTGTCGCACTGGTAGAAGTTCCAGGAACTTGGAACTGTACATCAAAATTGGGAGAGAGCATTACAATGACAAATAGGAATGAGCTCCCTGCTCTAGGGAGACAAAGCGGGGATCAGTCAAGATGAGATGTTAAGTGAGTTTAAGGAGCCATCATTTCTGCTAGATTTTTCTGGTTGGTACTCCACAATTATCAGAACCCCTCAGCTATATCAGCCCCCCTCTGAATCCTGTGGCTCACGAGAACTCCTGGCAAAAAACCTCCTTCATAAGCATGGAGACCACAGGAGATAAGTGTGTGCCATGCCAGGCACCATCACACTAGAACCTGGGTTTTCTGAAAACACTGGAACATCCCCAGACTCAAGTTTCTAAGCTAATAAATGTCCTACAGTAGAGTCAAATTTTGAATTTCTGCCACTTTTTAAAAATAACACAACAAAAATTGATTCTAGCACCTGGGACAAATTAAAGAATAGAGTTTTGGAGAAGTAACTGGTCCCCAAAGGTTCACCTAATCTTCCTAGACACATCATAGATAATGTGATCCTTCAAGGACAGACACCAAGGGTGGCATTTCAAACTTTATATAAAGGTAGAACATTTCTTTTTTTTTTTTCTAAGATCATATTTTTATCTCTCTCACTAAGTATCCTCCAATGTATGAAAATCATAAAAATTTCATTCTCTCCACTGAGTCAAAGTCAGTGACACTTCTGGCTTATCCTCCAGAGCAGAGCCACAAGGAGATAAGAAAAAACAAAACACAAAAACACCTCAGGGTTGTGGCATCTTTCTAAGTATCCTGGGAGAGTAGACATCTAACACCAGAGCTCTGGTTGCTTCTGGATGACTCCTTTCCAGATAGCATAGTTAAAACAAAACAAAACAAAACAAAAAAATAAAACAAAAATCAAAACCAAACCTCGTTACCTGTAAGGGCTCCTCGTCAGTGCCAATAGGATGACATGAAATGATGTACTCAGAACTCTCCTGGAATGGCGCCCAAGAGATGGTTGTCTGAGAGAGAGCTTCTTGTCCTGTAGAGGCATTTGGATTGAGCCCCGGAACGTGAGAGTAGAGGTGGTAGTCTACGTCTCCCCTGGGAACATGACCGATTTGGACCTCCTCATCTACATTCGGCAGGTGTGGTCTTGGCCTAGCCCTGACAGGGGTGGCCGCAGTAGGTGGTGTGGTGCGCCTAAAGCCATGTTCCTCAAAGATCATTTGTTGGCCAACACTGGGATGTTGGTGGGCCGTGCCGGGAAGCTGAATACCATTTTCGGTTTCATACCCAGGGTTGGTGATGAAGGGGGTCTTTTGAACTGTGGAGGGAACATCCAAGATCTCTGGTCCATGAAGATTGGGGTGTGGAAGGGTAACCAGTTGGGGAAGCTCATCTAGCCAAGAGAGAGGTTAGAGCCAAAAAAGCAAGCGTGTTAAGCTCAAGGAAGAAGCAATACACTAACAATCCAGGCAACAACTGTACGTCAACCCGATCAAGACTCCTACACATTCAGCAATTCTCAGATCATAGAACACTTCCTAGAAAGAAATCTTGATTTTTTTTTTTTCCCCTCACAGATTTCTTTATAGTTTAGACAGGGAAAAAAAAAAAAAAAAGTTAGTATGAACCACTCATACAGACAAAGCCACCTCAGCTCCAAATTAAGCCTTGCAACTGAAATATTTGAAGTTTCAGAGACCAAATAATAAATCAAGACAAACAGGAAAGGTTTTTACTCCCACCATTAAAAAGCTTTTTTTCCCCCAATTCAAGCTATCTGGTTTGAATTTCTGAAAGGTGAAAGAAGCTTTAAGTTGTAGAAAATGAAATAAATCAGACATCTTTAGAGCGTGTTAGGTGATTCTTGTCAAAGAGTACGATATATACTTATATAAGCCACACTGCTAGAAAAAAACAATCCATGAGAAATGTGTCAAAACAGAGAGCTCCGTCCTGCAAACAGACCATTGGTTATGAGCCTTTACCTGTCTTTTTCCTCCCAATCAGGGGCTCACTCCTCTGGTTGTTCTTCAAGGCAATGATGTAGACGGTATACTCGGTTCCTGGCTCCAGACCTGATGGGGAACACAGACGTTCGTTATGTGGGCCAGCTTGGCCAGTAAAGCAGGAGTCATCAGCCCAGGAGAAGCTAGTGGGGAGCAAGGATTCTTCCCAGCTTTCTCTAGAGTCTTAAAATGGGAAAACAGCTTCACGTCTCTCCTGTCTTTCTTTCTTTCTTCCTTTTTCTTTCTTTTTCTTTCTTTCTTTCTTTCTTTCTTTCTCTCTCTCTCTCTCTCTTTCTTTCTTTCTCTCTCTTTCCCTCCCCCTCTCTCTTTCTATCTATCATCTATCTATCTGAGTCTTTACACATAAAGGCCATTCAGTTAATGATCTTACGATCACAGCTGACACTTGTATGAGCGGTTTAAGGATAACTTTTCTGAAGCTTCTAGCCTGTGGATAACCAATCAATACTGTATGCCACCTATATACATTTGCGGGACATCATCGCAGACTTCAGACTTCTTTTTAGGCCTAATCATTGGCAGCCTTCAGTGATGGAGCAAAAATTAAGACATATCCAGATCAAGTCTTCCCATACCAGATTCTTTTGTTGTTCCATGAATGCAAAAGAGCTGTGATTCCTGATTATCTGCGTGTTCTATGAGGACTTCAACATCCAGGCAATACTATAAGTACAATTTATCTTATCTTTTGGGTAAAAATAATGAAGAAATAGGTGAATTTACATCAGAGAGCTAGCTGTGTTATATGACAGCACTGAAGTTACATGCTCAGACACTCACACCTTTTGAGAACTCTCCCGTCCCTAAAGAGAACGCCTTCATCACTGAGCACCTCATTCCCATGAAAAAGCATCAAAGATGCAGCTGGGGAGCATTATGGATTTTGAGTATCTGTAATTAAGGGAACAACTGCAACATGGAAGCAATACCAGTAATGGTGGCCTCTGTGACACCAGGGCGGGGCCGAGGGACCACTTCTCTGGGAGGGGATCCAGGCTTCTCATACTTGATAATGTAGCCAGTGATCCTGGCACGGGGCGCCTGCCATGATACCAGCAAGGAGTTGGGTGTGGTGGTCAGGAACCGCAGGTTGGATGGTGCATCGATGGCTGAAAGCAGACCAAAGGCTGTCTTAGAAAGTGAACAACCGTGAAACTACTGTCACATTTGCATTCCGCCCTAGCAAACGCAGTAGGGAGAACCTGAGAGTCCTGGGAACTACAGCATGGAAATGGCAGTTTCCGGATCGTCTCTAAGTTTTACACAGCTGATTACAATATGCATCAGTGGACATTTCCTTAATAGAAAGCGTAGTTACCAGTGGAGGCATCGATGATCACAGGGGAGCTCCGGGAATTGTCATTCAGAGTGTACAGGTGGATCTTGTAGTCAGTGCCTGGTTGTAAACCTGGAATTTAAAGACACGCCTTTTACCCACTCTTAGTTTCCTGGGTGACTTCTCACCCTCACCTGCGACTTTCTTGACTCCTATACCATCCTACATTTTTGTAGGCTATAGAAGCAGTCCACAATAGTAAAATACATCACGGTGTGGACAGTAACTATTAATGAGAAACACACTGCAAAATCAAGTCACTTATGTCCCTGATATTGAGCAGTCTCTGATTACGGCTTCAACCTTTATTAAATGTAGTGCTGTTTAGAAGTATAAATTTCAGTATGGTTCTTGAAATCTAGTCATGCTAATGCTAAGATCTTTGTGTTCGGTATGTCTGGTCTCAAACTCACATCCTCCTGCGTCAGATGCCTGCCTGCGACCTACAGGTGTGCGCCACATTTTCTTCATTAATGAGCAGTTTTCGAAAAAGCAAATTTGGTGAATGAAATTTATAGGCCAAATCAAAGTCAGGAAGTCATAAGACCATGGAATGGCAGTCACATTTTCAAACCGTGTCCTCATAAAACACTAGTCCTGGAATAACTAATAAGCCAGTTTATGCGGTAGGGGCACACATAGGCAGACTGCTGCGTGTGCTGACCTGTAATGGTATAGCTTCTCACATCTGGGCTGATGGTCCTCTGAACTGGGGTCTGGCCATTGGCTGGGATGGCATCGACTTGGAAGCCAGTGATTGTCTCAGTCTTCGTTCGCCAGCTTATAGTGATGGTGGTCTCTGTAGCATCTGTCACACGGGCCCTTCTTGGAGGGCTGACATCTGTGTAGGAGCATAGCTAGAGATTAGTGCATGCTTGGCTCGTACATGTAAGGCTTTGGTATCTTAAAACACTTCCTCATTATACAAATCCATTCGCTTCAGGAAATGCACTGATTAAATAATGTGTAGGATACGCTCTCTGGCATTCAGAAAGAAAGGTCAGCAGTGTTTAGGAAATATGAAAATAGTCACTTCTCATGTCTTTTTTTTTTTAAGAACAGAAAAGCTTTATAAATACTATCAGTGGGTCCTGGGGCTGACTCTATAGTATCCAGAAGACTTCAAACGTTAATTTACTATAATGTAAAAATGTGTAGTAGGAATCGTAACATAGCCAGTTAGTAATAAGGTGTGTGCGGCCAGTAGTTGTCTGTCACTTCTATAAGGCTTCTCCCTTAATCACTCCATAGATGATGGCACTTTACACACTGCTGAAAGAATGCACGTTAATCTACTGATGAAGCAGAGAAGTAGAACACGGACCTGATTTAGCCCATTTTTCCTATGGCAAAAGTCAGTTCATCTTCCCCAAACGGAACTCTATGAAAACAAATCCTCACAAGAAGAGCATAAAACAGCTATGGGTTTTAACACGTCAGTACCATCATAAAACAGTGAAGTGACTCCATTTTGTTTCAGTAGGCCATTTTCCGGACGGCACACAAAGTGCATTATCAAAAAGACAGACTATTATATTAATTTCCAAATTCTACTATTTAGTTAGTGGTCAAGGAGGTCACTCACCAACCTCTGGTTTTTATATACACTAAAGGTTTGTCGATATTAAAACATTTGATCACTTACTCTCTACAGTTGTGATGACTCCCTGAGCTGGTCTGCTGGTCAGTGTGTCCTTGAGAGCATAGACGCTGACTTCATATTTGGTGGCCACCTAGATATAAAGGCATGAGAAGCTTTTGCAATGGTGTTGCATGAAGCCTGAGGAGTTCTAATCATTAGAGAAATGCAGTGGTTATAAAAGACAACCTGGATAACCCAGCAAAACTGACAACACTTCAAATTCCTAGATTAACTTCCCTTTTACCTGTGATTGACAACAGATTTAAATTAAATGAATTTGTAAGTGATCTCAGGGGGTAAGTCCAAGCAGTCCACAAGTTACATATTTATATTAAAGTGGTAATAAAAAGAATAAGAAGCATCAGTATTAGCCTGTTTTTCCCCCGTTATGATCTGGCAGGTATAAATCATGTTTGTTTTCTGATCACAAAGAGGCAAGAGTAAATTTCTATTCTGTCTCTGAACTCTTTTCTGCTGCTTCTTGGAACTGTTCTTGAATTAAGATGTGCACCAACCCCTTAGGATACTAGCTAGTTTTTTGCATGTCTAGGAAGTGTTCTAAATGCTGTTTGTTTGTCTGAGACAGGGTCTCTCTATGTATCTCTGGCTGTCCTGGAACTCACTCTGGAGATTCTCCTGCCTCTGCCTCCCTACTGCTGGGATTAAAGGCAGAAACCACCACACCCAGTTGACTTTTAAACATTTTAATGAGGGTAGTGTCAAGTTCGGTTGGTACTAACTAGAGAAAACATCACTTTTAAAAGCCATAGATTCAGCCAGTGGAGATATAAATTGCTCCCTACAGAATGCAACCTTTTATTACAACCTTTTAAAATAAACAGAATATTTTTGTCAAAGAACTGCACAAAATCCAAAGGTATTTATACCAGTCTAATCTAATGGTAACCTAGAAGTTCTTAGGTCAATATAAAAGAATTCTATTGTATAAATTTATAATAAATTTATGTGATGGTAAAAGAATGTTAGGTTTATTATGAGATTATACTTCTGCTACATGATAAATTCTTTGATTGACCTACTTCTTCATTCCAGGGATGGAAGCCCACTTCTTACCATGAGCCCTGATATAACCACAGATGAGCTGTCTGGAGAAAGATTGATTTCCTTCATTGGTCCTGTCTTGTCCTTCGGGCTTGCCCGCACTCGATAGCCAGTGAGCGGAACTCTGGGTGCTATCCACTCGGCAGTAAAGCTGGTGGGTGTCACTTGAGTGAACTTCAGGTTGGTTGGAGGAGGAATGGCTGTCAGGATGGTCATTGGTTAAATGGTTATCTTATAGGGAATGGGAAAAGGGAAAATAAAGCAAATTTTAAGAAATAGAATGGATTGCTTTTGTAGGGGCTGGTAGACTCCATGACTGAACAGAAATTCAGCACAAACAGTAAGGAGGGACACATGAAAGCAGAGTGGGTTTTATTCCAGCAGTTCTCAGAGTCAGTGGTAACACCTGGGTAAACACCAGGCCTCTAAGACATTTGGGGTTTTAAAAGGTTTTATCTCTCCACCCCTTTAAAAAAAAAAATCAAGAGTTAAATTGCTTTTAGTCATTACAACTGATTTTTCTCATTTGTATGAAAAAGATGAACAACGGCCCCTTTTCTATATAAATTATCTTTGTATGAAAAACCATTTTACAGAGTATTCCATCCAAGAGATAGAATTACGTTTTTATTGTCTCTTTTATATTGGACCCCATGGCAGATATCACTGCTAAATTTGAAGCATTCTCTGCTGTGCAGCATAAGAAGGAAATTGGTTCACAATAGGAGCAGGAAAAGAGAAGCAAAGAGCAGTGACACAGACTGTCACCTCTGCACACTTGGAGCATCCCAACCCTGCTGAACAAAAGCACAGACGATAAAGGACTGCAGGAAGCTCTTGCCCTAATGACTCTGTCCTGTGTGTCTGGATCTGAATCCTTTAAGCAAATGATGCACCAGCACAGGGTATCTAGCCAGGTAAGATCTTACCCATGTGTTCTTAGATCGTGATGCAAGGAAATGCCTGGTTTAGGGTCATTTTTCTGAGTAAGCTCTCTGATTCTAGACTTCTTCCCTTCGTGTGTGGAGAGGGAGGGTAACCACAGGGGTGTGTCACTTAGAAAATAATCCACAATTCAGTATCATCTTTAAATGTCTTGCTCTATGGTCTTTAATTATATATGAACATATATGATACATATATATATATAAATATATGATATATATATGCTTCAAAATTCTTTTTATTAGACTTAGTTAACTAAATATCACCTAACTTTTATTGTTTGTTACCACTCCTCCTTAAAGAGGGCCTTTCCTAAGAGTTTGAGGGCATTCTTTTTTTTTTTTTTTTACTCTCCCTTACACGGGAATCAATAGCCCAGTAAAGTATGACGTCAGCAAGGCATAAAGCCACTGCTCCCATAAGCACCCAGGTGGTGCAGTTACCACCGATATACCTGTGGACTGGATTCCAATCAGGGGCTGGCTCTCCATATCATCGTGCAAGGCAACCACACTGACTGTGTACTCAGAACCCGGCCTGAGGCCTTGTAGCTCTGCAGTGTCTTCTTCACCATCAGGTGCAGGGAAAAGCTCATGGATTCCATCCTCAGGGCTTGAGTAGGTCACCCTGTACCTGGAAACTTGCCCTTGTGGGCTTTCCCAAGCAATTTTGATGGAATCGACATCCACATCAGTGAATGCCAGTCCTTTAGGGCGATCAATGTCTGTTAGGCAAATTAATGGTAAGAGGTTATGTGAAAAGCAAGTTGTGAAATAAGCATATTTTTATACCATGCAAAGCAGTTCTGCAGACACAATTTTCTTTGATGAATTAAATTCCAATTATCGCACTATTAAAATAGAAAGTTACTTGACATTGCCTAAAAGGCTTCTTTGGGGGGTTTAGAGTATTTAGTGTCGCATTACTTACTATAACGCACGTGTGTGTGTGTGTGTGTGTGAGGTATATAAACCCCTTGCAAAAGTCCCCACGAGGGAAATTGATTTGTATTAATTTAATGATATTCTATCAAGATTTGATTTTGCAATGTGATGTTAGTCTCAAAGACCTGGATTTTCTATATTTTGGAAGTGGTAAAGTTGATTTTCAATGTTCAATTTAGACTGTTTACAATCTTTCTTAAACTCTTCTTTCCCCCTCTCTCTTAAGGATTTATTATATTAAAATGCTGATCCAGCCACAGTCCTACAGACGTAACAGCTTCATGGGGCATACTTCAGTCAACTTTACCATCCAATCATAGAAAAAGTAGGTCCTAGAGAAATGTTTCATAGATTTGCTAAAGGCAAATAAGATTTTGCTGAAGCTATTTGAGCAAAGGAAATTCAAAGCACAGCAGCTGTTGATGGGGACACTACAATGGTTTTCCCTGAAAGTTCACTATGTGGCACCAAGAAGGAAAAAAAAAATGTTTGCCAAGGGCTCATCTCAAGATATGAATCAACCAACATGTTGCCTTTCCCTGGATATAATGGCAAAAGACATGCAGGGGGCATCTAGATCCCCAAGAACGAAATGACTTTGGAAGTAGAAATCAAGTGTTGGTTACGTACTGGTTACTGCAGTTTGAACCAGGGGCTGGCTTTCTCCATTCTGATTCTGAGCATAGACACTAACCACATATTCCACTGTGGGTTGCAAGCCTTCAATGGTCATTTCTGTTTGATCTACAAAGAAAGGAGAAGCAATTGCAGGTTTATTAAGTCACCCAATCCACTCCTGAGAAAGCTTAATGATAAACAGATGGTAAGCTTATGATTTTCGTTTGCAGACTAATCGTGAAATACCCATTCCCCTCGGAAAAGTCAGATACCTATTTCCTCTTGGGAAAACCTGTTCAGTGGTAACAAAAGTTTAACACATTGGGGCTGGGGAATGCAGCTTAGATAGTAGAATCTTGTCTCTCATGAACAAACCAAGGCTTTGATACTCAGTACCACAGAAAACTGTATGCCTATAGTACTAGCACTTAGGAGGAAAAGACAAGAGGATCAGAAACTTAAGGTCATCCTTGGCTACATAGTGCATTCAAAGTCAGCATAGACTTTATGAGACCCTGTCTCAAAAAAAAAAAAAAAAAAAAAAACAAACTCAAGAATAACCTTTACAACTTAACAACATGCTCCCAAATTAATGAGGCTATTCTTGAAAAGGAAAGATATTTGACCATAAGAAATTGTCTTGAGATCATAATCTTACAAGTCATTTTATGATAAAAGCATCAGATCTATAAAGATTTAAGATGCCAGTTCATCCTTCTCTTTCTGGTGAGTAGGGATTTAAACAAAACTGTATAAAAAACGAAACCAGAATTACATGGATACTAAAACTTGCCCTGTGAAGTGAGCTGGCAAGAGTCTATGAATGGGAACACCACAACCCGCACCATATAGGATACTTACTGAAAATGAAAAGGTCGGTGCTCCTACCCTGTTTATTCCGCTAGATGCGACATACTGGTTATTCTTACCTGGACCTGCAGTTTTACTTTTTGTTGGTCCTGGGCCATTTTTGGGAGTGGTGGTCACTCTGTAACCTGTCACAGGAGAACTTGAAGGCAGCCACCTGACACTAATGCTGTTGTCCTGAACATCAGTCACTTGCATCTGGGATGGCTTGTCAATTTCTGTAAGTAAAAAAGAAAGCTGTGAGGGTCCAGTCTTTGAGCCAGGACCGGATAAGCCCTTGTCTTTAGTTCTAGAGTCTTTGCAAATGATCTTTTGCTTCTATTAATGTACTGCAGATGTTTCTTTTGACAAGAATAAAGGGTTAGCGTGAAGGAAAGGCACGTACCCAGACACTATTGCATCTGTTTCCAACATGACTCTTTCATTCCACAAACAAAACAGTACATCTCGTTGTCTCCTACCCAGTTATCTCAGTCAGTCATTTTCATACAGGTATTTATGAGCCCTCTCTGTGTCTATTACAGATACATGGACTGTAGCACTTAAAAGCACAGACAAAAATGTGTTCTTGGCCTCTTTGTACATTGCTCTCCAAATTCTGTTACCTGTTGGTGTTGTTAGCTCCAGGCTTTTGTCTTATTAAGAAAATACATTAGGACTGAAGGTATACTTTAGTGATAGGGCACCTGTTTAACACAGGAGTGGCTGGGTTTGATCCCCTGCACCACACAAAACTAAAGGAAAATCAGTTTCACAGTGAAGAAAATACCTTGGGAGAATACTGTGATGAGCACCTTCATAAATAACCCTGCGTCACCCAAGAAGATAAGTCTGTACCTGTTCGGTAATCGATAGAAACTGGCTTGCTGCTGGCTGGACTGTCCCCACGGCCAGTGACAGCGTACAGAGTGATGGTGTAATCTACTCCCGGTTTAATATTGTTGATGGTGGCTGTGGATTTGCTCCCGGGCACAGTGAACTCCTGGACAGGGCTATTTCCTCCTGTATGAAAGGGGGTAGTGGAGAATTTGAGGAGCTGGGAGTCACTCCAATATTATGAACACATTGAAAGGAGTATGTAAATCACTGCTGCTTGCAGCTTCCCTTTTAAGGACAGCCTGAACAGCCAAGGATATTTATGCATTTAGTAAGTCCTGATAAGTGTATAAAAATCAGGAGACCTCTCAAGCTAATGTCACTTTAACATTCCTGGGTTAAAATGTCACTGAGTTGTAGATTAACAGGCAAAAGGTGAAGAAATCCCGAGGAATGAATTCCCTAGTTGATTATAAAATACCAAGTAGTCAGCCCCGAAATCATGTACACATAAGCAACATGGAACAGACTCACTAAATTGTATCTATACATTTTGTGCCTCTCCGTATGTGTGCGTGTAAAAACAATAAGAGAAAAGAGGCCATGAAATTGAGAGGGGCTGGGGGGCGGCATGGGCATGGGAAGGGGGAAGCGAAGGAAGAGATGATGTAGTTAAATTTTTTAGATTAACGAGGGGGTAAGAATGTGGCTGACTCAACCTAAGATTGAATGCACTGCATTGTTTCCCAGAGCGATAGCAGAATATTTGTCAAATTCAGATAGCAATGATAATATTTGTGAATACATAATTTTTCCTCCTCCGCTCTGCTCCCACCTGTAGCTGTAGTGCATAAACAACTTCTAAACTTGATTTTATAATCAATTATACATAGTTTCCATGTGCTTTAGGACAAAGAGAGAAAGAAAAAAAAAAGGAAGCATTTGATTCCGTACCCACTGCCAGGTTCCCGAGTTACCCACCCGGACCCTGATCCCATCAAGGCGAAATGATGGCACATGACGAACACACCTGTCTCTCCATAGGTGATCCTATAATAGCGCACGGAGACGGCAGGAGGTTCCCAGCTGATCAGCAGGCTGTTAGTGGTGGAGGCGATGACCTCCAGGTCCCTCGGAATATCAGAAACTAAAAAAAGAATCACAGGAAAATTTCACAACCCGTAACTTCCAAAGAAAGCTCGGTTTCACTCTTTTCTTTAATATTTTCCTAGACAGCTGTTACATTTCTTTCATACAAAAATACAAATGTGACACTAAATTAGCAGAATTAAACTCGACGAAAACTTCAAGGGAAGGGGCCAAGGAGACCGTTCAAATTGTGACGAAGTAGTAACATGGCTGACAGATATTCTTATTCCTCAACATTTTCCTTTGAAAATAATTTGAATCTCAGGAAAGCTATAAGAGCACAAGGGTACTCGCCCGTGTACTTGTAACTATGTGCTGTTTGGAAGTGGTGGTCACACACACTCCTATTTGCAGCGAAGATACAGATCATACATCATTATCACGGTTCGTCTCCTAACCGTTGCCACTGACAATATGCGAATACAGGACTTGGTTTGTGCTAGACAGAGCATTCTACCGCTACACAACTACAGCATCTCTTTTAAACTTCGTTTTGAGATAAAGTCTTACCGAATTGCACAGGCTAACTTGGAACTCCTAACAGCTCAGGATGGCCTTGAACTCCCTATCTGGGGTTACTTGAACTCTCTATCTGGAGTTACAGATCTGTGCTACCAATCCCAACTGAAAAATCATAGGTTTACAATAACTTTGGAACTATGGTATGTTTTTGATTGAAACTTTATTTAAAAAAAAAAAAAAAATCAATAAATTTTCAAGCCATGAGTAATACCTTGTGCTTGTAACTCCAGCACTCAGGAAGTTGAGGCAGGAGTTTCTTAGATAAGCCTAGGCTTTGGAGCCAGTAGGACAGTCTGGGCTATAAGACTTTGTCTCAAAACACCACAAATAAAAACTGAACAGCAAGAACACCAAAACATAGATAGCTGAATCAGGTGAAAATTTCCCAGAGCAAAAAAAAATGTATCTTTTTAAATGTATTCTAAGAGAGAGCGATTCTTGCCACACATTCTGTCACTGCTCCTTTCCCCTTGTTACTGAGATAGGGTCTCGTTGAGTACCTCTGGCTGGTCTGAAATGTACTACATAAACCAAGCTGATCTCCAACTAAGAGACTGCCTGCCTCTGCCTCCCAAATGCTGAGATCTAAGGCGTGTATCACAATGCCCAGCTCTGTCACTACCCTTCCTGTGTCTCCAGCCATGATCTACTTTTTGAAAGATGCTGACTCTGTGCACATGAAGCTTTTCACAGACTACACCAAAACCATACAAAGTCCATACAAAGTTATTTCTCTGCAGATTAAAAAGCAAAACTACCTGTGGCTTGCTGGCCAACCAATGGGCGGCTCTCCTCTCTGCCATTAACAGCAATAATGCTGACGATATACTCTGTGCCCGGACTGAGGTTGGTGAGAGTGATAGAATTCCGAGAAGGAGGCACTCGATCTTGCCTGGGTCTTCCAACAGATTGCTCTGCATGATGGCGAATTATGTAGCCAGTGATGGGGGCTCGAGGAGCCACCCAGTGGACAGTGAATGAGTTGGCAGTGACATCAGAAGAATCAAAACCGGTCGGGGAATCAAGACCTGTGTTTTCCACCCAAGAAGGGAAACAAAAGACAACAACCGTCAGCTTAGACCTCAAGGAGGGTGTGAAGGCAAGCAACATACCCTGGTATGTGGTACTCATACTTGGCCATAATTGACTTACATATTCATTTATCTTTTTTTCTTTTTCTAAGTAATTGAAGGCATATGCACAATCATTGTAGATTTCTACATCATACTTAAAGACTGATACTTTCAAGGGCTCTGACATTTGTACTGGGTAGCTTCATGTCAACTTGACACAAGCTAAAGTCATCTGAGAAGATGGAATCACAATTATGAAAATGCCTCCTTAAGATGACTGTGGGCAAGCATGGAGAGTATGTTCCTTATTTGTGATTGACAGGGGAGGGCCCCTCCCACTGTGGGTGGTGCCATCTGGGGCTGGTGGTCCTGAGTTCTATAAGAAAACAGGTTGAGTAAGCCACAGGGAACAAACCAGTAACTAAGTAGTACCCATGGCCTCTGCATCAGCTCCTGCCTCCAGGATCCAGTCTACTACTTTGGGATTCCATCTCATCCTGGTCAGAATGGCTAAGATCAAACAAACAACAAATGCTGCAAGGATGTAGAGAAATACAATTGCTTATTCACTGCTGGTGAGAATGTGAATTGGTGCAGCCACCGTGGAAGTCAGTATGATAGTTTTTCCAAAAGCTAGCCGTGACTGCTAGGCATATGCCCAAAGCGCTCTAAATCCTACCACAGAGATATTTGTGCATCCATGCTCATTGCTGCTCTTTTCACAAGAGCCAGGGAATGGAATCAGCCTAGCTATTCATCAGTACATCAACAGACGATGAAACTGTGGTACAAAGCCCAGTGGTGGTTCACGCCTTTAATTTCAGCACTTGGGAGGCAGAGGCAGGCAGATCTCAAAAAAAAAAAAAAAAAAAAAAAAAGAAAAGAAAAGAAAGAAAGAAGAAAGAAGGAAGGAAGATTCGTGCAATACATACACAAAATGGAATATTATTCCTTCAAAAAGAAAAATGAAATTTACAGGGAAATGGATGAAACCAGAAACCATCATATTAAGCACAATAACCCCATCTCAGAAAGACAAATAACGTACGTTTTCTGATGTGTGGATCCTAGATTTTAATCTTCAGCTATGTGTATTTACATGTGTGGGGAGCATAGGTCATGAAACGAGAAAAGGGAGTGCAGAGAGAGAAAAAGATGCCTTAATGGGGGGAGAGTGAAAGGGGTCCTAGGACATGGGTGACATGAGAACAGAAAGAGGCTGTAACATTCCTGCAGGGAGGGAGGGGACTGCAGAAGCAGGGAGAGGAATCGGAGGAACAGAGAGCGTGAAGATACTATGACAAAACCCATTGCTTTATGCTATACTACGACAAAACCCATTGCTTTATGCTAACTCAAAAAAAAAGAGGAAAATTTAAGAAGTAACGTACCACCACCACAAAGGGTGGCGATGTATTTTTAGACTCAGCCTATCATTTTGTCCTTTAAAATTGGTAAGTGAGAGCTGCTGGATAAGCACGCTGCCAACCTGACTCACCTGTTTTCTGTCTTCCTCGAAGAGGTACGCTCTCGTGTTGTTCGTAGACGCTGGAGACGCTGACTAAATATTCAGTCCCAGGCAGGAGATCTGAAGAGGCAAGTGGCACTTGCTTTAAACTCGAAAGCACAAGAAACCCCTGCACTCCCTGAACTACTTCATCTGACGAAATACCCGAGCATTCAGTTCCACACCCTACTTGTAGCTAAGTGAGCTATGCCTGGAAATAACCTGTAGTTAAGGACTACCTGGTCCCATGCCTCTTTCAGTCCCTCAGCTCCACCTGGATAAATACAACTCAGTCAAGGTAGAGATGGGGGCATTAATACCTTTCATACATTTGGATGTGCATCTGTTGAGGGCAAATGATGAAAATTTGTGGGACTGTACATTACCATGTACCCGTCACAACAACCTGATGGGTTGATGTACACAATGTTGTATATGCACAGTGTTGTATACATTTAAGATGTACAGTTGGACAAAGCTTGGTGTGTCCTTGTGGGGCCATTGATGTATTTAAGATAACGAACATATCCAGTACTCCTGGGGTCACTGTACTGCACCAAGCTGCTTGATCTTTAAAATAGTTAGTAATGACTTCTTTTCTCTAACGGGGAGAGAGAGTTACCTTGAGGTCATAGCATTGGGACTCTATACTCTAAAAAAGACACAACTAGCACGTGACAGAGTTTGGCTTAGCTGGCGCCAACACGTGATTAATACACCGGGTAATGTGGTACCCACTGACTCCTGACAGAAACTGCCGTGTGGCCACAGTCAGGCTAGTATCTGGATGCTCTGGTCCTCAGCCACAAAGTGAGAAACCAGTGCTTGTCTGCCTTTTTGTATTTCACTTTCTGAGACACATCTGAAAAGGAGACTATGCTTCCTGACAACTTTTTGGGAACATACCTAAATGTAAGCTACTTTCCTCTCGTGTGGGACCTGTGTACTTACGCATCTTACTACAACAATGTGTTCGACGCACAGACCCACGTTGCGACCTTTTGCTTTCTTTAATACAAAATATCCCTTCCTAAACGGTAGGAACTGGGATGAAACAATTTCTATAAATCGTCTAGCTAATGTCAGCTGTTTTCTAAGCTCTCAGCCTTCTGGGGAATTGCGCAGATGTTTTTTGAAGTATGAATTAAACTTCTGCCTCTTTCCTCACAAGATCCTGATCTAACCCCCCACCAAGTAACCAGTCACTGTTTTTAAGTTTTCAGATGCTAAATAGATCACCTGCTGAAATTATCACAAAAAAGGGCAATAAAACAGATGTGTTGATGCTGTTTTTCTTACTCCTTCCTTAGCCACAGAATTCATTTGATATTCACTTACTTCTGTGTGCTTATGTGGAAGCAGACCGTGTTTGAAGCCTTGGGACTTCACTGGTGTTTTCTGCTATGATTTGTAGAGATCAAGGGTTTATCACACCAGCAGGAACATCCTATCTTTTAGAGTTTACAGAGCTGCCTGTTAAACTTGGATATCGTGTGCTGTTACAGCTCGTCTTCTCTTAGATCACTGGCTCTCAAACTGAGAGCCATGACCCCTTCTGGGGTCAACCAACCCTTTCACAGGGCTGTCACCTAAGACCATCTGCATATCAGATATTTACATTATGATTCATAACAGCAACATTACACTAATGAAGTAGCAAGGAAAATAATTATATGTTGGGTGTCACCAAAACATGAGGGACTGTATTAAAGGGTCATGGGTTTGGAAGGTTGAGAACCACCATCTCAGGTTGAGACGCTCCTCTAGGAAAATTAAGAATCCATTCGTTATGCTCCAGGTAAGTATTAAATGCATGTTTGAGAGCTTACTTGTTAGGACTACTGCATTGTCCGAAGGTGAAATCGACAACTCTGCCACGTCCTCCTCATTTTTCACAGGTGAATAGCGCACCAAGAGGTTGGTCAGCTCGATGGATGGAGGTGGGGCCCAAGTGACACGCATGGTGTCTGGACCGACATTAGTGAATCGCAGATCGGTGGGAGGAGGGACGGCTGATTTCCAAGAAGAAGGAAGAGTAAGTTACGTAATTTTAAAATTAAAGCTAACAACATAGCTGAAAAGGTAAAATCCAGCATTTCATGCATAAAAGGAACAGTCATAATCATGCAAATAGTCTAATCTAAATCTAATCTAAATCATGATATACTACTGTTAAAAAAAATAAAACACTACACAGAATACTGTTAGGCCCCTTTAACCTTTCTGCCATCATCGATGAATTTTAAAGAATATTAATAATTTTAATCTACTTTCAAATAGGTTGATTATTTTTTTTTAAAGTGTATTAATACCACTGAAGATTTTTATCCCAGGCCGAAGAGGCTTAAGTTGCCACACAGCAAAGAGACATTTCCAAAGAAACACATGCACACAGACAAAAAAAGACAAGGGGTCCTCGGTCTCCCCGGAGTGAGATGTCTACAAACTACTGCATTGCCATAATTCCACTTGGTGAACTCTATTCACGAGTGAGGGGTTCATGCACAGTGGTTCTCAGCATGTTTCTTACCATGCAGGGCAGAGAACCTTTAAGATGTTGCATGCTGGCCTCCAGACTGTGGTTAAAGAAGCGTTTCTTTCCCTTTTCATGGCCCCACAACCTAGAAGGCCCTGTGGCTTCTTGTCTTCCTACCTCTAACCACCCTCTCCCTCCAATCTACTCTAATTTTTGATGGGTGTTTCATTAGCTACAAAGAAGGACTACAGGAGCTTATCAAGGGCAGGAGGAAACACGCAGTAGCACATTTTGGAAGTGTGTCTTAGTATTCGCCGGTGCTCAGACAACGGTTTGATATTAGTACTTAAACCACAAGGTCTGTAAATTTAATCTGCGTTGTATTTCACAGACCACATATCTATATTTCTCTAGCTTCACACCTGTCTGTGGTTTGAATGAAAGCGCAGGGGACCACTTATGTTTCCATTCGATTAGGCTAATGTATTCTGTTATCTCTGAATCCGCCCCGTCTTCATCTCTGTGGCCAATCACTGGCTTCTTTTTGGATGCATCCAGATTTAACCAGAGTGACTGGGGGCAGCATGCAACACGATCCATGTCTCAAACACAGAAGATTTCAAGATTCACCCGTTTGCTGTGTCAGTGTAGTAGGGGCACTCTCTCCGCCATTAATGAGAGTGATAACGCTGATGTCATAGTCAATGCCGGGTTCCAGCCCTGTAACTGTGTAGTATCCTACTGAGGAGTCCACAAAATCTTCAAAAATAGGGATACCTTCTCCTGCCGCAACTACTGTGATGCGGTACCCAATAATGGTGGACGTGTTTAGCGGGGTCCACCTCAGGCCGATGCTTGAATCGGTTATATCAACAAAGCTTAGGTCAGTGAGCTGAGGCACCTCTATTGAGTTACGAAGCAAAGAGGAGGCAAAAGGAAAGGTAGAGGCAAAAAAAGAGGAAAAAATAAAGCAGTGTACATCAGGTTACCAGTAGTAAAATTGACAGAATGGTAAAGCAATGATGGTAATATGCAATGTGTCCCAAATTATTTGAAAAGACTCCCCAAGCATCATGAATAATTTGCTTCCCTGGGAGAACAGGCAGGTTACCACATTCTTTTAGGGACTTTCTCGCATTTAGAAAATGTCCCTGAATGGTACAGTTTTAAATGTCTCAGGTTCTAAAAAAAAAAAAACAACCCATCAACACATTTACAATGTCGACACCATTCTCAGAACCGAGGCATAAGATCTGCAAGAGATGCTAGCACTGTTGAGGGGAGAAAAATCCACAACTTTTTAGTAAGAAAATAAAACCTTACAAAGTAGAAGGTTAAAAAAAAAAAAAGGCTAGTTAATTGATTTATTTTTCATGTTCAAAACTCATGACCACGGCCATGATATTAACGTATGTTGTGAACGTGCCACTCAAAATCACGGCCAGGCAAGGCCAGCCAGCCCTGACAGCATTTTCCTTCGTGTAATGTAATTAGTATTCATAAACGCATAGCAAAATACTGCAAAGAGGAGCAGAGTCTGCTCAGTGCTTTCATTTTACCAAAGACTTGGGACAAACAATGAACCTATCCCTAGACAGGCCTTTGTGATGCTGTCTTCAATTCAGAAGAAAGGAAGCCCTACAGGCCTGGCCTTTACTTCTTCCTTTCTGTCTTTTTCACCCCACTTCCAAATTTAAAAAGGATTTGAAGCTGCAAGATAAGGACTTGGATTGTCAACCAAGTGTATTTCAGCACTTACATATGGAGACAAAACACGTTTTCTAGATAACCGTTGGAGGTGGATATGAATTGTAAAACCAGGCACAAATAAATGTCCCAATGGGGTGCATTTACCACATTACTTTTAGCCTGTCAGCACCGGGTACAGACACAGGACACTGTTTAGTAATCTTTCCACGTGAGCAAACAGAACAGAGTTAATGCCGTGGCTACGCTCCTTACATACCCATGGCAACACACAGCATCCCAGGGAAGCACAGGTAGTGAAGCAGAGGTAACAGCAAAGCCTTCATCCAAACAGTTGCTTTGGCTTCGTGGATTTGGAGAGCGCACTGGGAGGCAGGCATTAAATCCCAACTCTATCTGACACACTCAGCTATCTGAGATTAAGATGCTAATCCCCACTGCTACTGAAACTGCCACTCTGAGGATAACAGCTTATTTTTCTATTACCTGGGATGATGGTATCAGAGATAGGGGCACTTTCCTTGTCATCTTTGACAGTGTAAACACTGACATTGTATTCCAGGCCAGGATTCAGGTTTTCAAAAGTACAGGAACTCTGGTCGGCATCAACCATTTCTTCCAGAGAGCTTCCCTGCTGCCCGTTTGTGGGGGTTGTAGTTATCCTGTAGCCAGTAATATCTGGAGTAAATAGAGAGGGGAAGTTACCATACAGAACATTTATGACTCAGGGTATAATAAACTATACACCGATGATGGACCCACAGAGAAACAGGTGGGAGAAAAGAAGGGTTGTACCAACGTTCAGAAAAGACAAGTTAGTTTTAATCTTCTCCAGCTCTGCAGAGTGACTAGTCAGATGAGTCTGAGGGTCTCCAGCACACAGAAATGAATGTTTGAAATGGAAATGCTAACTTGATCGTTCTATGTCTTTTGTATCCAGTGGCTAATCTTACAGTACCCCTATATACATACACAAAAAATTATGGTACCTTTAACAAAGAAAAGGAAACCTCAGAAAAAGATGTGATTCCAGAGACTTTCCTGTCTACAAATTCCAGCCTTCTTCACCACTCTATCCTGCTTTTCCTTCATGGGTGACCCGCAGGAGAGTTGAGGAATATTCTACTTCTTCTGACTAGTAAGGGATTGTTTTCCACCAAGAACATTCTCCAAAGAGTGTAACGGTTTGAACCTTTACATTCTCTTCAGGAAGATAATCGAGAAAAAATGGAAAACAGAAGTATAGATGCTCATTCTTGAAGAAGAATATTAATCATAGAAATGTTCGGAATTATGAAAATTGGGCAGTGAAGGTGCCGAAGAGACACCAAAAATCTAGTGGTGGTCAGAGCCCTGCAGGTCTAGGTTGGAAGAAGAATTGGAGGTGTTGACTCACTAAGGACAAGGAAAGGAGGGTATATTCTGTCAGTGGGGGGAGGGGAAGCATTAAAGTGGCATGTACTAGGAAACCCAATGGGATGGGAAATCAATACTGCTTAGGCCATTTCCTATGCTACTGACCGTCTGAACGGGCAGGCCATTGCAACCAGAGATTAATGATCCAGCTGCCAAGAAGCGAGGAACTTGTCAGTTACAGGTTTCACACCCTGAGTAACTTATCTGGAAACAGTGCAATACATTTCCAGAGAAGGAAACATCACACCAAAATCAGTCTATTTCAAGAAGAGATTAAAAGGATTATTTTAAGTTAGTTTTATTTTGTGTGACTGTAAACACACACATTTGTAGATAATTGCCTGATACATATGCCTAAGCATGGAGAAGAACGTAAGAAATTATTTCAAGAAATAACAGACTAAATATTTGGCTCAGTGGGTAAGGTGTTTGCCATGCAATCATGAAGACCTGAGTTCGTATTCCCAGAACCCATATAAACCGACACGACAGCAAGTGTCTGTAATCCCATTGCTGCTATAGAGTTGGGAAGGAGACAGGAGAATCTCCAGAAGATTCCAGGCTTCCTGTCTCAAATAAGATGAAAGGCAGTCATGTATACTGCAGGCTACCCTCTGACCTTCACACAAACACAGTGCCACCTGAACTTACACAGATGAAAATGCATGTAGACACACATGCATCATACAAAGGAACTTTACTTTAAAATCATACATATTCATGTATGTATGCATATAATATATAGAGATACATAGATACAGATATCGATTTGATGTCTTTGTTGTTGAGATTGGGCCCACACTGTGATCCAGACTAGCATTAAGACTCGCTATGTATACCAGACTAACCTTGAACTCATGCTAATTCTTTTGTCTCAGCCTGTTGAGATGACAGCTTTACTTTTATAAAAATATTATCAATATCAGTACAATTAAAAACAGCTCAATAATAAACTGAGAATATTTCTCCAATAAAGTGTAGTTCCAATTAGTTTGTTTCAATTTAGAATGTCTCAGCAATAAGTATCATGGTGTGTCAGCAGCAGTCGCCCCAAGCTCATTATTTAATCATAGAATTATATCTAAGTTAGTATTCTTATGGTGCATTGAATGCCTTTTGTTCTTATTCATTCTGTTTACTTTTATTACAATTATTTACTTTGTGTATATGCACAGGCGCTCACGTAAATCCCCATGGCATGTATGTGAAAGTCAGAGGACAACTTGTGGAAGTCAACTTCTATCACATGGCTCCTGGGAATTGACCTCAGTCAGGCTTGGCAGCAAGCCACTTAGCCTGCTGAGCTGTATCTCAGCCCCCTTGCCTTTAGAAAGTTACACCGATCTCTTTAGAGTGTGCATGTATGTATATGGATTATATTTATCTGTTTTGTATGTTTGTGTATGCACGAGTGCACACGTGCCATGACGGGCTTGTTGTGCAGGTCAGAGGGCAGATTCAGGCAGTCAGTTCCCTCCTTCTTCCATGTGCGTCCTGGAGGTCAACTCAGACTTGGCAACCAGGGCTTTTACCCACTAAACCATCTCCGAGCTGCTGTGTGGGTGCTGGGAATTAAACCCAGGTGCTCTGGAAGAGCAGCCAGTGCTCTCAACCACTAAGTCATCTCTCCAACCCATTTTGGCATTTTCAATGTATTGAACAAAATCTTGTTTCCACCAAGTCCTCATAATTCTTTGCCTTATAAACATTTGTCACCCCTCTCCCCACAGACTAGTACTTGATTGCTCTCTTCCCTGTGACTTAAGAAAACATGCAGACATGTTTACATGTCGTAAACACCCTGTGTTTTATGAACTCTCTTATATGCCAGTGTCACTCATGGATAGCTGTGGAGCTGGTCTCTCTTTTTCTCTGTCTTGGGAGAGCTTCATGTAGATGTGCCCTCAGCCCCACCCATGGTTACCTGGGGTGGTTGTCCTCTCCCAGGAGACAGTAAGTACTCCAGTGTCAGGGTTTGCCTCCAGGTGCAAGTTTGTTGGTGGAGACAGTGCTGCACAGAAAAGAAAATTTAAAAGGTAAAGAGAACACAAAACATGTGGTTTGTGAAATGCTTCCTTTGCTCTCTTCTCTTGCTCCTTCTCTCCTTTCCTTTCTCCCTCTTTTTTCCTTCCTTTATCCCTTCCCTCTAGGATCAATGGAAATATCGAAATTATACTATGAAAACACAGTTGACAGTAACCCTCTGACAGAAGGCTGTTTTTAAGATTAGTGCTGTTACACAACTACTGAAATGGCTTCATCTTGCCAACTCATAAGATTTTTGCCATGGAAGGAACACTTCCAAGGCCACGGACTACATGACACCAGTTAAACCTGCTGAAGACCCTTTGTTTTGTTCTCATAAGCAAGCTGTGACACTAGTATTAGAAGAATTAAAGAATCTGTTTCCTTTTTTCTAGACAGGATATCATTGTGTAGCCCTGGCTGGCCTAGAACTCCCTACGTGGACCAGGCTAGGCTCAAAGCCACCAATATCTGCCTCCCAAGTGCTGGGATAAGAGGTTGTGTGTCATGACACCAGATCTTTGGTTTTTTGAGGCAGGGTCTCAAGCAGACCAGACTGGCCTCCAACTTTTGGTAAGGCTGGCCTTACATTTCTGATCCTCCTTCTTTACTTCCCAAGCGCTAGGATTAAAGGCGTGCACTCCCACCCCTGGCTTTGATAGTCTTCTTAGGTAGTTTAAAGGAAAGGAAAGGTCTTCTTACGTGTCACTACCCTGTTGACAATCGGAGCATCCCTCTCCTGGCCATCTCTCAGGACTTGGATGGTATACGTGTATTCGACACCCGGAGTCAAGCCTGACACAACGATGCTTCCTGACTCTGAAGTCACTTCTCGGGGTGCTTCACCTCCCTGACTTGGTCGTACACCCAGCTGGAAGGAGAAAAGCAAAATCCACGTGAAGTACGAAGATTCCAGATCTCAAAAGAGTTGCAGTTACACAAACCCAGTGAGAACTCCTTTGAAAAAAAATCCACACTGTGCTTTTTATTGGATGGGAAACAAGTTGAAGGCTCACTTTAGTCACTTTGCAATTAGCCGGAAAGCATCTTCCTTTGACACGAGGGTCAGTTATAATAGAAAGTTCCATGGAAATGTCATTGCAGATGTTTGACTAAGAATCTTCTGGTACACACCAGAAGCACACAGCGAAGAAACCCCCGAGGCTCTCTCTTTAATGAGTTACATTCAGTCAACTTTCTAGTTATCACCAGTCGCTTTGACACACGGGAATGAAAAACACATTCCAATGAAGAAGTGTTTTACAACTTCCAAAGCCTAGGTAACATTATCAAACAGTATTCAAAGCTCCAGAGCAACCCTTCCTGTTCTCTGTGGCATCTAAAAATCTGAATGAAATTATTAAGGGAAACTAAAAAGGTGCATTGTCAGTCGGCGTAAAAGATCCCTCTACGTTTGAGTAGCATAATCATCAATGTGGCTGTTTGAATGCTAAAAAAACGAAGTGGTCTTCGATCTATTTTTTGTTCTTTCTTTAAAGCAATCAGGCTCTGATTTCCAGGCATAATAAGTATTTCTTTACTCATCTTTGGGATGCCAAGGGACGGAATTCCTTTAAACATATTCATTTGTATTCATCACTTCCCTGATATCATTACTTTAAAGAACATGACTCCATCTAAAACGAAGACCTCAATTTTAACTCCTATTAAGAAATTCACCCACGGGGCTTTGAACAAGTTGAGATGAAACTGATTGGATAAAACTGTGACTTTTAAGTGACTGAGTTTAATTGGTCTCCTCAAATTGGCTTTCGCAAGCTTCTTGACATCCATTTAGAGCAATACATCAAATGAAGTTTTCGTATATTTTTACTTTTAAAATGGAGCTCCCTGGAGGAAAAGACAGAAACAAAGGAAAACAACAAAAACAAACACAAACACAAGCACTACAGTTCCATGTTAATGGTTTTCCTTTGCAAAACAGAAAAACCTCCATGCAGGAAGGCAAGGCTTTGTTCGCACAAGGCCCTGGAGTATGAGCACCGGGCTTTAACAAAAGCCAGGTCTCCACTCACGGCTGTCCCATAGGCAGAAACAGAAAAGCACCTCTGGGCTGTACCATGGGAGAGACATCTGCGACTCACCTTGAAGCCAATCTTTGGGACAGGGGTCCACGTGATCACAATGGTGGTCTCTGTCACCTCGGTGTTGTAGGGCGGGATGGAGCGCGAAGGCTGCACTGAAATGTAACCAACATGAAGTCAAACCTTAGGTTCACAGGTGATGGCAGGGACTGCAGATCAACAGGCATTTTAACCAGAACTTTGGGCTAACCAACAAGTAGACAGAGAATGTAGCTCAGGGTCCTTCAGCAGCAGAGAAGCTGAATATCACTGCTTCTAATCAGTGGTTTGCAACACAAGGCGTTCAGTACCTGGTGACACTGGGTGGCGATTCTGCAGGTCCCACTGGGGGCTGGAGGGCTCAAATTTCTGGAAGGGGCTTGTCACTCACAAGTGAGTAAAACAAGGGGCTAGCTGGCCTCAAAGGAAGTCCCTTTCGATTTTTCTTGGATTTTATGATCTGTATCTTTTCATCATTTTGGGAATCTTATCATCAGCATAAAATTCCTTACAACTGCTCACCACAAACTGGTAGTCATTTTGTTTCATAATCATTAAGGATAATGAAACTCTAGGTGGAATCTCAAAGTAGCTTCATGCTGAATTATTTCACAACTGTGGAAAATTATTTTTAGATGCAATTAAGAGAAATTCTGACACCATAGATGCACGCTAAGTTTTAAATATGCATCTCTCAAATACATGATTGATCATTCAGGATAATGTTATGACATTTAGTACTTAACCACAGGAAGCAGGAATTACAATGAAAGTATGCTTGGTATTCTCTTAGTGTCTTAACCACCACTATTATTTCTCTTAGTGAAAATACTAATTTTTTAAACGGACAGGCTGGAGATACGGTTCGGCAGTTAAGATCTGCTCTTTCGGAGGACCTATGTTCAGCTTCCAGCACCCACATTGGGTGGCTCACAACCAACTGTAAATCCAACCACAGGGAATCGAGAACCCTCTTCTGGACTTCTCTAGGCACCTACATTCCTCATACACATACACACATAAAGACATCATTTTGAACATTAAAAATGTCAAGAGAGAAGTATGTACACGTAATTAAGATAAATATTCCCAACTACCTTGCAGGTTTGTTTATAAATTTAGAATGGCAAGGCCCCAGAAACCAAGATATCTGAGTTGGTTAAATTTAAAGGTGTTAGGTGTTTGAATGGCTCTGTTTAGTCTTTTCTTTAATTTCCTACTGGAATGCACCCCACAGAATACATTTACATAAATTATGAATGGCTAATTACCCTCCCGTTAAACAAATTAGGATTAATTTCTTGTTTCTTTCTTCCTCTCTCTTTTTTGTCTGGGCAGGATCTCATGTAGCTCAGGCTAGCCTCAAACTTTTTATGTAGCTGAGGATGACCTCCTCCTACCCCTTCCCTGCAATTCAGGTATGTAGGTGTATACCACCACACAGTGTATGTAGAGATCAAACCCAGGTAGGCAAGCAGCCTTCAAACTATGCTCCACCCCAGCCCTAAACAATGGTGAAAAGGTCTTCATCTTTGACTCTCTTCTCAGCCCCATTTTTTATTTTTTTGTTTGTTTGTTTTGTTGTTGTTGTTGCTGTTTGTATGCCATGAGAATTCAGGTCCAATATTACATACAGCTCTTCTGTCTTTATTTTTTCAGTTTGGGTTTATTGTCTCACTTTTAATTTTTACTTTAAAATGCAATGTGGAAGGAAAGGCCAAATACGTATGAGCCACTTTATAAAGGGGCTTCCACAGTGATTGCTGAAGTATTGTACTGCCTACTGCATGAGGTAAGTACATTATTTTGGTGGCATCTGAGTTAACATAGGTGGGTGACTTGAAACATAGAATGCTTGCCCAGTACCAACTTTGCCAAAATGCCTGGGCCAGCCCAGGGTGACCATTTTTAACTGTCCACTAGAAACAATTCAGAATGAATAAGACATCCCCAGCATTTGGGAGGCAGAGGCAAGCAGATCTCTGAATTGGAGGCCAGCCTGGTCTAGAAAGTAGGACAGCCAAGGCTACACAAAGAAACTCTCTTAAAAAAAACAAAACCAAAACAAACCAACAAACAAAAACAATTCAGAACAGTCAATTTCTTTCACCAGATACTGTGAAAGCCACAAGAGAACCAATTAAGTTCATTTGTCCTGGACTAGGTATTTTCTATTGCTTGAGCCAGGCAATCTTCCCCCAAATTTGAGACGACAGTCTCTGCCTAGGCGGACCATTACAGGGCGATCACCAAACCACAAGCCCACAAACTGATGTCAAACAAAGGATGTGCCTCCTGTAAGCATGAATTATGGGTTCTGGCAGGGCTTGTTAGGTAAGGAACAATCTGGCTGTTGAGAAACAAAACATGCCCTCGGTACAGAAGAGGGCTGAATTCCTCCCCCTAGAAACAGTTTATTGCTCCCCTCCACCCCTTTCTCACAATTGCTCTTAAGAATTTGGGATGAGATACAAAACTCAGAAAAGTTGTTTCCAAAATTCAGATTTGCTAAGCTGTGGAAACTTCAGTTCCTTCATTAACACACAGCCTGGCTGGTGTTTACAGTCAGAGACTATTTGAGATTCCAATAAATTTGTGTAACTCCTCAAACTTGCATTGGTTTATTTAAATCTGGTTTATTTAAATAAATTGGTTTATTTAAAGCCTAGGTGAGCTATTTTCATTACTATTTGTTCCTCAATCAATCATCTACTCAAAAGTTTTTGGAAAGTACACTATGTGCAATGTGGCGTGTTAATTAACCTTCAGCTAATACAGTTTTACTATCACACCCAGAAGTCAACTAAGGTCATGTGCACTGAAATCTCCATGCTAATTCACTTAGAGAACCTCTGTAAGAAATGGATATTTGCAAGAGAGAGAGAGAAAAAAAAAGACATTAACTTCATAAGAGTGGATCATAGGCTATCTCAAAACCAGGCAATGTAAATTAGCAAAAATTTAAAATGAATTCTCTTGAAAACTAAACACCGACTTTTATATGACTTTGTCTGCCATGAGAATTTAAGTCCAATATTACAGTTCTTCCATCTTTATTTTCATAGGAAAAAAGCCTTCTTTGTCCAACCTCACACCGGAAGTGTGTGAGAAATAAAATTATAGATTCCTGTGGGGAATAGTTGACAAGGAATCTTTAGTGGAAAAATCTCAGAGTAACTTACAAATTAAGTTTATCTAGATTACTGTTTTGTTTTTTTTTTAATTTTATTCTTTTGTTTGTTGAGACGGGATCTCTCTACACAGCCCTGGCTGTTCTGGAACTCACCAATGTAGACCAGGCTGGCCTTGAACTCAAAGATCCGCTTGTGTCTACTTATCAAGTGCTGGGTTAAAGGCGTGTACCACCATTCTTAGATTACTTTTTAATGCTTTTGCACACCCATATTTTAAAATTAGTCAAAGGAGATTTGTTGAAAGCTCCTGGAAAGCTAAGAACCAGGGGTACACGGCAATAAATCTCGAAAGCATGCTTACGTTAGGTGCTTCCATAATTCAAAATGTCAGGTTGGAAACAACAAATAAATGTTCAGCAAGAAACAGTCTCAATTCTTTGTCATGTAAATAGAGTATCCTTAGTAGAAAAACAGCTTGGGAATACAGGCCTTTATGGGGATGTAGATAACTAAGATTTAAAGGCATTTCCTCTGAAATGTTGAGGAAAAGGATAGCCATGTCCAAACTGTATTGTATTTTTTTCCTCTCTGTGGCATTTAAAGTTAAAAGATAAGGAGGCCACGTCCCTGGTCTGTGCACTGTAGCCTTCAGCAGCCCAGGCGTCAAAGAAATCAGTAGCTTCACCTCTCACTCTGTTTGCTGATTCAATCCACAGGTGTTTCAATTTTGCATACATGGATATCATGTATATCATTGGTGTCCAGGGTGATGTCATGGAGCCATAGATACCGATTATATTCTGCCTGCTAGTATTTGGAAGATCATTTCTTCTCTGCGTGTACGCATGTGTGTTCTGTCTACATGCCCATGAATTCTTGTGTGAAAGTCTGGTCTGCATCACGTAGCATCCTCCTCTCTCAGTCTCTACCACATATTTTTATTTCTGGTTTCTTTGAACCAGGGTCTCTCTATGTATGTAGTCCTGATTGTTCTAGAACTCCACATCAGGCTGGCCTTGAACTCCCCGAGATCCATTTGCCTCTCTGCCTTCCGAATGCTGGGATGAAAGAAAGGCATGCAACCACCAGACCGGGCCTCCAGTGTGTATTCCTTGAGAGTTTGGAGTTACTGACTAAGCAAGCTTGGCTGCAAGCCTCTCAAGGCCCTCTCGTCTGTCTTCCAGTGCTAGAATTACAAGTATGCGCCAATGGACCTGGCTTTTTATGTTTGCGCCGGGGATCTGAACTCAGGCCCGCACATGTAAGCAGCATACACATTTTCCACTGAGCCATCTCCCGAGCGCTCCTGACTCATACATAATATTAGCCCGGGAAGATAAATAGAAGGAACTTGGAAATACCTGCAAATTAACACACTGCTTCCTTCTGCAAGAAAATCTCGCTTCGGAACATTTATCAGCCCAAGCAAAGGCCATGCACGTACCAGTGACGCCCATTCTGGCAAAGCTCTTTATCCACCGGGCACACTTTCAGTGGCACTGCTGTAAATGATGCACTGAGGTTTTTAAGTTTACTTTTAAAGAGTGAAAGGACAGGAAAAGCCAGGAGACAGTTAAGAACATGTAGCTTCACTAAAGGAAGGCATTTGCATTTCAGCTTACGGGTAGTGAAGACTCCGGTGGCTTTGGGGCTCTGCTGGTTGCCTTTCACAGCCACCAGTGTCACAGTGTACTCAGACCCAGGCTGCAGATTCCTCAGGGGATACTTGGAGGCTGCGGGCCCCACGTTGTACTGTTTGGGTTGGCCTCCTCGGGTCAGACCCGCCGTCAGTCGGTAGCCTACTATCCGCGCCCGAGGCGGAGTCCAAGTCACCAGAACCGTTCTGTCAGTTTCATTGACAAACTGGAGGTTAGTGGGAGCATCAAGTTCTGGGAGGGAGAAAAAAAAACAAAAACAGGATGAAATGTGTCAAGAAATATTCAAATGATCAATAATTACCACGCTGAAATCTTCCCCTGGGTTAAATATGCTAAGCTTTCACTCCTCAAGGTTGAAACTAAAGTCAGAGCCACATCCCTGGAAACTGCGAGGCTCTTGCAGATCGGGGCGGTGTAGAATTCTGCCTAAACTCTGTCAGTTATGAGAAATTGTAGACCTTATTCATCGGCCTTATTCATCTGTCTGTCGTCCTTTGGAAAGGCTAACTTTCCCAGCAAGATCTGCCCACCACCCTTGGAAATTATAGTTACATTATCGTGACAGTATTGTTTTCTTTCAGGCAAAACAAACATTTTCAAACTCCACAATTTGCTTTGCGGCCAAAAAGGTCAAGAGGGGGAATGATCTCAACAGATGGAGGGCAGGAAGAGCTTGGAATGTAGGCAATATGCTGATGCATGCAAGTCCTCTGCTAAGGAAGTAATGGCCATCTCACATGAACCAAACTGCATGCATCAGAACAGATACGCAGAGCCCCGTTCTCGTGATGGGACGCTGGGGAGTGTTCACCGTCAGAAAGACTCACATAGACTACCTCTTTTCTTTCTGAGGATGATGATTAGGTTTTCCACCAGAAGTTAAAACACCTTTCAGATAGAACAGTGGTTCTCAACCTGTGGCCCTTTAGAGGGTTGAAGAACCCTTTCACAGGGGTCACCTAAGACCAACTGAATATCAGATATTTACATTACAATTCCTAACAGTAGCAAAATTACAGTTATGGAGCAGCAATGAAAATAATTTTACGGTTGGGGGTCACCACAACACGAGGAACTCCATTAAAGGGTTGTTGCAGCATATCACAGACAGAACTGAGGGTGTAGAGTCTGGAGGCAGGGCAAAAAGACAGACAGGCAGGAACAGGACATACTGGTGGTCTGTTGTGCAGTCAGAGGCTTGCTCTCCCTGCCCTGGTTCACAGCAAAGACTTTGAAGTAGTATGTGACCCCCGGAGACAGCCCAGTGATTTCAGCAAAGGTGTTCCTGCTGACAGGCAGCCTCTGCCCGTGTTCCCCAGGCAGGTTGACAGGGAGGACATCCACACGGTAGCCAGTCACCGCACTATCAGGAGGTGTCCACATGATGGTGACTTTCACATCTGTCACTTCTACAAACTGTAGGTCCGTGGGAGGGGGGACAGTATCTGGCAGACAAGAGAAGCGAGTCACTCACAATTCCCACCAGAGGTTACTGCTATAAGTCAGCTCCCCGAACAATTTAGGCACTTCTAAGACCCTTTCATTCTAGGCCAATACTGGGTTTTTCCTCTTAATCAAAAAAATACATTTTTCTCTGTGCAGATAGTGTATTTAATATCTACAGATAGCCACAAGTTTCTGATATGATAGCAAGAAGTTAAAATAAATATACAAAAATAAAAATTCTTCCACTTTAAGGTAACTACAGAAACACTGTGGTGTATTTGCTTAACTGATTCATGTTGTAGTAGTTAAAGAGGACAGACTAAATAGTTCTTAAGCATCTAAGGAAAACTTAGAGATATTGCCAGCGTTTAGCCAGAAAACCTCTTTGATAAGTTCCTCCCTAGTATTGACATTTCAGCATCTAGGTTGATGGGAACGTGCAAACTGCTGACAGAGACAAAAACAGCTCGCTCTCGGGCACCTGTCACTCGTGTGACTTGCACCCCAGTCTTCCCGGAGGCTAAGGGAATGAATATAATCCATGCAGGCTTTATCTTCCCCTGGGAGGTTAGAGCTGTTGTCTGGCCAAGCCCTAAGAACAGACACCAGGGGATGCGCTGTTTTTAAGTTACCAGAGCGTGGGGTGCCAGTAGTCTCTTGTTGGATGAAAACGGGCATGCTCTCTTGGTTTTCCTCCACAGCATAGATGGTGATGTTGTACTGAACTCCAGGCTGCAGGTCACTGAGGGTGACCGAGTTGGCGGTCTCAGGAAGATTGAGTTCTGTGCTACTGCCTTCTACCGATGGTGAATAGACAATTCTGTATCCTGTAGGTTTATGAGAAAAGTGTCCAGATGCACTGACCTCTAAAGCTGAGGCTAGACACATCTACATCCTCTCTCTTCTAATGGCCCTGCATCTTGTTTGATTTTTTTTTTTTTTTTTTTTAAGAAATGGCAAGATTCTTTCTGGGTCTTTCAATGTTGTCATTTTGCATGATAATGATCGACTGACCGACAGAGATTAAAAACAGTGATACAAATTTTTTACTAATAAATATCATCCTTAAAGACAGAAATCCTTAATAAATGGCAATTAGTGAAGCCATGAGGTGGGATATTCATAGTAAGCTGATTTCTCCTCTCGGAGCTATGGATGGGGGAAGCAATTAAGGAACCACCCTAAGACTGTCTGCACCCTTTGGGAACTTCACTGACGAAGCTGAAGCAGCAATTCAGCTCCCTCTTTAGCAGTGAGCATCAGCGTTGCAGGAATAGTCTACCTCTGCGACCCGAGGGATGCCGCCTGGTTTAGTGAGTCACGGGGCTGGCTCCACAGGTTGTGTATTTATGCATGTGTCAGAGGTGGGGGGTGAGAAATGGATTTGAGGAAAACTGATTCATAATGAAGTAGCCCTGGAAGATCTGAAGTACACACACACACACACACACACACACACACACACACACACATCTTTAACCACTTCAATGGGAGATTTAAGGGCTGCCAGTCTACAGTCAAAATTTCCTCCCTCCACATCTACATATTAAAATAAATACAGAAGCCAGAGAGGACCTGTGATGGGTGCCTGGGGTCTGCTCCATCGAACAACAATTGAAGTATCATCAACCTGGTCCACAGTAGGGTCTGGAGGGGCATCAGGTGCTAGCAGAAAAAGAAAGAAGAAAATCAGTCAGTGTTGCTACAAGCCCATGCTTTATAGAAAAAGACCCTTTAAAAGAAAAAAAACTGTTTTTTAAAAACGGTGTCTCATAATGCCCACTAGCCTGGAACTCCAGCCTCAGCCTCCCAAAGCCTGGAATTACAAGTCTGTCTCGCATCACCCACCATACATTACACCAAAAGATTCTTTTAACAGTTTAGTGCACACACACCTGTTGTCTGTGACGTAGACAGGATCAAGCTCTGCTTCCCCTCCTCTGATATCTGATACACATTGACAATATACTTCCTGCCTGGGAGCAGGTCAGGGATGTTCACAGAGGTGACCGTGCTTGGAAGATCTTTGAAATAAGGGGAAATAAGGTTAGTGGCCAGAGCAAACCGATCTTCCACAGCATCTAATAACTCTAAATTCAGAAAGGGGAAAGACTAGGAGGAATGTTCTAGTGAGCCTGCAATTTCCAGTGTAAGCTCTTTCATTTCCCACCTTTGCCCTTGAAGATGTTTAATTTTTAATAATACCCTCCTTCCAGTTTCTTAAATCATTAGAAATCAAGGTAGGAGCCATGGGCGGAAGGGTGACCCAATGGAGGTAGGAAGGATATTTTTTATGCTCTGGACTCTGTTCATGCAAGTATTTCCAGTGATCTTCATTTATTATTATTATTATTAATTATTATTATTAATTTTATTATGTTTTTTTTTTCAAGACAGGGTTTCTCTGTTGTAACTCTGGCTGTCCCGGAACTCACTCTGTAGACCAGGCTAGCCTCGAACTCACAGAGATCCGCCTGCCTCTGCCTCCCAGCTGAGTGCTGGGATTAAAGGCATGTGCCATTACCACCTGGCTTCAGTAATCTTTTTAACATTACATTTATTTGGAGGTCTGGTACACATGCCACAGCATGCATGCGGGGGGTGGGGGTGGGGGTGGGGTCAGAGGACTGGAGGTCAAACAACTCGTGGAAGTCAGTCCGCTCCTTCTACCCAGGGAATGAACTCAGGTTGTCAGGCTTGAGAGCAAGGGTCTTTACTCATTGAGCCATCTTCCCGGCACCAGTAAACTTTTGTAAAGATTCCTAATCACAGGCATATTTTAAAAGCACACAAGAAGGTAACTATATACCCTTAAAAGATAACGTTGTCAGCTGCGGGCCTCATTCTGGTCCCTTATGTGGACAAATGAAAAAACACAGCACCAGAGGCCAGGAAGGTACTCAGAAATCCCAGCCTGGTCAGAGAGGATCCACCCGCCTCCTTGCTTTGATGGGAGAGAGGAGCGTCTCCAGTTTGAACTGTGGAGTCGTTCTAGAGACCAAAATTCTCCCACACCAATTATCTATTAACCCGTGCCGAGTCAGCCACACAGACTACTCACCAAGGTACTGTGGCTCATCTCCCTCCTCGCTCAGCTCATACTCCACCCGGAATCCTGACACTGTGTGGGAGGCCGAGACCCACGAGACCACAAAGCTGCTGGATGTGATTTCAGTCACAGACTCCGAAGTGGCCACAACAGGAGAAAAGGGTGTGGTCTCTCCTGTCACCGTGTTGCCTAGAGAAAGGGGAATGCAAGCTGATGATTATCTAGAACACTCACCCCCCACCCTCCGTGTGCTGCAGATGACGTTAAAAAGAAAACACAGGCGCCATTCACAAGAGCGGAGAAGGAGAGCACCTCCTGTGGGGAGCCCAAGATACAGACACAGACACAGTCCCGAGGATGGCACTGCCAAGGATGCTGGATACGTACTGGTTACAGGTGTGCTGGCACTGGTGGTGAAGTCGAAACGTGTCACTTCTTTGTGTCCGTACTGCTGGATGCTGATGAGCTGTCCCTCATATATGACACCTGGGGTCAGGCCTTTGATAGTATAGGAGTTTAGGTGGCCTGGAATGGTAGCTTCCTTCCAGCGGCCCGTAGAGGTTTTCTGAAAGTTTAAAAAGAACACAGGGCACAAGTGTTGGTGAGGATGAATAATAAGGGGCCTGGCCCTGAGTTTGCTGACTTTAACTAATAACTAGTCCAAGCAGTTTATCATGTGCTTGGGGCTGTTTTGCTTGTTTCTCACACTAATCTTCACCTCTATGATAGAAACATCACTGCTCTCATTTTACAGGTGGGCGAACAGTGAAATGACGTCCTCATAATCACCCAGCCGAAGTGCTGTATACCTTCCCTACGGCCAATTACTGAATAATTTAATACAAGGATCCTCAATTCAGCCTCTCTCCACGGTAAACAGAGACACGTTTCTCTCTGAAGTGAAGAAAGGCCACACGCTCTATCTTTCAACTTGGTGGGATGCGGTTCAAGTTTCTTGCCTTGCGGAGACACTGGAAAGCATAGCATCTCATTGGCTCAGATCCTCGGGCCATCACAAACAGTTCGACATGACTGGTTGTGTGGCTCATCCTTGGAAATGAACACCCATCAAAAGTGGTTAGCCAACTTTGGGAAAGACTGCAGAAGAATATAATTCAGTTTATTTAATCTTTTCCCTCTAGTTTACATTCTTATATCCTGTCCAACTTCATTAATATGTCATGGACCACAAAACTCGTTGCAACAGATTATGTGGAAAAGAAACACCCAGACTTCAAACAAGAAATCCTTTTAAGTGTAAATATTCTAAAGCGGTTTAAATATCAAATACATGTTTAATGCCCAGTGATTTCTAAAAAAAAAAATGTCATCCAATCAAGTTTGTACATACTTCAAATGTTCTTGTGCCTGTTTATACTTTGGAGATAAATGAAAAGTGATCCCAGTACTCTTTAAATTTAAGTTTTAACTCAAATATGCTGAAAGAATTGAAATGAGCTGTTACGTTAGCTTAAAAATTAGCAATAAACTTTTATACAGTATAAGCGTTCTTGGCCATCAGAAGGAAATATCAGAATGTAAACTCTCAGATGGCCTATATTAAAAAAAAAAAGAAAGAAAGAACAAAAGAAAAGAAAAAAGAAATTCTTTGTTAAAATTTCAAAGAGACCTGTAGGTGAACCTCAGTTGATAGAGTGCTTATCCAGCATGGACAAAGCCCTGAGTTCAGTCCCTAGCACCACACGCTGGGGGAGATGAACCACACCTGTAATCAAGTGCTCATTGGGTACAGCCAGTTCAAGATCATCTTCAGCTACCTAAGGAATATGAACCAGTCTTGGCCTAGTGAGACCGTGTGTGTCAAATGAAACACAATTCAAAACCCCAAACAAAAAAATACTCAAAGAATTTAATCAAATGTGAAGATGTCTCAATTCAATGCCTATTTCGTCCCTATTTGTAGATGTCCTAATTGTAGTGGCTTTGCAAAACACTTCAGAGTTAAGGTCTAAGGAAATAAAAATGGTGATAAACTGAAAAGAAGAGGAGACACGGGAGACACTGAACTGGGGAAAAACATCACTGATTGGCTGACGCCTCCAGATGTTAAGTTGGTGACGGACTACTGGAGATTACGGATAACACAGCGCAGGGGAAGAAAAGGAACGACCTCAACAGCATGGATTTCTCCAGAGAGTTTAAGTTCAACTGCATGAGTTCATGTTGTAAGTCAAATGGTTTTTGCTGTCTTGGATTATTTACAATTGGATAGGTTTGATTTTTGAAAAGTACGTTTTTCTCCTTTCTAAAATAGTGTTTTTCAAATTATGTCATAAACTTTGGCAATGGAAGAGGTCAAGTCTGAGAGAAGAGAAATCAAAATTTAATAGACTAATAGCCTCCTCAGTGTGGTTTCAGCATCTCGATGCCTAGGAAACTCCAGGGCTCATTCCTTTTGTAAACCAACTCTGATCCATTCCTTGCACTTCCTTCTCTCATTACATAATTCCCTTCTGTCTAGATAACTTTAAAGGACCAAAGTACAGTTGAGTTGAGCCAAAAGAATGATATTCACTTAGCTACTTTTCAAACTCTGGAAATAATTTGAAAATGCAATTTTGCCTTTAACATAGTTGCAAAGCATACCAAAATTTCAGCTTTTCTTCCCACATTGGATGAGTAGTTGCAAGCATTATGATGACTTCTAAGACAGCGCTTCTCAATCTGTGGGTCTAAGACCCATCTGTATTTCAGATACATTACTATTTGTAACAGCGGCAAAGCTACAGTTATAAAGCAGCAACAAAAGTAATTTTATGGCTGGGGTCACCACGACATGAGGGACTGTATTAAAAGGTTGCAGTATTAGGAAGGTTGAGAACCAATGTTCTAAGACCTTTCTAATACAAAGACCTAGTTTCTTCTCTCTCTCTCTCTCTCTCTCTCTCTCTCTCTCTATATATATATATATATATATATATATATATATATACATATATATAACCTAAATATTCATGTTGATCTGATTGACCATCTGTTGGCTAGACACTACGAAAATATGAATAGTAACTGACACAGAATCAGATCTGTTGACTCAAAAGCAGAAACAAACCCACAGAGCGTCACATCCCAGAGTCCAGAGTCCAAGGCTTCTAAGCTAATACTCACAGGTCTCCACCTGAGGATGTACTTAGTGATGTGAGATGGCTCCGGTGCATTCCACTGGATGGGGTGGGAATTGGGCTGGCTGGGGGTCTCCGTGATGATGACCTGGACGGGACCAGTTGTGCCTGAAAATAAAAATGTGATTTTTTTTTTAATCTTGTTTATTCTTAAAGTCTGTTATATATTGATGACCATCCTTCAAGACTCAGGAAATATGAGCATAATAAAAAATAACTGAGTTCAGTTAAACCTTTTACATATTGACACTGGAAAGAAAATTTCCAAAATGGGAATGTAATTCAGAATGCAGACCTCATATGCTAACTATATTAAGGCTTTTTTTTAAAGACAAATTCTGAATCAGAGGTTTTCAGCACAGATGAATCTTCTAAGAAGGAAGCAGCATTCCCAAGGCCGCATGACATGATGTAAAACTAACATTTCTAAACAGAGTTGAATCTTGGACAAACAGACAAAGGTAATAATGAAAGACCCAAGTTTATTTCCCCATCAGTCTGAGCCTTCTCTGTGTTTGGAAAAAGAGATCTAGTTTTCCTTTTACTTAAGGAGATCACTGTGGGGCAAACTGTTAAGATATCAATTATTTTTCTTTTTAAAACAATTACTAAGTGAAATGGCATTTGGAAGCATATACTTAAAATTTAGTATTTCACATCTTAATATGACTGTTAATAGCAAAATTTGAAATAGATTCAGTTCTTTAGCTTGAAAAGAAGCAAAATAAGAGATGGAAATAAATTTTTTTATATAGTAGATTCCATTTAGGATGATAATGAGATTTTGTTAAAAAATGTTTACAGAATGGAAATTTATCTTCTCTGTTCTCTATTATTTGTCAATGTTCATCTGTACAAAGTCCTTCTAATAGTCTAAGATAGGAATTTCTCACTGGTGTTCTGTGAAACAGAAGTTCTAAATGGCACCTTTCCAAATGTTCTTGGGAAAAATATATTGACTTTCAGATTTAATTATGGTCTTAGCTTCTAAATTCTTTGAAAACCAAGTTGTCTCTAGCAAAACGAATATGTGACTTACATACTTGTGTGACCTCAAAAAATTTTAAAATAACGTATTCACTTCCACATTGGGAATTATCCAGTTTCTTGAAGACTAACAAACATTCATTGAATCTTAATTTCACTTAATGACACGTTTCCAAGGTGAATGTATAAAATTCACATATAAAATCACGTATAAAATCCTCAGCTTTGCATCCTAAAGGGGCATATGTTCCACATGCTGCGCAGGTTGGTCATTTGATCAATCAACAAAAACCATCTCCACGGATGGCCCTCTGGAATCGCCCTTTCTATACATTAAGAGCCACCCAAATGCAGATTACATTCGAAAACAAATTGTCAAACACTATTGAAAGAGGTTCCATATACATCAGTAAAAACAGAGGCTTGTCCTTATGTTATTCATGACAATCTGCACAAGGTTATTAAACACTGATCTTTTAGGGAAATCCTACCATAATCTCTCACATAGACATGAGGGTGGTTGCAATGGTAACCCCAAGTGAAGCAGATCTACAGAAGCTTCGCTTTCCTTCCCAGGCTTCCGGGGCAATCTGCAATTGTGCTGTGTGTGAGGGTATTTGCATGCGAGGACAGGTGCCTGCGCAGTGTGGAGACATGAGGTCCCTGGAGCTGGAGCTGGAGGCATTTGTCCTGTCCAGTATGAGTGCTGGGAATCAAACGCTGATCCTCTGCACGGGCAGTGTTCGCTCTTAACCACTGAGCTGTCTCCCCAGCCCCCTGAAATTCCATCTCTTGAAATTTACACTGACGACACAGTCCCACCTTTACAGGGACTGCACTAAACAGCAAAGGAGATTTGTGTGTGTGTGTGTGTGTGCAGGAACGAAAAACTGTCTTGAGTTCTTTTGGGGTCAATTAAATTCCAGCTCATCAATACACGCTACACTACCACATAGGACTTAAAGACAGGGAACTTTAAAGCCCTGCTCTATCATTTACATTATTTACATTGAAATGTTTTTTTTTTAATAATCCTTTTGATACCGATTAGCTGGTGTGACTTTTCCAAAGCCTCTCTGGCATCTACTAGCAATTCCACTGTGAAATCCTCACTGTTGGAAGACACAATTATACACTTTCAAAATCAGCTGGAAATAAGGTCAAAATGAGTGATTTCCGATAATGGTGGCCCTGGAGAAGTTAAACATTCACGATTTTTTTTTTTTACTTGAACCATTTTTCTCTACTTAATTTGCTGAGAGCTGTGCTTTCCTAGTTGCTTATCGACAAACAAACAAAATTCCTGTTATCTTTTGTTCGTTTGAACAACTCTATCAACAGGAAGAACAAACAGGACAAGGCTCAGACACAATCTTTCTGTGGTGGTTTCTTTACGATTCCCACACTCTCAGAGCCCACACGGGCTAGCCACAAGCCACTGAGCAAAGCTGACCAGTGCGCTGTGTGAGGTCAAGCACTCATCTTGCCCCCAAATCTCTTCTCTGTCCAGTGGACTTTTGATCTTGTCCTTTTTAGAGACTAGGAACAAAGCCAAAAGGTAAAACTCCAACTGACTCTTTCCCATCCAACAGGTCTACCTCAATGCTTGCAGCGAGACTATGCAGGTAGGCTTATTTTAAAAGAGAAAGAGAGAAAAGGTCTCAAAAGAAAATAAATTGCCCTGCCAAAACCAACACTAAACACAAAAATAAGCTTCATCCCTGGCTTGTATCATTTAAAATTCCAACCCTCCTAAATATGTACTTTCTGAAATTGTAGCATATTTGTAATCAGATTTTAAACTGTATTAAATTGATCGGGTATAGTAGAGCACAACCGTAATCCCAGCATTTGGGAGATGGAGACAGGAGGATCAGGTCATCCTTGGCTACATAGTAAGCTTGAGGCCAGCCTGGACTATATGAGACTCTCAAAAAACAAAACAAAGCAACTATATTAAATTTTAAAAAATGTTAAGTGACTCTTAAACCGAAGTCCTACAAGGAATACACATTAGAAGGCAGGTCACTCTGAGCCACAAACTGTGAAAGCAGTCACCTTTCCTAGCCCTGACAATGTCTAAGAGCTGGACACAGGACCATGTCTTTGGGATGGTGACTCTCTTATGTAGATGAATTTCATCTTAATCTTTAATCTTACGGAGTTAACTAATTGTTATAATTTCTACTGTATGCAAATTGTTATCTCACTCCAATTTTGTTTTGTTTTCGTTTCTGAGTACAGGCCACGTTTCGTGTCTAAATCTAAGGCCAGTAAAGATAGCTCAGTATAAGGAGCTTGCCACACACAACCCTGGAGACCTGGGTCTGATCCCCAGGACCTATCAGTGTAAGGAAAGGTGAAGAGCAAACTTCACAAAGTTGTCTCTGACCTTCACATGCGTGCCATGGCACAGTGCCCTCCTCACACACACACACACACACACACACACACACACACAGAGGACACTAAGAAATTAAGGTAAATAAATCATTAGTGGAGATCTAGGAGACTTTGCTAAAACGGCTAATGTCATAATTCGACGTGCGTCATTACAATCATTCGATTAATTTTAAATATATTTTCCCCAAAATGCCTTACCACCCACAGCTAGCTAAGCATGGTGTCTTTGTGGAAGGAAAAACAAACAGCAACAACAAAAACCTGCAATAAGTATCTTGGGGTACTTGAACTGTGTGGGTGGAGCTGACCAAGTTACTCAACTCTTGACTCCAGATACTTTGCTCCACATTTCATCTCACTAAACAACGAAATTCAACACAAAGAGCTTACGATGGTAGCGAGCTGATTTGCGCCTCATGCCGTACTTCCTGCCCTGTCTGTACCAGTCCAAGTCACTTTATGGTTTCTATTTGCACACACACACACACACAAGAATGGGCTCGAGAAAGGCCCCCAACTTGGACTTCCAAGCATTAGTAAAGACTGGCGCTGTCTTCTTACCGTGACCACCCACAGTCGAGCTAGTCTCGGACCTGCTCACCTGCGTAGGTCTGCAGAGGTTGGCAGTGCCACTCCCCGATGCCACGGCCATAGCAGTAGCACTGGTACCTGACACCGTGCACAAACTTCTCCCACGAGTCACCAATCTGGTAAAATGTCCGGGTCTCTGAATCTTGGCACTGGTCTAGAATATACACAAGGAAAAGATTAAAACAGCCTCACACACTTCACTGTAGTGTGCTGATACACATTGTAATGTACTCTTAAAATATGAATAAAAAACTTGCAATTCTTCTTGAAAATAGTTAAAAATAATAGTTGTATGTGTGTGGTGTTGTGTATGTGTGTGATTATGTTCACATATCCTTGGGAAGGAAGGATATTTAGTTTCCTAAAAAAGGAAACATTGCTGAATTAAAAATGTAAAGATTAAAATTTCAGCATATATTCAGAATCTGAATATTAATTTTAAAACATTAGATATTTGTTCATTTTTTAATTAGATATCAAAGTAACCCACTTGCCATTGGAATATCAAGGAAGAACTTCGCAATGATTTCATTTTATATACTTTAAAATTCAGGAGCTAGTTTTACATTAATTAGCTAAATTTTAAGCTTTAGCAGCTTCTAAGCAAGCCTCCTGGGATCTCTCAGCTCTGCACTCTCAGGCCAAACTGGTGGGATCAATTTGCTGTCTCAGTAAGCAACCTGCCTCCTTCAGTAAAGGAATATGAATTGATGGTCTTAAACTTTGGATTCTGGGAATAGGGTTCTTTTTAAGGTTGAAGAGGGAGCCAAAAGATGGGAGTGTTTTAAAGGGAGGTATTTACTGGCTTAGTCCTTTACCCATCTTTCTGCACAGTCAGTAAAAGAAAGTTCCCTTTTATGGTTCAGAACTAAAAAGCTAACTCCACTCAACTAAAGTAAAGCTACACTTGTCAGCAAGCTGAGCAACAACAATAAAAAGATGAGTGGCAGGTCAGATTGTACACTGGCTCACGATTAGAGAACACACTTTGCAAGGCTCTCTGCAGACCAACGAGTCAGGTCTGGAGGGGACTCAGTCTGGCAAAAATCAAACAGCTTTCTGTATCTACAACTGGCTTTCTCCATGGTGAAAACCATCCAAGCAAAGGCAGCCACTTACCAATAGGATCACACTTCCATCTGCCCCGGCCCTGACCGAAGCAGGTACAGTTCAGCATATGTCCCTCCTCATGACGCTTGTGGAATGTGTCGTTCACATTGTAAGTAATGTCATCAACGATGCACTGATCTGTTCAGGGAACAGTTGGATAGGTGATGAGCTTTGACTAATGAAATAAAAGAAATTGTACTTTTCAAAGCACTAGGTTCTGCTGCTGAATTTTACGCCTGCTAAAATACCTTTTCTACTGGCGTAGACTAAGCTTTTTTCAAAGTTTAATAATATAACTTCTACTCCCCTCTTATTCTGTCTAATAAACTTATAATTGTCAGAGATTACAGTCCAAAATAGCTTCTGGTGAAGAAACGAGTTTTTCAACAAATACATGTCTTAGTTTCTTTAATATTCTTGTTTAGTTGATGACTTTACTTAAATTTTTGGTTGTTATTGTAAGATGAGTAGAGAAATTTATATAGCATACACTGTAATATTGTGGAGCGTCTCTGTTCCAGAGACCAGACCATTCCATACACTATAATATTGTGGAGAGTCTCATTCCAAAGACCAGACCATTCCAGTCTGGTCTCTGGAATGGAGAGGAGGGAGTGCTGGTCCGTTTTTGTTAACTTGACACAAACCTAGACATATCTGAGATAGAGAAAAGGCCTCCATAAGACTGGCTTGTAGCCAAGTCTGGGAGGTCGTTTTGATTAATGATTGACTGGAACGCCCATTCCATTCCATGCGGCAGTGCTGCTCCTGGGCAGGTAGTCCTGAGCAGGGTGAACAAGCAAGCCATGCACAGCAAACGTGCTCCTCTGTGGCTTCTGCTTCTTCAGTTCCTGTTTCCAGGTTCCTGCCAAGTACCAGCCCTAACTTTTCTCAGTGGTGGAGTGTGACCTTAAAGTTGTAATCTGAAATAAACCCCTTCCTCCACAAGTTGATTTTTGGTCACAGTGTTTTATCTCAGCAGAAGTTAAGACAGAAGTTAAAGATAACTGGATTTGGGAAATAAAATGGCAACTGTGGTGTTCAAAAAGTTTTAAAACTTAGGTCAATTCTGTTCCTCATTCAGTGAGAAATCCTTGGTGGGGGGGTGTACATTCTATCTTTGGGTCCCTATTTTCTCCTCTGTAAAATAAAAACTATTCTGCATACCTTATTAAAGTATGGGTAGACTGGTAGACTTATCCATTGGACACCATAAAAGGAACCAATCCAGGGCAGTTCTTATGGACTAGCTATGTGAACTATTTACCAACTGAGTTCTACCTAATTATTAGTTTTCAAATCAAATAGATGGAAAACTGAAGCCGCTGTAATAAATCAACAACTCCTTATGTCCTAAATCTGGATCCAAAGGGGGAAAAATTGATTTAAACAAAAGAAATTTTAAGTATTTGTCTTCCTTAAATTTGGCAACTAGGAAAAATTTTTTTTTTCCTTTATAGAAAGGAACCTATCTTCTCTAGACATAAACACAAGCTTTTAGCTCTAGGATAAAAGGATCAAATGTTGGTGCTCTCCCCTGGAAGGCCACCCTCTTGGCTCAACCTAAATACATCCTGGGAATGTTTCCAGAGCCCTAGAACTATTCAATTTGCTTGCCAGCTTTTCTCAACAGGTTGCTGGAAACAAGAAACTTCTCCAGCACAGTAATGAATGAGTAGCCCGGTACTGTATGCTTCCTCCTCAATCTTCGGCAAGTACAAGTGTTCACACAGACTTACTCTCAAACTGTACCCTTGCTCAACTCTTTTCACCAATAGGCCATCATACCTCGGAGCTGGGAGTACGGGATGCAGGACCATTCTCCTCGACCGTTACCGACACACGTGCACCTCATCATGTGGCCCAAATCATGCTGCTTATCCCACTGATCCCCAATGCGATACATGACCCCTTCGTTGGTTGTGCAGATCTCCTCATGAGCTGTTTGGAAATGAATGAGCAATACTTAATCAGTGATCACACGATACAAATCGGTATGCATATGAAGTTATTAGTCTTGTCCGATGATTTTAAGAATTCTCATTTGAAGAGAAGACGTGTATGCATGCTGCTGGGTGAAGGTGAAGAGTTTTGAACTTTTCAGGAAAGAACTAGTCCAGAGGAGAAGCATGTCAAGGAAATGCCAGAAAAGCTGGAAAATATTAGACTAGGAAAAATCTCACACACTTGTTCCATTGACTCTCGTTGTCTAGAAGACTGGATTTAACTACAGCCTTGGGACTTCACCTATTCCAGCTCACCCTAGTTCAAAGGAAAACCATGTTGGACCATAAAATCCTATGTAAAAGTGACTTTCCCTCCAAAACCAATGTCAACTTATATTGAAATGAGACCAACGAAAGTGTAGCTTCCTCGCCTCTAAACACACACAACCCTGCATGACACTCAGGTTCCTGGTTCTGTAACTGGAAAATCAAGAGTCTTCTACGGGACTCACAAAACTTAAAATAACTAATGCCAGATTCTTCTTTCTTTAGTCTGAGCAACTGGGGACAGTTCTGTGTTTGAAGGATAACAAACTTCCTGACTTATTTTGATCATTCTGGAATGATTAATTGATGATTAATCAGTCGACGATTAATAATGACTGTGATGCTGGCCACACAGGCCATGTGTCAATTAGTGGTCTGTGGCAACCAGTCAGATTACTTTAATGATACACTGTTGTGAATTTATGTTTGAAAACATAAAACTTGAAAAGTACTTGGCACTTTTAGTTTTTGACAGTGTACCACGTCAATGGGATTTAAAAACACATCAATAATCCTTGCTACTGATATTCTCAATTTTCAAGCATAAGATATAATATACATGTGTGTGTCCTAGTTTTCTAATTGTCTTAGGGAAGAAAGAAGGAATCAGCATCAGCAGGCTGCTAGTGCTCCACGCGCCGAACTCACGGGGCTTTGTCTTACCAGCCATAGGGCAGAATCCAAACTTCTGGTCAGCATCATAGTTCTCGGTGGTCCCACACCATTTCATGTTGTCCCTCCTGCCCTCGGAAGTACAGTCGGTGTAATTGCGGTTGTTGTACAGGAAGGGGAAGTGGCACAAGGCACCGTTGGAATTTCCGCCTCGCGTCTGAACCAGAACTGCCCAAGACAACACACAAACAGGAAGATTACAGCTGGGCTTTGATGTGTACAAGGATAGACTACCAAAGGCTTAGACAGAGCCAGGTTCCGGCTGCTAATTCCCAGAGGGCCTATCCCAGAATAAAAGGTATCTGATAATATAGTCCTAAGCTTCTTAGTGGATTTTCAGCTTCACTTTCAAAATAGATTTAAATCTCATGTTCTCTCATTTTCCCAGCCAAGAAGGAAAAGAGATAAAATGATAGCTTTGTGTAAAATATGACCCTAAACAGAAGATAAGCAAAGGCACTCCTGACATTTATCCCGTGTGTCCGTCAGCTCTGCGGGAACATCGCTGATTTCAATACTTGAGTGTCTTTAATCACATCCAAATCCCTATGTGTCAAAAATTGAACCACAGGGCTTTGTCCCTTGGTGTCATTTCCCCAGCAGTGCTACAGGATACGGTCAGAGCCTCTGCTGTAGGATTCGCTGTGTCTCTTGGGTCCAAACAGATCAAAGCACTGTGTCTTGTGTAACCTCATAATTAATGATTGACTGATGCCAAACAGAAGAGCTTTTCCCCCAATGCTCCGGTTTCTCCCAGGACACTCACCTGTATGGTCTGTACAGAAAGAATACTTCTGATCCTGCTCATAATTTGAAGTTGTGCTGCACCACATATGTCCGTCTTGCCGCCCTTCTGTGGTGCAGGAGTAGAAGGTTCTGCCATTGTAGGTGAACGGGAGGACACAGGGCTCCCCATTTGAATTGCCGCCGTAAGTCTGGGTCACAGCTATGAACATAATCAAGAGTCTCAGTCAATACGGTTTTTCCCACCCCTACCCCCTACCTCAGTAGAGGTAAAATTTCTAATTTAAATGGAGACTGAGATTGAACCTCTAAAGAGACAAGCTAAGAATACTGAGAGCCACTTGGTTAATGGAAATCAAAATGCATCACTGTTTAGGATAGAGCCATGGGTCAGAGTTCTTCTGTTAATGTCCCCGGAAGCCACGTCTACTGCAGTGACTCAGTTTCTCCATTTGTAAAGCTTTATTAACACAGGTTAATTATGGTTCAAAGATGATGGAGAGATATGGCTATATTTGTGTCAGAAGAAATAGTATACAAGGATATTCTAGGAAAAAAAAAATTTTAAAGATAGATGTGCTTACAACCCAGAAGAGGCATCACGGGTTGTCAAAAGACAGATTCTATTAGCTACTCAGAAAACCTGTGCTCTCGTAGCAACACTTTTGGCAAATACAGACAACACAAAGCAGTTTGATCCTCATGATAGGAAGAAAAAACACAAATTAAAACTCTTGTAGTTAAGAATTAAAAAGCAAATACACAAATTAAAAAGCCAACCATTGTGATTTTTGTCACACGAAGGTAAGATTACAAACTTCTCTGGTTTTATTGCTTTACTTTTTTTTTTTTTTTTTTGCAAACAAATTGCAGCAACTAGATACAGCAAGTTCGCTGGTGTTGCTGTCTACGTCGTGCCCACCTGTCTCCTGGCAGCTGACTCCATTGCCCAGGCAGGTACACAGCATCTGCTTGTTTCCCTGTGACTTCAGCCACTGCATCCCCACAGAGTAGACCACACCGCTGTCTGTGATACAGTGGCCGTATGGAGCAGGCTGGGGGTGAGTCTGGGGTTGGTAAATAGCTGTGTGGACATCTGTGAAGGAGCCAGTTCCTTAAAAAAAAAAAGCATGAGAATGAGTTAGAAAACTAGACGAGAGAGGTCGATGAACCCAGGGTCTTGGTCTGAACTGGAACCTGAATGAAATGTTCCTCTCATTCCAGTTTTGACATCTGCCTTCAGCCCAAGAAGCTGATCCACAAGACTCCCCCAGATAACATCGTCTGAGCCACCAGAAGAACATATCTAAGTAATAAACATTATTCTTCCACACAGCACAGTAGGCACCTTCAACAAGCCTTCAACAGTGCCAGGAAACACCTCTCTGAGTCCTCCACAGCTCCCCTCCTGCCTGGCTGCTAGCCATTTCCTTCCTGTTCTAAGCCTCAACCCACTAACTCATTACTCCTGGGTACTGTGCTCCTGCCTTCCCTTCATGGGTCTCCTTCACCTGAAACAATCTGCCTCCTCCCTCCTAGCTCTCATAACCACAGTGTGTGGGTCTTCCTCTTCTTGAGAGACTCTGCCAATCCACAGCAGACTTCATGCCCTCTCTGAAACTGCGCTCTCAGGAGGGTACCCTGGATAGCCATGGGTTTCCTAAGTTAGCCCTCTTCCTGGGTTTTGTTACTCGGCAGAATTACTTAGGGTATGTGTATGTTTTCCTAAAACCTTATCGATTCTCACAAGCTTTCTCTGACAGTAATGCAATAGAATATGCTATTTTCTCTTGGAATTTTTAGAAATCTGTCCCCTGAGGGCCAGAGCCTACAAAAGCTGAGCTGGCAGTGGAATGACTGGTGGGGTGAATCTAGGGTCTTCTTCACTGGTGCTGAGCTTTGGGATCCAAAGAAACTTCAGACAGAGGATGTCAATGCAGTCAAGGCACAGCATACGGAAGAACACAAATGCCCTCATAGAACAGGTTGTTTTGTTTAACAGTGTTTCTCAAACTTTTTAAGAATGAAATATCTTGGTATAATAGTAATGTCATAAAAATAGATAACATATATTGTTTATCCCAGTTTAATTTCCAGTTAATCCTTAATCGAGTTCAGTAGACTGGTATTTGTAACTGTTCTTCCTCTATCTTTGGCCAATAGCTATTTTTATTGATAATTACATAATGCAGAGATCATCAAATCTAACCTTGTTTGCTTTCATAGGAATTAATTAGGTCAAGATAAACTCATCAAAAAGGGAAACCTAATTACTATTAGCTAAATGATTGATTGATTGCTAAGAGGCTAAGTAATGAGGCTGGAAAATCACATAGTAAAAAAATAAATGAAAACACAAAGCACAGTAAGAGGAAGGTAAACCCTCAAAGGCTGTATTTCTTCAGATTTGTGTGTGAGAGAGACACATATTGAGCAGGCCTGACTGGAACTCACTCGTAGCCAAGGATGGCCTTGAACTTCTGATCCTCCTATCTCTACTTCCTTGGCACTGGGATCATAGGCACCCACCACCACACTCCCATTTTGTTTGGTGATGGGGATCAAACCCAGGTCATAAGCACTCAAACTGACTAAGCACTGACACCTTGGCTGAGATACCAATTTAACATATCATAGTGAACCCAGCTGCCAGTTTCTCCCAGCATCCTTCAGTCCCTACCTGTTACAGGGTCCTCCTGGCTTGCATTCCCCGCTCCCTACCCTGAACTTTCCAGCCCGGGGGGCTAGGCTGCTCTTCTCTATCTAATTCAGCCCTTTGGTTATCCCTCCCTTTTGATCTCCTGGCCTCCTGCTCTTCAGGTTCCCCCTTCTTCTTCTCTCCCCTCTACCTTTCCCTCTTGGCCCAGCAGCTCAGCCTAGGCATGTCCACCCTGGACTCTCCCAGATATCTCTGCCTCTGGGTATGTCCTCCATTTATCTACAATAAACTTTCTCCTCCACCAGTCATGTCCTTTCCTTTTTATTTTTTCATTCAAAAATATCTGTGATACCAAAGTATTTGTTTTAATTATTCTTTTAAATTGCTTACAATAACTATTGTTTATTTGGGTGCTGGGAATTGAACCCAGGGCTGTGAGGATGCTAAGTGCATGCTACGCACTCATATTATTTGTGCCTGTGAGTGAGGGTGCATGTGCACGTGTGCACATGTGTGTGGAGAACATGTGCATGTAGAAGCCAGGGATCAAGCCCGGAGCTATTCACCTTGTTTACAAAGACAGAGTCTCTCACTGACCTGGAACCCCCTAAGTAGTAGGTTAGGCTGGCCAGACAGTGAGTCCCAGGTATTCTTCTGCACCCACCATCTTGACACTGGGGTAATACGACCTGGATTTTTATGTCGGCTCTGGGTACTGAACTGTGCCCCATGCTCTGTAGGGCAAGCTCTACTCTGATGAAGCCCTTACCGCAGGTCTCACTGTTTCTCAAACCTCTGTTCTATCTCATACTGCTAAATCCATTTCTCAACCTCCCAACATCCATTTTTTATTCCATTCAAAATTTTGTTGAAACAAAATTATGTAAGTGATCTCAGCTTCTTAGCTGAAGCCCTAAACGCCCCTCAGATGGTACGCCAAGCTCTTCCCCAGTCCCAGCGCCTCACCGGCTGACGTGCTCTGCAGAGCGTGCCGCTCACACTTCCATTCCCCTCGGCCATTGCCTGTGCAGACGCACTGCAGCAGGTTTCCTCGGTTATCCTTCTTGCTCCATGTGTCTCCAATCCTATAGGATGTCCGGGTGTCCTGATCATTGCATCGGTCTGTTTCAGAAAAAGAATCAGGTTGTAACTGACAAGGAGTCATTTCACACAAAGATGGGAATGTCATAGGTCAATGCCTGTAAGTGGCTGTTGTTGGTGTAACATGTCCATACCCCGTAGTGGTGCTGCAGATATTAAAATTCACATACTCGGGGCCACATTTGTTATAGTACGGTTCCACCTCTCCATTTGCCAAAAAAAACTTGCTCAGTGTCTTTCACTGATTTAAAAAAAATTTTTTAAAGACCTTTTGATTGCTTCTTTGACCCAATTCACTGTTCTTTTATTCCTTCTCAGTCTCTTCCAGGCTTTCTCTTGGCAATTACTGCATATGGCTATCCTTTCAATAGAAGACTGTCCTCAGAACACTAGAAACAGGAGCGAGGCAGGCAGTTCTCAAAGGGTCTTTACCAACTGTCCCAGGGAAACCATAAAATGATAAAGGAATCCCTCTCACCACTTGTTATGATGTAAAAGGCTTTCTTTTACATTTCTTTGGCTAGAATGGTCTCTTTTCTTGACCTACCTTAAATCACTTTAATCCCTATCTTAAAACACCCAGAGTCATCCATGCCTGTAACCACCCCCATCACCTGGGAGAGAGAGGCAGGAGAATTAGGAGTTTAAGATCATAGGAATATAGAAAGTTCTAGGCCAGTCTTGGGCTTCATGAGAACCTGTCTCAATAATAATAATATATAAATCACCAACAGAATGGCCTTTTATCCCATAGTTAAAAGTCTGTTTTGGAATTAAGATGCTGGGTTTTATTACAGTTGTAAAGAAGCTGGCCTCAGGCATCCTTACGGTCTCTTCTAAGATGGTCTTGAAGTTATACGCATGAATTTTTAAGATGAATGTAACATCAAAATAAATATCTTGAATGTGTCATTTATCTAGCTTATAATAGTTAACTTAAAATATGAAAGTTCAAATTCTTTGCTAAACTAAAACAAATAAGTCATGGAAAATGATCTAATATTTTCCCCAAACTTCCTGGGTCATTAGACCTTTTGCATTTAAAAATGTGATGATTGCAGTGACGGCAGCACACGCCAGGCCTTTAACCCCAGCGCTCAGGAGGCAGACGCAGGTGGACCTCTGTGAGTTCGAGGCCAGCCTGGTCTACAGAGCGAGTTTCAGGACACACATAGTTACAACAGAGAAACCGTGTCTTGAAAAACAAAACAAAACAAAACAAAAACAAAACTTAAAAAAAAAAAAAAGTGATGATCTTCAGTCTTCTGAGACCTTTGTGGCAATATTTTAGCCTAAGATAAATTAATTCCGGGCCATAGAGACGGCTCGGTGAGTAAAGGCACGTGCCACCAAACTGAACAACCTGAGCTCATTGGACCCTGCATGGTGGGGGAAAAAAAAAAATCAAGTCTTCCAAAGTGTCCTTTGACCTCCACATGCAACTGTGGCATGTGTGCCTCCCGCCTCCACCCACAGAATAAACAGAAAGAAATCTGATTCAAACTCTTCAGATAGCAAGCTAAGAAGGTTTCTCGAGGACATTTTATAAGCACTCACTTTGTGTAAGGTGGGATACGGAGGGAAACGTGAGCTGGACGGTAGCCCAGCCTTCAGAGGGCACTTAGGTCAGAGACAGCAAGGTTTGCATGTGTTTCATCACTTACAAATCACAGCACTGAGAGTTTCCACAAAGATGCTGAAAATAGTGCTGGGGAGGCCCAGGTGTCACCGGCCAGAGCTGTCAGCTGGGGTCCTGGTAGAGAGCACCCACCAGCACACACCTTTCTTTGACCTCCATTCTTGTGGTGTGCCTATGCTTGCCTGCACCAATGGTTCTTTTTTTTTTTTTTCCCCTAAATCTTTTTTCAGAAATATCTAATCCACAAAGAAGTTAGACTCTTAATACTCACACTGTAGCTTAAGGTCAAAGATGGATTGTAAATGCGGTCTATTTGCTCAATAAAGGAACACATAGGAATTGATTCCACTTCCCTATTAGAAGGATAATACTGAACACTTCCTCATTTCACTTAGTTTTTGTTTTGTAAATAAACCTTAAACTTCAAACATGGAAAGAAATCTGAATTTCTAGAGCCTTTTATTTCCAAGTCAATAACTCCCCCATGTCAAAGGATTCATTTACATGCTACTTTAGGGATTTAATTGTCCTTAGTACTTGAAAATTATGTCAGTGATAATCTCCAGGTCTAAGATGACCCATTCAGCAGTTGAAAAAACACTAAGGCTCTTTTTTCTAGCTGACTGCCTCAGACTGTACTGAATTGAGAATCACTTTTTCAACTTATTTAGTGCTCTCTGAAGAAGCAGAATGTGTTGCGTTATACAACTTTTCCGGATATCTTATGACATCTTCAAGTTGCCAAAGCATGTTGGTGTGTTGGGGCTCTTCCAAATGACACAGCACTACAGCTCTCTCTAGGAATCCAGAAGCAACAGCAGGAGGCATTTTCAACAGAAAAGAGCTAAAACCTACTTCTGGAGGTACAGGTGATGCGCCCATTGCCTTCTCCCAGACAAGTACAGTCCACCATCATCCAGCCTTGGTAGGGCTTTTCCCAAGTCTCCCCGACGACGTAGGAAGTCCCAGCAGCATGATCAAAACATTTCTCAGCTGTGGAAGAAATTGAATAACAGGAAAAAAAAAATAGCTATTTAAAATTATAGTATCTCCCTGTAATTTGAAGTGTAGCATGTAAGCAAAAACTCAGCCACATTTTCTTAAGTGGCACTCTGTTCGGAAAAGAAGGCACGCCCTGTAGCCAAAGCAAAAGGAAGCCCCAGCCCAGCTGGCAGGCAAATTCTGTTCTCTCAGTGAGAACACAGACTGCATTTTCTGCCAGACCCAAGCTTCCCACTAGCATTTTAAATGGAAAGAATCAATGCTGGACTTACAGAGTACAACTGAGGCTGAGACTAAAAGAAACTTAATGTTTGTTTTTAAAGAAATTACCAAGGTATGACCAGTGTCTCACACCATTTTGTATTTTAGCCCTCTGTATTCCAACAAGAAATGTGTCAAGTGTTGCTTTTCCCCTTTCTGTCTTTACAAGGAGGTAGAATCAGATATAAACAACAACAACAAAAAAAAATTACTTCTCCGTAAATACTAACTCCATCTTGTGCTTTTGAAACAAAATGAAGATTTCTCTACGGTTTGTATATCAGGATCTGATTTCAGTAAGTCGGGGCTCATACAACATTCAATGTTTTTTTTACGCTGTAATTCAGAGATGCTGTTCAGTGATTTGTGTTCCACACATTACAGCTCTGCCCCTCTCTCCCCACAATCATCCACACGGGCCACTGTACCTATAGGTTTACAAGTCCATTCTCCTTTTCCATTCCCCAGACACAGGCACTCTAACATGTAACCGCCCGTCTCATGTGGTCTCCTCCATTTGTCACCGATCTTGTAGGATTGGCCCCCTTCGTGACAGCGATCTGTTACAGACAAGAGGCAAATGTGAGGAGAAAGTGGGTACAGAGACTTAAGGTGGTGGTGGTGATCTTGTGTTCCATCTGAGAAAAGTACTTAAAAATGAGACCCCACTAACCCTGAGAATAGCTTGCCTGTCAAGCAGGAGAAAGGCTAACAGCACATCTGCTCAATATGGGTCAATTGTTAAAGCACAAAGGGAAACCACAGAGCAATCTGAATGGTAAAGGGTCTTGAATGATGGTTCCTCAGTGAGATTATAGACAATTTGGTCCCAAGACAGAAAAGGGCTGGGAGGAATAGCCTCCTCTTGATATAGCAAGTTGAGCTACCTGGGGCGTAGCATTCCAATGTCCCGGAGTAGGGAGAATCTGCATTTGACTCCAGGATAGAAATATCACTTTGGTGGAAAGCAAGCATACATACTCATGAATGTGGAAACCCTGATACTTTCTTAGGCTGTTAAATCCAGTGGCTGAATTGTCTTCAAGATTGTAAGCGCTGTGTACCATTGACTCTTGAGCTTTGCCAAGAAACTTGGAAAAACCCTAACACTAAGTGTAGGAAATACTGATTGAGTCTATTCACAAGGGACTGATTGGTTCTTTTGGACAGAGGACTTATATTTAAAAGCTATTTAAAAAAAAAAAAGCCTTATTAAAAGAAAATATTGGCAACCCAGTGAGCAATACTACAAAAATTGCCTTAGCAGCAAAGTTCATGAGAGCAAGCCAGCACCCAAAGTTCCTTGGAAATACACAATGCTCATCATTCTATGTTGTATTTGAGAACAGAAAGATCTGCTCCCTAAGTCTAATCTAGTCATCATAAAGAATCAGACTTCATGACAAAGAACAAAAACATGGCTGGTTCATTCCTGCAGATGCTCATATGATCAATCTGGCTTGAGGATGCCCAGGTAATTTAAAATATGTAGGTCCCTTGGGCATATCTTATTGAAAAGAACCAAGAGATCTTCCTGGTTCCACTGCACTTTACATAGATTCACGGTCCATAAATACAAAAAAAAAAAAAAAAAAATTACATGGATATGGTCATTGGGGTAAATCCCAACGTAAGAAATATTCAGTCATTGGCAACAGAAAATGCCAGGGACAGGACTGAGAAACCAATGGATACAGGGCCTCCATTATGTTACAGATGCCATACTTACTTGCAATGGTACAGCTGATTCTCCCTCTCCCGGCCCCGATGCAGGTACAGTCCCAGATCATGGAATCTTTAGGGCGCTCATAGGTGTCACCCACTTTGTAGGTGTGCCCAGTGTACTTGTCAAAGCAAGTCTCTTCAGCTGCAGAGAGGAAAAAGTCCATGTGAGCCTCACACACACAAGCTTCTCTATTCCCTCATCCATCTGAAGCAAACGCCACTCTTCCCATTCTACAAGTAGCATGGCTACTTGAAAGGGAAATGAGACTTACAAAGTCTATTAAGCTTTAATAAAGCCATAGTTCTTGACCTTTGGCAAAGCCCTCCATTGTTCTCTAATTTATAATGTAAAGAACTCTCAGGAAAAAGCCACACCCTATGGCCCGCTGAGTTGCAAAGGAAAGATTTCAAATTCCAGTCTCAACTGGGGAAATCAATTCAAAGGCCACATGAGAGGCAAACAGTTCGAAGGTTGCCTGCTTCCCAGCGGGAGCTGGTCTTTGTCAGTCCCACTGAAATATTTCCCCTGTAGCCTCAGCAGCTTCTCTGAAGGAATTGTAACTCACAAGAAACATATCAAGGGGCTTCAAAGTCTCAGAAGTGGTGGTGGTTTTTCATTGAACCACAGCTAACAAATCACTTTACAACACAGTGCTTCAAAGCAGTTTTTGGCCCATAATCTGAGAGCCAAAGATCTGAGATAGCTTTCTAATAAATTAAACTTTTATAAGCAAACTTTTATAAGTTTTCATTTTGAAGGAAAACACGCAAAACATTTGATTTTTCTTATCAAAATCTTTGAAAGAATAGAAAGAAGGCTTTGGAAGCTAGCTTGGAATATATTTGTTTTAAAGGCAAAGTAGCACATGAAAAGCCAATATAAGCAGTTTTACAAAGGGGATTACAGGCAAGTCTAGTAAGAAAAAAAAAAAAGGCAAATGTGGTTTTATTTAAAGCTAATTTTAACAAGTAGCATCATTTCTTCCAGGGACCAGAGACTGCATTCCACTTACGTTCAGGCTTACTCTCGCAGTTAAAGCCTCGGCTTCCTCCATAGCAGGTACAAACCAAGGCATTGCCTAGGTAGGTGCGCTCCCACTGCTGGTTTATCTGATAGTGTTTCCCATTGTCAAAACACCCAGCTGTGAAGAATTGAAGGGAAAAGTTATTACAGTTTCATCCCTCCTCCTTTTTTTCCCCCTACAAATGTACTGAATTTTGCCAACTGAATTGGTGAGCCTGAACAAACACAGAAAATCTCTTAAAGCAATATTCCACTAAAATACAGATGTGGAAACTAGTTATTCGAAGACTTAAACATTATTTATGTAGGTGAATATTTAGGTGTTTTTTTTTTTTATTATCTTTTAGCGTGGCTTAAAGTTATACAATGATGTCATGTCTATCTCGTCAAGGGACTACATCAGTGGAGTGGAAACATTCTGGGAGGCAAATAACAGAAATGACTTTTTAAAATATCTGAGGGCCTTCAATATTCTTAGCAGAAAAATAAGGCAAGAAAGGAATCTTTTAAATTGGGTGTGGTGCTGACAACGTCAGTAACCCCAGCTCTGCAGATGCTGAGGCAGGAGAATTGCTCCAAGCTGAACACAAGCCTGGGCAGGAAGGAGAGTAACAGACTCTCTTAGGCTACAGTGAGAGACCATCTCAAAAGAAATAAAGGGGGGGGGGGGGACCTTTACACTTTCCTCCAGCCCAAGGTAAAGGAAGGGTGTGTCTTTGAAAAACTGGAAGGAAATTTTCAATCCTTGTTCTTGGTGAAGCATCCTGAGGTACCCCCAAACAACTGAGCCAACTCCAACTCTTTCAGGTTGGTCAGACTGGATATTCTTTCCTCATTCCCACTTGGAAACTATTTTAACCAACTATTTAGTAATAAAGAAAATAAGGAACAGGGGGACCACACTAATCTCAGATATAAAATATACACGTCCGTGTCACTTTTCTCTTTCACAAGTTTTGGTTCCCGGAAGGGCGATCTAAAGGTATAGAATTTGTTAGCGCACTTGGGGAGGCATGACCGACCTTTCGGTCCCCTGCCTCCACCGCTCCTCTCCTGAGCCCTCCACCACCGACCAGCCGGTTCAAACCTAAGCCTTTTGTGTCCACAGCTGGTTTCTCTCAACTCGGCGCGCACTCACACACGCTCGCACAGCCACGCACGCGCGGAAAAACTTCAGCCACAACTTCAGCCAGCTCCGAGGACCGACCCATCCTCGCCGCCGGCCGGTTACAGCCGGACCGTCGGTACTCACGCTTGCTTTGACTGACAGCCACCGGAGACTGGGGCTGCACGATCTGCTGAGCCTGTCTCTTGGTCTTCGCCGCTTCGGCGCGGGGCAGCGCGGTCCCCAGGCACAGGACGGCCAGCAGCAGCAGCCGCCCGGGTCCCGGACCTCTGAGCATCATGAGTGGACTGGAGGAGAGTCGCCCTCCCCGGGACGCGAGTGGCCACGAAGCCTGCCGGGAAAGTCCTGTAAGAAGATGAGAGACAGGATGGAAAGAGGACGGGAGAGGACCAGAAGTTGCGGCCTCGGGTCCCTTCTTTCCCGCTCGTGTCCCGGGATCCCTCTCTTCCCCTGTGCAGCGCAGCGGGTGCGGGCGGCTGAGCCCCGCGAGCCGGGACTTATATGGGACAGTCCCCTCCCGCCCCCCACGAGGCCCTGCGCGCCGGGGAGGAGGGACCGGCCCGACTCCCCCCCCGCCCCTCCTGCAGCCTCAGCCGCTGCCGACCGCGTGCCGATTGGCCCGGGGTCCGGGTGACGTCACGGAGGACGGTGGGTTTGCCCCGAACAAAAGAGATGCTGATCTCCCGCCAGGTCTGGGACTAGAGAAGTACCGCCCCCCCCACCCCCGCCCCTCTTTGGTTTCCTTTGCGGTCGTCAAACTTTTTGGAGGAGGATTGGGGGTAGGGTTGGGAAACGGCTGGAAAGTGAGATGAACCCGGAGGGAAAGGGAGGGAGGTCTGGAACTGAATGAAGCCTGGGGTGGCAAGGTTTACCCCCTCTTCTCTTTCCTTTTTTTTTTTTTTTTTTTTTTTACTGGCTGTGGTGGTGCTTGAGAACACTGCGTCACCTCTGAGAAAAGTCTGTGCTCACCGGAGTGTATTTTGTGAAAAAAAGTCATAAAAGTCATCAAGTGGCCACCACCTTGTCGCTTAGGAATCCAGACTTCACTTTTGCAGCCCCGGGGCGGGGAGGCTTCTTCTAGGCGCCCTTCTTGGGTCTCCTGTGCGCCGCCTAGGGTTCCCTTTCTTTGCCTTCCGTAGTTGGGCTCGGACCCTTCTCCTCCACGCGGTACCTGCCTGGTTTCGAGGAAGAGTCGGTAGGGACAGGGTGAGCGCGTGGCAAAGGGGACCCTCGCCCGAGCTCCCACGGCCCCGCGGTTCTGCGCGGCGCTTTGCAGATCCCGAGCAAACTCACCGGACTAAGTTTCCCTGCAGAGATGAAGCAACAGTTTCCTTTCTAAGTCACGGAGCAAAGTTTTCCTTTCCTGGGAATAGAGTGCCCGCTTCCTTTAGAAGAGGTGAAGGGCTTGAGAAGGAGAAAGTTGAACTGGCTGATGGAAGGGGATAAACCTTCCCGTCCATGCCACGTTCACTGGGCCATTTGCACTCAAGGCAGAAATCTAGGTGGCCTCTGTAGGAGAGCTGGGGCGGGGTAGGCAGAAAGACCTTTAGGTCTTCCCCCCATCCCCCACCTCCGGATCCCTTAGGGTGTATCTGGGCATTTTCTTTTTGCAGACAACTGTCACGGCAGGATTCCGCTACCCACCCCCTCCCCTACCGCCAGCTTTTTTATATTTCAGTTGTTATTTGCTCCAAGAATGTACAGAGTTCCGTTGAAAATTCTCCGGACTTCCTACACTCTTGAAGTTGGAAAGTAGATCGGAGATGTTTCCCTGCAGCCAGCAGCTCTAAGCATTGCTATTTTTTCTTTTTCTTTTTTTTTTCTCCCAGACATGCACAAGCACAGTTGCTTTTGAAGAGCTTCAAAACGAGAAGCCCACGGTTTTCAAAGCAGCAGATCCGCACCCTAAATTTGGCTTTCTCCTTCGGTTAGGTGCGAGGTCGCGTTTGCCTTGAAAACGTATTAAAGCTATCAGCAAAATATGTTATTTCTATCAGGTTCTTGTTTTCGCCAAAAAGTTCTGTCTTAGGTAATTGCCATAAGGATAATTTGAACTGTATGCTCTATAAAATACTCAACACATTAAGGACGCAAAACTAACATTTATTTTTATTGATGTAAAGAACTAAAAACAAAAAAGCCACAGTGAATACCAGGTTCTTATAAGTGGTGTAAAATAACTCCTGAGTATCTTTGTGACCAACACTCGGAGTTGAAAGAATGCCATAGATTGCCCCAAATTTAGAGTCCCGTCTGGGTTAGTTTATTTGGAATTTCTCATCACCCCTTGACAAAACAGTTTTCTCTTTCAAATATAAAAGGGCTCCTTGTAAAACAGTGAATTTCTGGGAAGTCCTCCCTCCGGGGGGTGGACGGGCAGAAGGGTACCTGGAAATCTGGGTGCTTCCAAGATTAACCTGAAGGGAAGGCTTTCTGCAAATATGTAGATTCTGGAGGAAGGAAATAAGCGGTTAGAAAAGAATTTTGTCAGAAAAATATGATAGTTTGGTATATTTACTGTACTCAAAATACTTTAGAATAATATACCTATGAGAGCTTTGCGGGGAACCCACTTTACATTTCAGAGGAAAGTTTTCTCTTTCGGTCCCATAGAAATGTCTCTAGTGGCCCACAAGCAAAATATAGTAATATTTGACTGAATTTTATAGGGATGCTTAGGACTTTACCCTTTTACTTGAAAGTTGGTTTTGTTTTTAATTTTGGAGATGGAGATATTTCTCAATTAAGATAAACCGGCCTTACTACAGTATCTTTCCACCACCAAAATCTGTTCCAACTCCATTGATTATCTCTAACTCAGAGATAATTAAATCTTAAAGACTACACTTGGGGTGAGCGACCTGGAGAGATGGCTCCATGGTTAGTACCATTGACTGATCTTCCCGAGGTCCCAGGTTCTATTCCCAACACCCACATGGCCATGACCATTTATAGCCATCTGTGACTCTAGTTGTGTGGAGTTTGTCCCCGTCCTCAAAATTAGGCAAATTATACCTCAATAAAGTTTTTTTTAAGGACTATTTCTGTGTTTTAGCATTTCCTGCTTTCATTTCAAAGCAACAACGCCCACAAAGCAACCTCATTCTAGTTGTCCTAGGGGTACGTTAGCCATCAGTGGATGACTTTTCCTCCCTCTCAGCGGCTTGTCAGGATGCTACTTTCTGTCTGCCTGTGTGATGCCATGAATGTGGATGAGAAACACCACCAATCGGGAAGGACCCTGCCTTCCTTCCACTGTAATTGCCCTGATGATAGAATTTTCCTAAGGTTTCCGACCACTTAAAAAGGGGTACATATGTTTGCATGGTGAGTGAGAGATGATGTTCTTTGGAAGTTTTGCCGTTGGAGGGAGATGGTTAGGAGCATGCGTGTTATAGAACTGAATTAGATCTACTTCTTTTGAATCGAAGATTGCAGACGGAGCTGGGTGAAGAGCAAAGATAATTTATCAGGTCCACTCATTCAGGATTGAAATTAAAACAATTTACAGGATAAGTTTTGAAGGTAAATTTTTACTTCCTAAGTGAAAAACATGGGTTTGTTGAAGACTAATAAACACTACAGGCAATATCCCCATTGATCAAATTGCTTGTCCCTGGGGGAAGGGGAATCCCTGATAAGAACATCTGGACTTCAAAGGATACAGTTGGGTGACAATGACTGTGTTTTGTTTTGTTTTTCTGAAAAATCTTTGGCCTTTATCTTGCTGTTAATCTTCCAGTCCTGCCTGGAGAAGCCTTTGGGGCTGGGTGAGCTTGAAACTTTCAGCCATACACTTGGTAGCACGTTCACAAATTTTCTGGTTTTCTATAGCTTGGTTTAAGGGAGATAAATTACAGTCATTTTTGTGTATCTTGGTTTGGGAGGTTTTTTTGGTGTGTGTGTGTGTGTGTGTGTGTAGGCTTTTTGTTGTTGTTTTGTTCTGTTGTGTTTTTGCATGAAATCCTTCCTTCTTTTTCTCCTGAAAACAGCCGTGTTTGCAAAAATGCTGCTCATTAAACACAGGTGCAGAAAAAGCGTAAACTGCCCCCTGGGCAGCTCGAGTGGGTGAAATGTCTGAGCAGTTTGTCCAGAATGACAAGAAGCCAGCAATGAGGGAGAAAACATTTGATAAGGGTTTTAAATTATGCCATGAAAGCTAGATGGTTTTAACTTAATAAGCATTTTGTTTATATTAAATTTACTTTAAAAAAATAAATAAGATCAGCGCTTTAAAAAGCCTTAGTCTATACCTTTTGCTCCTTAGGGGGAATATTCTTTTCTCATTAGAGTGATGTAACTCCCAAAGGCTTTGCAAAAGAGTCTACTTCATCCATAAAATGGAAAGAAGTACTATGCAGCTGGACCACGTCACCAGACAGTCTCTGCTTCCCCGAGATAGGCAGTCTGTGGTTGGGAAACTTTTATTTGTATGGCTTGTTGATTGTTTTTCCAGTTCGGCTTTATCTTATGCTGGCAACGTGATTTTATGTCCAATTTTCTCCAATGTAGGCAACTTGTTTTGGAAAGTTGACATAAAAAAAAATACAACTTGAAAGATTTTTTCATATTTAAATTATTTTCAGATTTTTTTTTTTACCATCACATATTTCAGATTTCTCATATGCAATTGGCCAGGAAGGCAGAATCTCATACATAAAAATAGCCGAAAATATTATGCTTTAAGTAAAACTGTATTACCCTGAGAGTGGATTATTGTGATAGAGGTGTTCATGGTCACTCTTTGTGTCTAGGTAGTGGTAACAAATTAAGGACATATCCAACTGAATTATAAAAATAGAGACAAGTATATAGTTCCCTCAAATGTTGTACTGAATCCTATCCTAGATTAATTTAATATTTTAATTAATTAATTAATATTTAATTATTTAATCTTTTATTAGCTGTGAAAATTTTACTAGCATGGAATGGACTTTTAAAATCACTGTTTCAAACATGAAAAAGGAAGGGATGGATTCCGTACACAGAATCATAACATGTCATTGCCTTAATAGAAGAAATTAAGTAGGTAGATTTTATCAAGCACTAAGCTAAGCCAGATGACTCGTGAACAAAGTACATATGGAGCTTCTCACTCACCTATCAACAGCTGTCTTGCAAAGTTTGGACTGGAATGCAGATCCCGCCCGAGTATGCCGAGCAAGTGTTTTGACACTAAGCTGTGGCACCAGCCCACATCAAGAACTTACTAAAGAGCTATCATCCTTACAAATCCTTACAAATGAGAAGCAATAGTGCAGAAAATCTCTAAAGTGGCATTTTCTAAGTCAGCGGCCTTGTAGAAATGGTGTGTCCCTTCCTAATCCAGCTCTTGCATCAAAAGCCTGGACAAAGCAATTGACTACAGGATTCGGGAGGATGTTGTCTTCAACAGGAGACTAATTCATCTAAGAGAGCTCACGTAGAAAGTTATTCACTGTGTGCTACGATTTCCTGCTTGTTGTATAAGGGCTATTCAATCTCGAAACAGTCTGACTACTACTTTTTTGGTAAGCAGGCAGGCTTGGGGGTGGGATGGGGTTGAACTCAGGGCTTTGAACATGCCAAACATATTGCTTTGAGCCACAAGCTCTTAGTTTTGACATTCTGAATCAAATGTGAAAGATAGTCCCTAGGGACTCTCTCCTAGCCTGAAAGAAAGTTTGATGGCGACATCTGTTTTATAGTTGGCCTTTGTAGGCTCAGCATTATCCTCCGTATGCCCCGAAAGGGTATACTTGATAAGTATACTTGGTAAATGAAGACAAGAAGCTAAGATAGTGAGCACTTTCCTGTTCACAGGGAGACCACAACTGGGGCCAGTACTCAGAACTCTACATGTGTTATTTAACTTTGTCCTCAAAGCAACTGCCAGAAATAGATATTAACAGCCTCATTTTACTCTCTGAGGCTCAGGGAGTTTAAAAAGAGAGACAGAGCTGGAATTTAAATTAAGGTCCCTGACATAAAATCATGTTCTTAACCAAGACATGAATTCATGGTTTTCCCTGAAGTGACTTTGCCCCACAGAAATTACAAGAAATGAGGGAAACTCTCTGGTTTTACCTTTTATCTTCCTCCAGATCTTCTTGCTTTGCTCTGGGCTCAGGGCCTGGCCTTCTGGACTATCCTGACAGCTGTCTGCTTGCAGGAGTAATAGAGGAAAGAGGTCAGGAAACTCCTTCCCTACCTCCACCTCACTCCCAGCTGCCCTTCCGATAGCAGCTCCCTCCTTCTAGAACCTGCCTTTTCAGTACAGCAGGGAGGTAGAGTGAGGGAATGTGGGATGAGCTTTTCTTTAAAAATCTTCCTTAGTTGTTAATTTATCTCATTCGATAGAATTCGAAATCAAATTTAATTTGTCTCTAGGGGTAGGGTGGGTCAGAGATAATAAATAAAGAGACAAGCAGAGACGAGGAGCTCTGATCCAGACTTCCACCAGGATGTTCTCTTATGAGGCTCCAGTTATCAAGAGCTCTGTCCCACCAATGGTGGCCTAGAATGACAAAATATTTCTTTATTTCTTTTTTTATGTTTTAAAATTTTAAACCATATGTCTGTGTATATGAGTGTGTGTGAGAGACAGAGAGAGAGAGGGAGAGAAAGAGGGAGAGAGAGAGAAAGGGAAAAAGAGAGGGGGTGGGAGGGACAGAGATGGAGGATAGGTATGTATGTGAGAATGCAGATCCCCTGGAGCTGGAGTTACAGATGATTGTGAGCTGCCTGCGATGGGTCCTTAGGTACTGGGAACTGAACTCAGATCTTCTAGAAGAGCAGTATGTTCTCTGAACTACTGAACTATCTCTCCAGCCCCAGTTGTGACAAAATTTCTCTCTTGGGGGCTTACGCATCACTTACTTATTCCTAGCTACAACCTTGGTAACAGTACCTTCCCTCAACGTCTTCCCATGAAAACCACTTGAATTCTATTGTCTACTGAAGCAACGCCAAACCCTAACACTCTCTAATGATAGTCGGGTATGATTTAATTTTACATGGCAAGGATACAGTTAGAGCACATGAATTCTTTTGAAACTGAACAATTAGTATCTGGACATTGATTTCCCCATGTGCCTCCCGTATCTGCTGAATATGTGCCCTTTATCACTATGGTTTTCCCAGAGTAAAATGCTTAAATCCAATGATTATACAGCTATAGAACATAAAATAGGGTGTATCCACCAAGTCATTTGGTTCATTCAAAGAAGCTGGAATCAGCAGCTGGAAGTGGCAGCACAGGTCTTTAATCCTAGCATTGGCAGGCAGAGGTAGTCTGATCTCTGAGTTCGAGACCATCCTGGTCTACAGAGTAAGTTCTAAGACATCCAGGCCTACACAGAGGGACCCTGTCTCAAAACAAGGAAGAAAAAAAAAAGTTCCACAAAATTCTAAACGTGTCAAGCAATTAATTTTTTTTCCTTGTTCTTGTATCCTGCAGTAGTTGCAACACAACATAATGTTTGGGAACACAGCTTTCCCTCAGTACTTTGAGACTTCTCACAGTGTTCTGGAGACTTTTCAACTTCCCTTACTCATCTTTTGAAATCTGCTTGGTTGGGGGTTAGGCTGAAATTCAAAAGCAACTACAATTCGTTGTTAGTTACATGTGGGCAGTAATTCCTCTGCAGTCCAGCTCAAAGACAGTAGATAATTTACCCTCCATTGCAAAGCAACCCTGTTTCTGTTAGTTTATATAGCATTCTGCCAGATTCCTAAGACTCCACCATTTAAAACATCAAGTCTTCTGCCTATTTTTTTCTTCTAGCCAAGCTTTCCAGCAAAATAGTACAAGTGTTGAGGACTCAAATGACTAGAGCACTTCGGTTTAGGGGAGAAATGCAAATTAAATACAGTGTGGAATTCTGGGTAGCACACCAATTCTGTTCTGATTTTGTCTTCACTGAGTGACTGAGTTTTTGAGTTCAGGCCAGCAACATCATAAATAGGAAGCTATTTTTCTTCAGTAAATGAAAAATCTGTCTTGTTGCTTTTTTGTTTTGTTTTTGAGTTTTAAGTTTGAACTAATTGAAATTGCTTAGATAAAGCTACCACTTAAATAGTTGACTCAGTTTACCAAATTGTGATTCTGGCTTTTCCCGTTTAGCTGATTAGAGGAGTGAGAGGCAACAAGATTAGAGTATTAGAACATTTTAAAAGATGACTTGCTGCTTTCTCTAAAATACTCCTTCCGATGTCAGTCGTGCTGTGAGATATACACCTTCGATAAGGGTTGACATGTACACCACACACTGGGTCACCTCTGATAAGACAGTGGCCGAAAGGCTCCGGCCCTTGTCACCTTCCCTCCTCTCTTCCTTATCCCAACAGCCGTGAGTCAGCTTCCTGACTCTGGGTTAGTTTGCGTTTTCTAGAGTTTTTTGTACCCAATGGCTCTTTCGCTGAGGAAAATTATTTTAAGATTCATCTCTGTTTATTGTGTGGGTAAATTACCCTTTGCATGGATGTATTTTTCCCCCCTTGGATGAATGTCTAATAATGAAGTTCCGATCATTTGCTAGGTGAATTTTTAAAATTTTTTAAAATTTTTATTTTTTTTTTACCATTTAAAGACAATGGCCATTTTCCTCGCTCTGTTGTATTGTTCTGCTGTTCACTATCAGTGTGTGACACCCCAGCTCCTCAACATCCTGTCGCACAGTTTGGATTTTTTCCTGTGAGACAGCAATTTGCTCCCTTTCGCATGTGAGCAGTTACTGAGGGGCTCCTACGCTTTCCAGCAGTTTAAGTACACTAATCAGCATCTGGGGAAAATATTCCCCTTTCTGGCGCCATACTTCAGTTATAATTTGGAATTGTATTATGTATTTTTATTTTTAGATTTGGCATTCATTTACTTGCGCGTGTGTGTATGTGTGTGGGTGTGTGCCTGTGTGGCACACCTATGGAGATCAGAGAACAACCCCATAAGAGTTACTTCTCTCCTGCAAAGCCGGTCCCAGGATCCAACTCTGGTCATCAGGTTTAGCTACAGGCACGTTTCCTCATTCATCAATCTCAACAGCCCACAGATTACGCATTTTTAGAAACTCCATTTTCTGCCTCTTTAATTTCGAGTCCCATAAAATGAGTTACTTTTGGCAGCTTTTTAGTACATAAAGTTTTTACTGTTATTTTCATATTCCCTCTCTGCTCATCCAGTACTATATCATTTTCTACCGGTCCACTATTTGAAAACAAATTCTGTTTCTCTAGAGGCATGATGTCATGAAATTGGAAGTAAGTTTAATCGAAAGCCAATGAATGAGGGAAAAGACATTGCAGGAAATAAGTACTATAACCATAGCTTCGCTAGGTGTTGAATTCAATGATTACTAAGATAATTGGTAAGTAATGATAGGATCTATTATTGTCTAATACAATTAGTATGTAAATAAGGTGCTATCAATTAGTTTCTACGTGAGGTTGCTGCCCGTGGCTCTGATGACTCTGGGTACTCTAATGTTTTCCCTCCTCATCGTTTGGCACTTCTTTACATAGACATAGACATAGCATTGTATCTCTTGAAATTCTCATTGATGCTTTTCTTCCAAATAGTGCTGTCATTTGTTTGATGGAGGGCATTGACTCCATTTTTAATAAGTAATCTTTTTTCCCCCTCACATTACAGATTTTTTTAAGGGGGATGATAGGGACTGCCAGACGTCTAAATAGAGCATTCCGTTCTGAGTAAGTTCCCTCACGCACAGTAGATTGCATTTACAGCCTCCCTCACGGTTAGATACGGCAGTAGACATTGTCCTCGTGGGTGGAATGTGAGAAGTGACATGTTTCAGCTCTGGGGTGGGAACTTCATTCAGCAGCCTGCCTCCTCCTGCTCATTCCCACCATCAGAATGCAGACGTGGTTGGCCTCCAGCATTTTCCATAAAGATGATGAAAATGTTTTGGAAGCCTTTTGGCTCTGAAACCACCCCGATGAACAGAACTTGACCAGTGACCTGGGTTTTTCAGTTTGGGATTGTTGTCTCAGACAGAAATACACTTTTTATTCATAAAGTCCCCATGTTATTCGGCACATCTGTTACAGAGCCATGCTCTTACAGAAGGCTTTCTGCTGCCTTCCTTGGCTGTCCTCCTTTTTGAGAATGTTCATTTTGTTTGCCAGCTTTGTCTTGATGCTGACACCTCTGACCACAGCCCTCTCTCTGGCTTTCCGTATACATACATAGAATTATAGTTTCTATGCCAAACTCCCCTAATGTTTTGCTATTTGCTGCTGAATAGTAAACCTGATACTCATTGAATATTTCTGAGTACTTGCTAGGAGCGCTGGTACAAGTCAGAGGGTTTTCTTCCCCTCAAATCATTCACCTGTTAATCCTAACCAGTCATATCTATCATTGGGACCTTAATGGGAGACAGTCTTTAAAGAAGTTACAAGTTCATTAAGTTGAGCCCTTATGTGACTGTTGCCCTTACGAAAAAGGCACAATTGGCATTGAACCATCTGACACCTACAGCTTGGTGTCGGCTGGAGCCTCAGGACTCCAGACCCAGCATGGCCATTGCACAAACCACTGCAGTAGCTGTGACCAAAGCACCTGGTGACTTAGTCATGCAGCCTGCGAAGAAACCACACACTGAGATTTGAAGGAGAAAATATGTCTGGCCAAAGGAGAGTCTGGAATTCGGTGAAAAAGAAGAATTTAAAATAGGAAGTAATAATACAAGCACTGAAGACATACTTTAAACTAAATAGGGTAGCAGTGAGTAACTCCCAGAAGTAGAGGCAGACTTTGAAAGAAGGAATCAGTGTTTCCACAGATGACCCCAAAGGTCAAGTGTGCTTTAGAGCCTTGGAGGAGCCCAAAATACTTTAAAAAAAAAAATACAGACGCTCACTATTTAGTCATGGCTGGCCTGGGAACTCACTGTGTAGTCCTGGTTGGCCTAGAATTCAGAAGACAGATTCAACTGCCTCTGCCTCCCCAATGCTGGGATTAAAGGCGTTTACTACCATACCCAGATTCCATGATACTTTTCAGAGAAGTCTCCTCTGAAAGAGAAAACAAATCAATGATCAGTATTGCTGCCTTAAAGAAAACAAGAAACAAAAACAAAATAAAGAATGAGATAGTAAGAAATGTAGTAAGTCCAAATAAGAGTATCTGTGAGCCTGGCATGTAAAGAACCAAGCAGCTTGACGGTGGCTTGACGTGGGCTGATCTTTGTTCACTGCGTAAGGTAATGAAGCCCTTGGAAGAAGCCCATCTCCATAAGGAGATCCCTGAGACATCCAGGATCTCTCAGATGCAAGAACTGGACAGAGTTCTCTGGTCTTCGAGTAATTTCTAAAGTCAGATTGATGATGATGAGCCTCTGTCCTGCTGTCCCTGTAGTCCCAAATCCAAACTCTTGAGCACGGTTTGGTGGCGTGGATTTTGTGCGCTCTGTTCTATGTTGATGACAACTCCAGTCTTTGAGGCCATAACACAAATATGGGAGCAACTGCCTGCAGCCCGAGTCTCCTGCTGTCTTAGATCAAAAAGATGCCGTCTCTGCCTCGTACGCTGTTGAAGCTTCTGTGACACTTTTGAGTCTTGACAGTGGTGACCAGTGGCCGATAGTGAAGGCCAGACTGTCTGTGAGGCCCAAGCAATGTGGCATTCATCAGCATGTTTCCTAGGAAGTGACTGTTCATTCACGGCCCTTATGGGATTTGGCAGCTCAAGAGGAAGGTCAGAGTGTGAGTATGTATGGCATTGCCTTTTGTGGAGATGGCTCTTTGGCTGGACACACTTGGATGAGTTAGAAGACGGCACACAGGATGCTGTAGCCGGTTCCTAGAAGGCCCCCTGAAGGAAATCTATGGAATATATTTCTCCCTTAATGGCTCCCACATGGTGAAATGACAGTGGTGGCAGCATCAGCAAAGGGTGAGACCGCTGATCGTGATGCTGCATCTGTACCACCCCTGCCCATTAGAATTCAGTGACTTGTGCTCAGTTTGAGCCTATTCAAGAAAGTGCTCCATCAGTAGTACCTGTGATAACATAGCTAAGACATGGACCAATCTAGGTTGGTCTCCCCTGAAGACTGTGCCCCGGTATGAGAACAAAGTAATGGACATTTCTTCTGATAAGCAACTCATGGCCACTTGTTCACGGATTGACCTTCAAGCTCTGGATGACTGAGTAGTGAAGACCATGAATGAAGAACGTTAAATCTCAAGCTCTCCTTCAGTATCCGTATCCTCAAAAGAAAATAGTTGATGACTCTTGTTCTATGTGTTTTTTGCCAGTCACCATATATAGAACTGACTTTTCATGTCAGACCTACTCATGAACAGGTAACTGAGGCCCTTGGTAATGGTAAAACTCTTACATTGTTAAAACTTAATTCTCATTCTTCAGGTTCGTCTGTGAACTGCACAGATGTTTTCATTAATCTTTTTTGAATGCCCCATCACCCCCCTCAGCACTCAAGATTGTGACTGTCCTTTTTGCATTTCTAAATCTTGAAACTTGGCCTTTTATTTCATGGTGCATGTTCTGGGACTACATGTGATCCGGCAAGCAAGATGGTTGGAATTCGGTTCAGAAACTTCCAAGAGGCCCACATGGTACCATAAGCTGATTGAACCATGCCTGTCGGTGAGCCTCTTCCTTCTCCCCAGGAATGAGAGGTGGAGCAGTCGCCTGCAGCTATGCTGGCATGTAACTAGTAAGGAAGACTTGACATTTTCCTGTAGAGTAATTGCAGCAGGAAACTCACCCCTGCGTACTTGCCTTGTCAGAAGAATGTCTTCCATTTGGCTTTGAATTCAGCATCCTTCATAATACCCTAAAGTAAGGTTGCTGTGTTAGGGTTCAAAGCAACATTTAGAAAGCAAACATGATGTCTGTATCAAACAACTGCTTTTCTCTTGGTTATTTGGAAGACATATCTCTTGTGTTAAAGTTAAGTAACAGGAAGGAGTTTATAATTTTATAACAGTCGTTTCTAAATATAAAACATAAACCTGCTGGGCAGTGGTGGAGCATGCCTTTAATCCCAGCACTCGGTAGGCAGAGGCTGGCGGGTCTCTGTGGGTTCAAGGCCAGCCTGGTCTATAGATAGAGTTCTAAGACAGCCAGAACTACACAGAGAAACCCTGTCTTGAAAAAATAAAAATAGAAAAAATAAACTTTTATCTTGATTATACACTTGATAAAAGTAAAACTAAGAACCAAAGTAATGAGAAACTCTTGCGGTATATTTGAACAAATCTGCAATATTATTTTCACTGAAGATTCATTGTACTGACTGCCTGAAGCCTGGCAAGATGTAATTTCTAGGCTGAACCAGTCTGTGTTCTCATGTAGGAGCTACTCTCTTTTAGCTCAATTTTAGTAGAGTTGCTGGTAAAGAGGTCATTTGGATGCTCCACCAGACCTTTGGCAACATTAGGTGTGGCCTGGTCTCTCTTATTGTTCTGTAGTTATCCCACTATAAAACGTGGAGTTAACTCAGGTGGGTGGAGCCTAGCCCCTTTTGTGTTGGATGGCACCCCACTATAGACATGGACATGCCCGGATGGCCAAAGGTTTGGGATGAGTAAACCATCCTATCTCTTTTGATCATGTAAATAGACTTCTAAGAAAGAGCTAGATAAGATAAGACTTTTAAGATAAGAATAAATGCTGGACAGAGAAGAGGAGGGGAGCTGGAAGATGGCATGCTGTGCTCTCTACTCAGTTCTGCCTGGCTTGTATCCTTAAACATGTGTCATGTGTGCTTATTAATATATGGCATGGAATAATAAATTTTCTACAGAAACGAGAATTACCAAGACCCTTGGTTTAAACTGAATGCTCTTAATTATTTTGAGACTAAGGTAGATTTTGTGCTTTTTTTCTTTTTCGTACCTCTCTGAGTTAAAAGGACAATGAGAGGTTAGGACACATGAAAAAAAATTGCTACCGAGATAGAGCAACCAGCCTTGCAAACAAGAATTGTTCACTTGCTTGGAAAAGAGAAAATAAACAAAAATCATTCCTCCATGTTCAAATATCCTGATGTGTTCAGATTATGGGAAAATTTAAGCAATGAAGCAATTGTAGTTGCTAGGTCAGAAACCAGAAGGGATGGCTAATGGTTATTTCTAGAAGAGGTTAATTCTGTAAATGTAAATCTATTAAAATACTCAAAACTGCCGATTGTGGCGGCACATGCCTGTAGGATTTGCTAAAGATGGAAAAAACATGAGTTCGAGGCCAGCCTGGGCTACACATTTTATACATTGAGGTGGTGGAACATGCTTTTAATCCCAGCACTGGAGAGGCTGAGGCAGCAGATCTCTGTGAGTTCAAGGCCAGCCTGGTCTACAGAGTGAGTTCTAGGATACCCAGAGTCACAACAGAGAAACCCTGTCTCAAAAAAGCAAAGCAAAACAAAAAACAAAACAAAACAACAACAAAATTCAAAACTGTACATAGATATATGTTAAAAATTGAACGTGTTTCACCCTTGTCTCAGTTTTATACAATGAAGCCTGATCTTCCGCATGGTAACTTATGGAGAGAGAGTTTCCTGAAGTCAGTCTTGATTGTCAACTTGAGTAGACTTAGAAGTATCTGCAGAACTAGTACAGCAGAACTCTGGCTGTGTTGGGGAAGCAGAGGGGGATATTTTGAGAGCAGATTCACTAAGAGGAGAAAACTCATCCTGACTGTGGGCAGGATCATCCAATAGATGGGATCCTCCATGGGACGAGCAGGCTCTGGTGCTCACTCTGTCTCTGCTTCTGAGCACTACTGTGTGAATGGTCCTTTCGTGCTCTCCCATCATAATGATCCGAAGCCTATACAACTGTGGGCCAAGATAAGTGTTCCTTCTCTTATGTTGTTTCTCTCGAGTATTCGGTCACAGCACCTAGACATGCTAACAGGAAACTGTTTGCAGGTGAGCAGGGTCATTCAAAAGCTTTACAACAGGAATTTGAAAAATTTTCAAATGATGTGGGCTAGAAGCTTTGGTGTGCGTAAGCAGAGCGTAATAATAGGTAATTGTGGTGGGAGCTCGGCAGGTGAGAACGTACGTCAACAGCAATACTGACTGTACTTCACGCTACACTGTGGCAGATGACTTTCTGAGACTTCGTAAGAGGCTGAGCTAAAAGACAGCATACTCATTTGGAAATTTCAAGGCAGCTCGGCATTCACACTGTATCATGGATGTTGCTGGCTGCTTTTAGCCAAGTAAGTGTACAGTGTAAATTTGAAGTGAAAAACAGAACAGAAAGATTTGAAAATAAAACAAAACAAACATGACCCCCTCTCCCCCCAAAAGCTGGAGCCAAGGAAAAGACAGTTGCAGTGGTTCTCAACCTTCCTGATGCTGCAGCCCGTTGACACAGTTCCTCATGTGTGGTGATCCCCAACCATAAAATTATTTTTATTGCTACCACATAACTTTAACTTTGCTACTGTTATGAATCATAATGTAGATATCTGATATTCAGATGGTCTTAGGTGATCCCTGTGAAAGGGTAACTGGACCCCCAAAGGAGTCGTGACTCACAGATTGAAAACCATTGGTTTAAAGAATGCGGGTATGTTGGGACAACAAGAATGATGCCTTCAACAATTTAGCTCATTTTTAACTCATTTAGTTTAGGTTTTACCTTTTTTTTTTTTTTTTAAACGAAAGACTTTCTTCTCAGAAGAGAGTACCTCTGGAGGGTCTAGATTGCCCAAGGATAGCTAGGACATGACCTTACTAGGATTTGTTGATCAAACTCAGCCATGAGGCACTCAGAGGCTAATGCCACTGTGGTCCAGAAGGACCACTTGAGGTGGTGGCAGACATTGACATAATTCTTATGATGCTGATGCTGGTTTTGCAAGTGTGAAAAAGACCAATAGTTATGGGGCCATAGAAGCTTAGCCCTGAGATAGCAGAGGAAGGTCAGGAAAGCCAGGAGATGTCAAAAGGATCAGATTCCCTGCAAACAGCCCTGAGAAGGTGAAGTATAAAGCTTTGAGGGCAGAGCCCAAGCTGCAATAGAGATTCCAAGGTGTTGGAGATGAGGGGTGCTGGAGACAAAGAGTGGACCCAGCTCAATAATGAGATCATTTGGGTTGTAAACTGCATGGCCATAAAGCTGAGACCACCCAAACCCATCAGAGTTCCCATCGTGGCACCAGGTGCCTCGGATGCTGGTGATGAACTTCAGGAATTTGTGTTTTGAGCCTTGTTTGACCCCACCTTTCCATGTTATTTTCCCATTGCTCTCATTTGTAGTGGGATGGTTTACGATATGTCATTGTATATCACAGATATGTAATGTGTGTGTGTGTGTGTGTGTGTGTGTGTGTGTGTGTAACCAGTTAAGAACAGATGTTAGATTTTTTTAAAAAGACAACTTGTCATGTATTTCAGGCTGGTCTTGAGCTTGCTATGTAGTTGAGGACAATCTTGAACTTTTGATTTTTCTGCCTCTACTCTCCATATGCTGGTATTATAGGTATATACCACCAGCCTTGGTTTCTACAGTGTTGGGGGTTGTGTTAGTTAATTTTCTATTGCTGTAATGAGACACTATGACTGAGGCAGCTTATAGAAAAAAGAGTTTATTTGGGATTACAGTTCCATAGCGTTAGAGCCGATGATGGTGGAGTGACGGCATGGCTGAAGGAGTAGGAAAGTTGGGGCTCACATCTTGAACCTCAAGCACCAAGCAGACAGAGTGCACTAGTAATGGCAAGAGTCTATAACACTCTCAAAGCCCACCTCCAGTGACATAATTCCTCCAACAAGACCACACCTCCTAATTCTCCCTAAAAAGCTCCACCGACCAGGGACCAGCATTCAGATCACAGAGCCTATTGGCGGCATTCTCATTCAAACCACTATGGGGATCAGACAGGGACTTTGTGTATGCTATGTGTCTTCTGCCAACTGTGCTATAAACCCAGCCCCAATTTTACTTTTTTTTTTTTGGTAAATGGTCAAAATAATTAAAAGGAATAATATTTTATGACATGAGAATATTGTATGATACTCAAATTTCAGTGTTCATAAATGAAGTGTTTTTTGTGTGTGTGTGTGTGTGTGTGTGTGTGTGTGTGTGTACACGGATGTTGAGAACTAAGACCGATGTTTGGAGTCTTCTTCAATTATTCTCCACTTTGTTCACTGAGTCAAGGGTCTCTTGGTTGAACCCATAGCTCACTGATATGGTTAGTTTAACTAACTAGTTTGTTCTAGTGATCCCCTGCCTTTACCTTCTGAGCGCTGACACCATAGGCAGGCTACTACCATCCAGCATTTGTGTTAGTGCTGCGATTCAGGACTCCAGACCTCATACTTGGGTGGAAAGTGCTTTCCTCACTGAGCCACCTCCCCCCACTCCCTGTAAATGAATACCCTCCCTCTTCCCTCTCCCTCTCTTTCTCCTCTCCGCTCCCCTTCCAGTGTCTCTATGTAGACCAACTTGACCTCAAACTTGCGCTCCACCTGCTTCAGTCTCTTGAGTGTGAGGATTGCGTGCACACATGCTGTTAATGTTTTATTTAAAAGCTTTTGTGATTTCATGGCATGGTTGAGAGTTGTGACAAAATCCATGTTGACAAATTGGTCACACATCTGAAAATATTTACTATGCCCATTTAGGAACAGTTTGCTGACCTCTGGTGTAGGACATCGAGGTGAAATGTCCTTGCAAATTCGGATAGTATTTTTTAAACTGTTTTATAGTTGCCTTGCCAAGACATGATTCGACAGTAATATTTTAGGTGTCACAGTTTTATTATTTTTCTAAAGGAATTCAAACTGTCTTTCATATAAAATATTCCTGTTCACACTTCTATTTCAAAGGTCCAAGAATATTGACCTGAATTACATAATTAAAAGGCCAGTACAATTAGGATAGACATATTGATACTCGGTAACAGATTCTTGATGAACATATCACTCAGCTCTGGGAACAGATGGGTACTGGCCCACCATGCTTTGGGCACGCAGCAGACTTTACCAGTCTGTTGTATAGAGAAAAAGCAGGGTTTAGGTTACTGTGTCAGACTCAGACGAGCTGAGTGGTAGTTGTTGGAGAGAGTTGATATCGTATTTGCAGTCTGGTTGCTTCAGACTCTTGGTTCTGTCTTGCCCATTAAAGAAGAAATCCCTGGGGGTTGGGGAATCAACATTCCATTTCTTTGCTACACCTCTTCCAGGCGTGGACACATGACAAAAGTGTCCCATAAACATCTCTTGAGAGAGTGGATGATGATGCTCCCACAAGCCAGAGGTGACAGCTCCTGAGGCTCCAGCCGCACAGGATTTCCTTAGTCCTAGATTCTAGTCTCAGTCTGCTTCGATGTGAGATTCTGCGTCTTTTGCTTTCTGTTTTATTTTTATTTTTGCCATAGTCCCAAGTGATGCATCAGCTTCATGATTTATTTTTATGTTTTCTCACCTACTGCTTTAGTTTTAGACTTTTTGCCTAGGCAGCAAAATTCAAAGAAATCTGTCAGAGGCGCTGATGTGAAAGAAAACAGTAAGGTTCAAAGGTCCTTGTAGCACATAATACAATGTGAGTGAAAATGGCAAACACTATTTATTCTTAAGACAAAGATGAAGCTGTGAGCAGACCGGGCTCCATTTCTGATGAGATGCAAGTGCTTGCTTCAGACTGGGTTAAGGATGTCACTAATACTGACAAAGGAGCCAGCAAGATGACTCAGTGGGCAAAGGTTCTATAGCTGTCAGGTCTGAAGACCTGAGTTCAGTGTCCGGGACTCACATGGTGGAAGGAGAGAGTAGACTTCTAGGAGGAGCCCTCTGGTCTCCACATGAGCATCATGTCATGTGCTCCCTACCACTTCAGCTCCCCGCCCCCACCCCTATAGCTACGTAATGCACAAATAGCATTCTCTCGAGCCTAGGAAAATACCGACAACAAAAGGAACTGTCTTCAGAAGTTATATTAGTGCATATAGCTTGTGTGAGCCTCACTTTATTCTCATTTGCACAGTTCAGTCTAAGTTGCCTTGTTATTCTAAGAGGAAAATGTTAAGGGGCTGAAAATTAACCCAACATTTGGGAACACTTCAGAGCATAATTACTATCAAATGCTTGGGCTGTAGGATTTGCTTTAGGAAGACGTGGCAGGAAGTGTGTTGCTTATTAATCTTCTTGGTTTGCCTTATAATTGTAGTGAAAGTCCTTCTTAAAAACTTGCTCACTTACTTTGGTAAAAGCCAAATGGAATTACATTTGGTCCACCTACACCATTAGGACCCTGCAGAGATGCTAAGTGACACTGTGGCTTTGGGTTAGATGACATCAGTTGACATTCCTATAGACTTGGCGCTCTGCTTCCACGTTCTGGGATATGTCAGTGTTTACTTGATTATGTTTAAATCTTTGTGCCTCCATCTTTGTGTCTGTAATCCAAATGTGCTGAATGAGATTATTCCTTATTCCTTGGGCTCAACAGTCACACAATTAAAAGAAAAAAAGAAGACGCAGGAGAGCTGAGCATGGTGGCACACACCTTTAATCACAGCACTCAGGAGGCAGTGGCATGCAGATCTCTGTGAGCTGGAGGCCAACCTGGTCTACATAGTGAGTTCCAGGATATCCAAGAGTAAGTAGAGAGACCCTGTCTCAAAGCCAAACAACAACAAAAGAAACAAACAAAAACAAGAACAAAAAACAACCACACCAACTCTTACCTATTATCATTTTTATTTTTGTTGTTAAAAAATGTTCAAAAATAGAATGGTACATTTATTCCTCCTAAACTCTCAGGTGCACATTTTGCACGTAACTGGAATGTTGAAGCATACACCCTGGCAAGGAGTTTGGTTTATATCCTATAATTTCTTTTGTTTCTAGCTGAAACTTTAACAAGAAGAAAGGGCTTTGATTCCCCCACTGTACCACAGACCTTTGTTTTCCCACTTTGGTATCTATGGAACTAAGAGTTGCACCACCTAAAATAGCATGTTCTGGGTTGAGCTCCAAATGAAGGAAGGGTGGGGCCCAAGGAAGAGAAAATGGCTCTGTGAGGGAATAAGACAAGTCAGATTGATGAACATAACCTAGTCCCATCTGTCTGTTGAATGCCCTGTTGGGGCGGTCATGGCCCCACAGATGATGTGGCTGTTCTGTCACGGTCAAACAGGATATATGAACAGAAAGGCAACAAATATCCCAGTGAATAAGCCCCTACCTAGGAGGGAAAAGACAGTGTGACCAAGCAGTCTTATACGATAGTTCTTTCCAAATCTATGAATCCAGTAAATTTCTTTACTTCCCTAGAGAACAGACAATATGAGAAAATGGGCCAGGAGAATAAGACCAAGCTCACAGGAAATCACCAGAAGCAAGGAAAAGATGACTGCTCTAAGCATATAGTCATAACCACTACTAGCTGTGTTCTCCAGAAATACATTTTTGCAAATTAAAAAAGGAAAATGCCACGATATGTCAAGTAAAGTAATTTAATATAACTTTTCAAGTAGATTTGTCTATAATGAAACCACTCTTGGTTTTACATCTTCAGATGCTCTTTGTAAAGACTTGTGTGCATGTGTTTAACATTTACCGCCTGTATTACTGTATTAATATTACTGTTGCTTACTCTGACATTTTAGTTTTAACATTTGTATTTAGAGAAATTAAAAAAAAAACACTTCCAAGAAAGTATACCTCATTTCTATAATCTGAGCCTGTGTGAATTGTTTTAGAGGAAACTTTAGAAACAACTGTATTAGTTATTCGTGTTGTGGCTGTGACAGAATATCCTGACAGAAGCTACTCAAGGACGGGTTTCTTTTGTCTCACAGTTTCAGGGTGTAGTCTGTTGTGGGTGGGAAGTCATGACAACAGGAGTTTGTGCCAGCAGTTCACATTGCATCTACAGTCAGGAAGCACAGGGAGACGAATCCACTTAGCTTGCTTTTTCCTTTCCAGTCTGAGACCCCAGATCATGGGATATTGTCACCCACATACAAGGTGAGCCTTCCTACCTCAAAAAACTCAGTTTAGGTAATCTCTCACAGGCATGCTCAGAGCCTTCTCTCCTAGACTATTCTAGATTGGGTCGAGTTGACCATTGATATAAATCTTTCACTACAGCTTTGAAGTCTACTGAGACCGTTTGAGAATTAGAATCTTGCTTGTAGGATTTGCTTCTGTGAACATCCAAACTGATGAACATTATAGAGTATAATGAGGATCCTCAGTGAGAAAAGATCTATAATTAAATAACTGGCAAGATAAGAATGAAGTAGCTATATTCTTCAATACGGTGTAACTTTCATGACAGTAGATAGAAATGACAGAAATGTACATTCTATTTCAATGTAAGGTTGAACTTTCTAACATTTAGATCTATTCAGGTTGATGTGTACTATCATGGTTAAGCAAAAGGTATAAAAGCATCTGTTGATGTTGCCTAGGGGAACACATTCATGCTTAGGTCATACTGTGTGACTTCCATGTCTCTTCCAAATCTAATATTCTGTAAGAGAACTTAATGAAGTAAGCCCTTTTGAAAATATTTCCTTTGTCTTCTTAGTTAATAGAATAAACTAAAACTTATGATAGAGAGAAATAAAGAGCCTTTAAGATATATTAGAAAGGAAGGGAACCATTTGAAATAAGTTATTACAAAGTAAAATATTGACAACCATCTCTTTTCTATACATACATATTTCTAAAAGATTCTTGCATGTGTCCTGAATATTGTGTTAGTATTTCTTTGTTTGTTGATCTTTAAACAGTACAACACATGGTTGAAATTTAGTTGGTAAAAAGATTTGACTGGTTCTAAAACTTATTGAAGGAACTATGAACAAAAGTTGCTCCAAGAATAGACTCTAGTATTAAACAAGGAAAGGTGGTCCTGAGTATCTGCTAAGTTGACAGGATATAGTGACCTGGACATAATTGATAAGCTAATCATAGCTTCTGGGTATCTGCACGGATGGAGCAATCATCATGCATAGTCCTTCAGTCAACAGTGGTCAGAACACTTGACTGGCTCTTACTATCTCTCAGACTCAACAGACACTCTTGATTTGATAGTGTCATTCCCTTAATGACAACTAGGAGGAGCTGTTTGGTCTTAACTGCCTCAAAACCACATCCGTGGGATCAAAATATGCACCTACTTGTATCGATCTCATCTTTTGTAGCTTTTGATCTTCAATGTAAAGGGTAAAGTAAACAACAACAAGAAACAGGTTTTTAAAAATGTGTAAAGAAAACACAAATACACTTTCTGGGTTCTTACATAACTAAGAGTTTATGTCAATGAGGATTGTTTTGTTTGCTTGTTTGTTTGTTTTTTGAAGCAAGGTCTCACATATTGGTTTAGCTGGCCTGGAATTTGCTAAGCAAACCTGGCTGGCCTTGAACTCAGAAATCTGCCTGTCTCTGCCTCCCAAGTGGAGAGATTAAAGATGTGTACCATGATGCCTAGGCTCTTCTTTGTTTTTAAGAGGCTTTGAGTGAGCTGTTTTGAAAGATGTCTACCTTATCAACTCTGAATCATGTTTCTTTTCATAAGAACTTTTAATATTTCTCAACTACTCATTTTCTTTCTTTCTTTTTCATTTTTTCTTTCTTTCCCCCTCCCTTCCTTCCTGCCTCCCTCCCTCCTTTCTTCCTCCCTCCTTCTCTCCTTCCTTCCTTCCTTCCTTCCTTCCTTCCTTCCTTCCTTCCTTCCTCCCTCCCTCCCTCCCTTCCTTCCTGCCTTCCTTCCTTTCAAATGCTCTTTTAGCTTGACAATAAAGAACTTTAAAATCCTCACCTCTAGTCTAAACTGAAAAATATCTTTTCTCTCTAGTGGTCATAATGAAACAAAATCCAACATACTATTTTGTACAACTGAATATTAGCTTTATATACTCCAAGGGCTAACACTATAAATTTTAATGCTTATTACTGTAAAAAAATACTATACTGAAAACAAATTTGCTTCTAGCCTCAGACACCATCAAGTCACCCCTGTGCACAGACCCAAATCATAATAAGCAACATGATAAGGAGCAGAGGACACTTCTCTGCTGTGTGATGGATGAACTGTCAGCACAATTTTTGGTGTATATTTTCTTGGGAGTGAAGGGCAAGGGATTGAGCAGTCCACAGACACTTACAGTGTCTTCCTAAGATGTCAAACCTACGAGGATGCATTAAGCAAACAATATCAGATTGGACGCCACTAGATATTAGATGGAAACTAAAGAAGTAATTATTTTTGCAGATCATAGCAGTCAGTATTAGTCATTTCATATGGCTTAGTCTAACTCCAGCAACAAAAGCTTTACATCAATTTTCTATTGCTGTATGACAAGTTGCTACAAATTTAACAATCTAAAACCACACTCACTCATTTCAGTAGGTCAGAAGCCTGGGTTGGCTTGACTGGGTTTTCTGATTAGGGTCATGGAAGGCTGAAATCTAGGCAGGCTTGGTCTCCGGTGAGGTTACTGCTTCTGAGTTCCTTCAGATAGTAGGATAGTAGGCAGAGCTCAGCTTCCTCTGTTTGTTGCCAGAGGTCATTCATAAAAACTAGAAGCTGCTCTGTGGCTCTTCTTGCATGTGGTCCTCTCCATCTTCAAGCCAGAAATGGTATGTTGGACCTTTGTTCTTTGAACCTCTTTGACTCTCCTTTGCCACCAACCTTAGGAAGAGCTTTACTTTTAAAGAGATCATGCAACAATATTGGCTCAAGCATGAGTCAGTTTTTTGATGAACTCAAAGACAATTGATGAATAATTACCTTAGTTACAGCTACAAAACCTCTTTTTCTACATATTAGAGCATGATCAAAACCGCCACGAGAGACTGTGTACCAAGATGGCACAGGGCGTGGGCTCCAGAATCACACAAGGTTCAAAGCTACGGTTACTTAATAGTTACATGACAGTGGGTAAAGTTTATTAGCGTCTCTGTGCTACTTCCAAAGGAATAGCACCTTTAATAACTTGACTCAATGAGTTCAATGAATGAGATAGTTCATGGGAAACATTCAACACAGTGGGTACATAATAATGACTCGATAAATGAAACATTATTCCTGGAGGGAAAAAGAAGGTGTGAGAGGAAGGAAATGGAAGCAATTGATACTAGCAGAGAGCAGAAGGAAAAGTTTATAAAGGAGGTATGGCTTCAGTTGGATCAAGTCAAATTGATTTTATATAAGCAGGGAAGCCTAGTGTATTTATCCTAAATGATTTCACATTCAATTATTTTGTTGAAACGAAGTGCCGATTATATCTATTCATTTAAATAGAGAATAACAATTCATGCGTTCTTCTCTTTGACACACACTGGGCTTGTACAATTCCATCTTTTCAAAGACGAGGAAACAAACAAAGCAACGCAGAAGCCATGCTGCGTCAACAGTTGTACCAGATAAGCAGATGGGCAGACTGGTTCCTGATACACAAGGCTCATCCCAGGAATCCGATAGACAATGTGTTAGAACATTTATAGAGAGTAAGGAGGAGCCCTGTATATACTTTCTGTATTAACTAGCTTATCTTCACTGCGACCAAAATACTTGATTTAAACGGAGGAATAACTCATTTGAACTCACATCTTCTCAGGATTCATTTCATCCCAGTCAAGGCAGAACATGTTGGATCAAGGCAGTTCACATCATGGCAACCATGAAGTAGAGAAAAAGAAAAGATGTCCCATGAGAACACTCTCCTAGTGATCTACCTTCCCCAACAATGCCATCATACTATGGTCGAGCAAGGCATCACAGCTCTAATGATCTGATTGTCTGTGAAAACATCATCAGAGACCCCACTAGAGGTGTGTTTTATTAGGAATTTCTCAAACCAATCAGGTTAACAACCAAGATTAACTATTCCACTTTCCACCATCATCAGTGGCCTGGGTGCTTTGGTCATTGCCTTCAAGCATAATTCAAGCTAAAAAGAATAACAGCTAAAGAATAAAGCATCACGGTCAGTCAGGCGAGTGGGAAAGAACCATGGTCATTTAGACAAAGGCGATCTGTGGCTCTCCCTATTCCCATGGGTCCATTCTGCTAGTGACTTTGTTACACATATTCCTTCTATAAGGAGAACTATTCAAGGCCTGGCTTCAGATAGGAGATCCATTAAGAGAAAGTAGGCTAGGGACATAGTTTAGTAGTAGAATGCTTGCTTAGCATGCACAAGGCTTGGGTTCAATCCCTGCAAAAAAGAAAACAAAAAAACGTAGTCAGCTACTAACCAATTTGCTATCCCCTCCCCCTTCTACTACATGACCTGTTATTGAGAGGGACCATCATAGTTTCCCTGTAAAGAATGGTTCATTCTTCTTTTCCAGTATATGAGCTCAGGCATTGCTGACCTAAGGGTGGGATTTGGAATCAGGCTGGGCCACCAGAGCATTGTAATTCCTCAGTTCTTGACATTAGATCACATATAGGCTCAAATCCAAACTAGGCCAGTGAAAATATTTCCTGGGAATTTTTGTGAAATGTAAAAAAAAAAAAAAAAAAATTAACTAAAATGAAACAATGTACGGGCAGGCTACTGGAAGATACTTTGCCTCTGTGTGAGAAGAGCCTGGCCTGAGAATGAAAATAGTCTAGACAAAAATCAACTGTAAGCTAGAGATTCTCAGGTCTGACTATTTTCTCTAAGTTCCACTTCCAGCCAGCTGGAAACATCATTCTCTGGACTTCTAACTTAATGACTTAGCAAGTTATTATATTTTGTTTAAGCACAGTTGAGTTTACATTTCTGTTGTTGTCGACCTAGAGAATTCTAATGAAGTCAGTCTCCAGAGCCTCAGGTTTAATCTCTGTATTTTAACCATCAGATTAATATTTTTACCCAAGCTGCAGAACCGTGTAAGAACCTTCCCCCTGGTTCAAACAACTATATTCAGCATCAGGAGCTCACAGAGTGCAGCGTGTCTGCTGTTGGGGCTTCCCACGGTGAGTGGGCAAGGAGGGGACAGAGGTGGAGATCACGAGTCACTGACATCCAGTTTATTAATGTATTTGACTTTTAGCTTCAGGAAAAAAAAGAACATTTATTTTTAAAAGGAAGAAAAAGTTACTCTTGTCAAATTCAGTGGTTTCCAAAAGATTTCTTTGTCTCTCAAATAATTTTAGTTAACACTTAAGAGTGGAAACCCAGGCAACAAAAACATTTCCTGTAAGTCATTTTAAACAACAGAGAGCCGTGTTCAGGTGGAACAGAGCGCCAAAGCACTTAGTCATGCCTCTTCCCGTGCCTCATAGACTGACACTCTTCAGCCAAATTCCTACAGCCAGTCACTCATCTCTTCTGTTTCCAACTCTCCCCAAGGCACATTTTTCCGGGGGAGAAAAGTTGCTAAGTGGAGCTTACAGATTGTTTAGATCAGCTTTCATTTGACATACGCATTTCCAAGAAGTCCTGAACACTGAAATATAAAAAGGTGGGATCTAGTATTAGCAAAACTCCACGAACAACTTGATACTGCAGGCACTTAGCAGTCTGCCCAGACTGTAGTGGCGCTAACTGATCCACAGACTTAATTGGCAAGTAGATCTTTGTCTCTAGAAATAAGTGGTCAAGTTGGCCTCGATAATTATAGACTGGCAGGGGCCTGGGGAGTTATTCAACCCAAAGTCATTACTATACACAACAGTAAACTCAGACTCAGAAAATGGTGCACAGCAGAATCTACAAATGTAAGACATAATATTTCACTAAGGAAAAAATAGCACAGAGTTAAGAAAAGATAAACTCATGGGTGAAGTTGTTTTTTGTCTTTTTTTTTTGGCTTTTTCTTTGTTGTAACTTTGGCTGTCCTGGATCTCACTCTGTAGACCAGGCTGACCTTGAACTCACAGAGATCCAACTGCCTCTGCCTCCTGAGTGCTGGAGATTAAAGGTAGGCCGCCACCACTGCTTAGCCAAGGGTGAAGTTGGGATGTGGCTTTGAGTACTTGAAAGGTTGAGATAAAGTTGAAAGATAAATTATTAAGTCCAATTATGGGAACCTTCTCTCACCCTCTTGAGACAGGATATCATCCTGTGTCCCCAGCCACTGCCGAGGATTACAGCTATGCACCACCACACCCAGATACAAGTGTTGTCTTTTTATTTTAATTGTTATTTATTCTTTGAAAATTTTATATATGTATATAAGGTATCTTTATCACCTCTCACTCCCCTTTCCATCCCCCTCTCCATCCCCAGAATTTCCACCACATTTCCCTTCCAACTTTATGTCCTTCTTTTGTTGATTGATTGAGTTTTTTTTTTTTTTTTTTGTTTAACCAACTGAATCCAATTAGTGCTCTCTGTACATAGGCTTTGGTATTGTATCAGATGTTAAGTGTTAAAGAGTTGTGGGATTTTTTTTTCCTTTCTTAACTTTGTAAAACATACAAAACCAGAGAGGAAAAACATTCAATAATCCTCTGTAGCTACCGCTTTTCTCATATAATGATCAATGTGTGTCCGATCTTCTTCCATCTATGTCATTCCTCTCTCCATCTTCCTCGCCCCAGATTACTCTAAAGCAAATCTGACTGTAATATCTTTGGACTAGTGACATAGCCCAGTGGTAGACACTTGCCTAGCAGGGCCATGTCTTCGATCTCCAACATTGTAAGAAAAAAACAGAACAAAACCCCACAGTGTATGTGTGCGTATCTCAATTCATCTATAAAGACACATCTTCAGTGTCTTTCTCCAAAAGATCAGAACTTAGAGAGTTTTTAACTATATAGTAGATATGAGGAAGGCTTTGAGGCTTTTGTTATCCTGGAGAACATGCACAGACCTGTGGAAGGACATCCCAGAACTCACTGGGGGATGGACAGGAGAAGAAGGAGCAGTGTAAATCCTTCATATTCACCACTGTCATATGTGCTACTTCATAATTGCTTCTTATGTTGTGTGTCTAAAAGATGTGTCTTGGTTTACCCTGATAGTATACAAGGGTAGAAATACTCCACCCATTCTTGGTCAGTGGGACCTATTTCCCTGTTAGAGCTTCTGCTATCTTTCCATTTCAGTTCACTAAGGTCTAGAGAAGTAGTGTAAGTGTGGCTCTTTCTATTTATACATTAAATATCCACCTTTTTTAAAAAAACTGTACTGCTCCTAGAGACATTTCGAGTACTGGCTTGATACTTGTGAAAGAGAAGCTTTCTGAATGCTAAGAAAAAAAAATGGATTTTTAACTTGATAACTAGCAAAACATACCACATAAATTATTCAGGCAATATGAAAAGAAAATAAATACATTTCGAGTGCTATCTGAGAGTTCGTTTCTATGTGTATTGAGTCCTTTTTCATATAGGCTCTGCAAAACCATGAAAAATTGAAATATTTTCTGAATGAGAAAACTTTCAACATGATGAACCACAGAGGGTACTGCAGACAGGCACTAAAATAAACCCCATCTGGCCTCAGGGTTCCGGCTGCATGTTTAGAGATGGGAATACTCATTTCAGGGTACATTTTTCTTTAGCCCAGTCATCTCAGAGTGGAACAGCACAAGACAATTGATAAGAGCATCGGGCTGGCCGACCGAATAAGCTGTCCTTCATGCTACGGGAAGATTTACAGTGTGGCCGAGGCTTTTAGATCTCGAAACCATAAAATACATCTTCTGTTTTTAATTTATGCTTTGAAGATTTACACAAAATAAACCAAGCAGTGAACTCTGCAGTTAAAGTCTCCCAGTTTCCATCTGGCGCACGGCTATGGGCAACACGTCTGTGTTACATAAGTTTTCATAGCGAGGCATGTCTGCCATCAGTTTATAATCAGGAATGCCATGTGATGTATAGAGGAAGAAATTGGAATTACACAGGCTTGATCCATTTGCCTCCTCGTCTTTCTTAACAGAAGCGATTCCCTTCTCCTTAGTTACGTCTGTGAATTGTGTGGAGTCAGTGGAGACAAACCCAGGAAGAGAGCTAGACATTTCAAAAAAATTGTAATAAAAGATAATTCTTTGTTGCCCTAGCATGTTTTATAAACTCTTCCTTTTGTCATTTTAAATGCAATTTTAAATCAAAGCACAGAATGGATACATGAGAGAATAGAAATTCCCATAGCTACAGCTCCCCTGATGTGTGATCCGCTGCTACGATGTGACGTGTGGGACCCTGCTGTGGGTGACGTCAGCACTGAACACCACCTCAAAGTCTGTCTTGATGGCAACTGTCATCAGAGTTTTCTGGGGGTGAAAAAAATCCTTCTCTCCCTACATAAGCTGAACCATAATAAGAGGAAAAGTCAGGAAGTCAATCTCTCTCTGTTTCTGTTTCTGTCTGCCTGTCTCTGATTTCAAACTCCCGATCCTCCTGCCTCAGCCTTCCGAGAGCTGGGATTACAGCCATGTGCCGTCACAGGTGTTCTTATTAACAATCTCACATTGCGGTCTGGGCCATCTTTCCTGAATTATTGATTTTTGTTTTCAATGTTTCACTTTATTTCCAAATGAGAAAGGATTTTATTTATTTAATTTGAAAGACCACATACATATAATCATTATTGTTACTTTTATTTTTCTAAATCTGGAGATTCACAATTGCCAAGAATTACTCAACCACAAAAATGTGCTGAATATTCGTTATATGCCAACCTTGTTCTTACCACTGGAGACTAAAGGGAGAGGCAGACTGAGCTGCTACTCCACAGCGTGTGTAGAGGAGGACATGGGGATCAAGGAGAATGATTGGAAGGGCTACAGATGTATCAAAAGGTGTAATGAGACTCCTGGGGCTGAATGATAAGATCCATTAGCCAAATAGGGAAGTCATAGGAGACCTCCTAGAGGACCTGGCGAGGAGCTGAGTCTCGGTAGGTAGGTGAAGGGCTGAGAAGAGAATTCTGGGCAGTGCAGGTGTGTTGAATGAAAGGCCAGGTGTGCAGGAGAAGCTAGCAGCTTTGCAGAGCAGCATGCCTTGATGAGAACAGCATTTCTTTTTCTGTTGTCATTGCTAACCTGGGATCACGAACTGGTTATATCTCCAGCCATCTCAAAGGTCTTGGTGTCTTGGCGTATTTACAATTTACAGAAAGCCTTCAGGCTTTGACAAAGCAATTGGCAAGCTCTAGCTTAGCACTGAAGAGAGCACTTGGCATGGGGGAAGGCTGCTGAGGTAGAGAGGAGTCACACTAGAAAGGATTGGGTGGTAGTGGTGGGTGGGAAGGGGAAAGTTGTAAGAGACACATTCAAGGTTCCTCAAGGTCAGAGGTGCATTGCTGAATGGACTTGACAATGCAAAAGGCGATGACCAGTCATGTTAGGTTTTAAGTAGGAGATACATTTGCCTGGGAAAGAGGGGGGACTCTGATACTCTTTTAATACTTTCCTATTTGTCCACGATAGCCATAGTCAGTTTCTACTGCTGGCTTCCAGCATGTGGGTCCCAGGAATCAAACTCACATTGTCAGCCTTGGCAACAAGAACCTTTACTTGTTGAGGCATCTCACGTGCCCTGGTTTCATTTGTACAGTAGATAAAAAGTTTTCTTTTTCTATTTCTGCTAGTGTGATCTCTAAACTTGATTGTTAATGTGGTCCATCTAGGAAGAGGGAACCTCAGTTGAGGAACTGCCTCCATCTGATTGGCTTGTGGGCGTGTCTATGGGACATTATTTTAAAAATCGATAATTGGTATAGTGGGCCCAACCCTAGGCAGGTGGGCTTGGCATGTATCAAAAAGCTAGCTGAAAAAAATCAGTGAGCAGAAGTCCTGATGGTCTCTGCTTCAGTTCCTGCCTCCAGGTTCCTGTCTGAGTTCTTGCCCTAGCGTCCCTTAGTGATGGGCCTGTAAGATGACACTCTCTCCTTTCAAGTTGCTTTTGGCCAGAATGTTTTCTCTTAGCAACAGAAAAGTAACGAATACAGGGAGGAACCTAATTTTTAAAATAAAAGCATAATAGGCCAGGCAGTGGTGGTGCACACCTTTAATCCCAGCACTCAGGAGGCAGAGGCAGGGAGATCTCTGTGAGTTCCAGGCCAGCCAGAGTTACAACAGAGAAACCCTGTCTTGAACAAACAAAAAACAAAGATAACAAAAACAAACAAACAAACAAAACAAAACAAAAACAAACTCAAGAGCTTCACACAAGCCAACGTTGGATAGGCGTCACTGGAGGACAAATTAGCTATACTCTGTCCCTGGTGTAAACGGTGTCATTTTATTTGGCTCCTTTTCTATTTCAACTGGGTTTACCCTGCGCCCCACCCCCCGTGACTTTGATAAAGAATAAAGATGAATTTCCTCTCAAGTCTAGCAGACGAATTTTCCATTCCATCTACTTTGAGTCTGAGTCGGCGGTGTCCCTGTGAAAGGACTCGATAGGCGCGTACTCCTCGCCATTAAGCAGCCAATTTCACAGACAAGTGAGTCACCGCGTTTAGGTTTCCTGTTGTTCTCTTAAACTCTTCTGTCTTTTTCCCTTGTGATGGCCGTATCATATACACGGTGGGCATCCTGTTTCAGAGATGGGAGCTGGTGGCTCTGATCTCAGTGGAGAATTAGCTAGAATTCCCACCCCTTGCCAGTCCACAGAAGTCTTTAACCTTACAGGACTGAGTCGGTGTTACAATTGAGTCTTGACAAGAGAGGAAAACTTCAGGAAATTATTCAGCAACGGCAGGTATGTTTGGAATTTGCCCAGTGCTAGCAAGACAAACGTGAATTCGCTTTTAAACTCCTGATGCTGCAAATAATTCCTATTCTTCATCTTCTCCTTTCTCCTGCATTTCCTACCAACTTCCTCCAAAAAAGAGCCACTTTTTCTAAAATTGGAAATATAAGCTACTAAAATTATTCTTCAGGAAAAAAATATTTAAGTCAAGGGGCCAGTGAGATGGCTCAGTGGTCAAGGCCCTTGTAGTCTAAGTTTAACCCCTGGAAGTGATGAAGGAAAGGACAGATTCCTGCAGCCTGTCCTCTGACTTCCATATGTGTACCGTGGCACGGATCCATCTCGTCCCACCCGAAGAAAAAGAGATGTTAAAACTTTTAAAGAGATTTTACGTCAAATATATATATTTAAACCTGAAGGAAACCAGTGTGCTACTGCTCTTGTTTAAACATGTCCATCAAAGTTCAGGCCTTGGAACACTAATTCTAATGTCATAGACAAGGAGGGCCCAGGGGGAGGTGTCAAGGTTTTGATGACTCTTCTCCTAACAGGTGGGTGGATGTCTCATTACAGTGGTAGACTCTTTGTTAAGGGAGTCGGTTAGACCTAAAATGAGTTTAACGGGGCTGCGGTGGCACATGCCTTTAATCCCAGCGCTTGGGAAGGAAAGGCAGGTGGATCTCTGAGTTCAAGGCCAGACTGGTCTACGGAGTGAGTTACAGCAGAGAAATCGTGTCTTGAAAAAAACAAAAACCAAACCAAAACAAAACAAAAACAAGTTTAGCATTTGTTGTTTCACTGTTTTTGGCCTTTCTGCCATGGGGTGGCACAGAAGGAAAAAAAATCCTCAGTGCTTGCTCTTGACCAGAATCTCCGGTTTTATAGAATGATATGAAATAATTGTGTTTGTCACTGGGTCTGCGGCAATCTGTCATGGCAATAAAAAAACAAGACACTACCAACAGCTCAGGGGGTGGGGGCAACATAATATAGTTAAATGCCAAATTGCCCTTTCATTATTTGGAGAAGTAACGCTCTATCCTTGAGCCACACCAACACCTTGCCCTCCAGTTTTGCAGCAGGAGCATCTCTAAGGACAGTGGAGCTGGGAAGAGCTATTTCATTGTTCCAGGCCAATATACCAACATTGTAACCTCATGTTAATGTCCTGTAAATTTCCTTTTATGTTTTATGCAAATAAGATGAAAATTTTAAAAAATGGATATTTTCAAGACCGAGATTTAAGAGAAACAGCTCATCCCTGAACAGCATTGGTCAGGTATCTTTCTGATGCAAAGCTTTAAGTCTAACTGTAGATCACGTGAGTGAAAGAGGAACGGTGATGGGGCTGGAGAGATTGCTCAGTGGTTATAGAGTATTTGCTGAGGACCTAAGTTTAGTTCCCAGCACTCATATCAGGCATCTCACAACTGCCTGGACTCCAACTCCAGGGAATATGACAACTTCTTCTGGATTCCAAGGGCACCCTGTACTCACACATGCACAAAACCTTACACAGACACACATATACATGTTCTAAAATTAAATAAATCTTTTCTTAAAAAGAGGCAGTGTTGGCTCCTGTAACTGAAAAGCTCACAGAAGTCAGATGCATCTGGATACAGATGTTTAATAGGGTACTCTTGGTACTGCCGTCTTTGCATTGGCTTGTTTTCAGGAAGGACTCCTTTACTATTAGATATACAGAGTAACAGAAGATGTCTACCAGCTGCTCCAGGCTTCTATTCTACTAATTTAGCTACTTCAATGGAGAAAACGCCATTCCCCCCATTAGTGCTGAATAAATAGTAACAGTATTTTCTATGTAGATTCTAAGTCAATTTAGAGCCAATTGAGAAGAAAAATAACCACTGGTTCAAATATCACCTTTTCAACTGATACAAACTTCTCTATTTGTCGTTAGTTCTCAGTTGGCCCCAGATGGGTTTCTCACTATGAACCATAGAAGCAGGCCGATTTCCTCACTCCAGGGCCCAGGTAGTTCTGGATTCAGCCTCTGAAGGGGCGTGTAAGAGGTGTGTAAGAGCCTTGGCTAAGTGAAAGCACCCAAGTTACTGTCCTTGAATTTACCAGTTAGATAAATCATTCTTGCCTGAGGCCTGGGTATGGGATGAAAAAAAGTCAGAGTTGTCGCAGCTGTTGAGACTGGAAATGACATGGGTAGAAGTCTCTCCTCAAGGGTGTCCTGTTTGATATTCCCTTAACACGCTGATTAACCATTTCATCTCTGAAACCATGGGCAGCCAGGGATGAGGCCCCATCCCTTCAAGGACAGTCCACCCCTTCCTTTTTGAGGCCACACTATACCAGCTACCACTCCACTGGGGATCCTTGTGACTCTCTAGTGAGTACTGTAGCTGGTACCCAGAAGACTCTGATGTAGTTCAAAGAAACATGTAAGTTCAACCCCTTTCAAGGTGTTCGTGTGTGGGACTCACTTCCTAGTCTATTTCTTACCCACAGGATGCCCACAGTCATCCAGTGTAGTCTTTCAGAGATCACAGGATGGCAGAAATTGTGATATCTACAGAAATTTAACTAGGACAGTCCCAACAAGTTAGTGACATCCTTCCCAAATGTAAAAACAACATTCTCTCAATGATCAAAATCTTGGGAAGAAATAAGGTCCAGGTCCTAGTTTGGGGTCTATTACTGTGATAAAACACTGCTGGCCAAAACCAGTTTGGGGAGGAAAGGGTTTGTTTCATCTTAGAATTCCAGGTTCTCAGTTTATCACTACTGGAAGTTGGGGCAAGAGCTCAAGGCAAGAGACTGGAGGCAGGAACAGAAGGAGAAACCACAGAGAACACAGGGGTTTTCCATGCACTGGCTGCTCCCACCCAACATTTGCAGAAAATAAGATAATGTGCTAACCTTTAAAGCATCATCCTCAGGAACACAATACACCGGACCTATGTGTTTATCGAACCAGTGAGGCCTTCAGACATTGGGAGGTATCTGACAAATGAGGAGTAGGTGAAATCTTGGCTTTGACTTCCCCAAAAGCCAGTTAGTCAGTGGATGTCTGGAATCCAGGGCCTGTAACCTGGAATCTGGTTGGGAGAAGACTCTTAGAAAAAGTTCCTTTTGGTACTCTCAATTTGCCATAATTTGGAAACGAAATCCATTCCAGCACACTAGAGAGTTGGCACGGGAAATGTGGCACGGGAAATGTGGCACGGGAAATCTTTTTGTGCAGTAGGCCACATTGACACAGCTCTCAGGTCTGGGCAAGATCTCTTGCTTTTTCCTTCTCCTACTGGAAAGCTAATGGCTTATTTTATTATTACTTTTCTTTCTCCTTGAGTTCCATTTTCTAGCACTCTGGGGCCATACTGGCTACCATTTCTGGGAGCAGGTATGTAAATTCTTGAGAAAGAAGAACTCTACCTTTTTAGTGCAGCCAAATTTTGACCCAATTTCCAGAAGCTGGATGGCGAAGAGGGTGTAAATAATACTTGAATCTGTTAAAAAAATTACACAAATTTATGATGGATCTTTCCACTGTTTATTCCCTGGAAGTGTAGGACAATTTGCAGTTCACCTAGCATGCTCTACCATGTTCCAAAGCAAACACCTTCCATGTAAAACCTCCCAGGGTTGTGAATTACCCAGGGCTCAGTTGCCTGGAAGTTTATAGGACAAACATTCTTCTCCAATGCGCGGAAGCTCCTAATTCTGCTCTTCTGTACTGTCTGGTCCTTGGATGACTTGTATCTGTACAGGAAAAGAGCCTTCTTCCTCTTGAAGAATTGATTTTTTTTTCTTTCTTACCAGCCAAGCAAGATAGGAACTTAGATTTGGTATGAGCTTGACTAAAAAGGAATAAAGAAATCAGTAACTCTCATAACTCTATCAGCACTGAGGCCACCACGGCTGGTCTTACTCAGTTCTGTCTATATCAGCTAACTTCTTCACTCCCAGACTCTTTTCTGTCATTTCTCCCCTGGAGTTACAAGGTTTTCAAGCCAGAATGCTGACTCTATTCTTTTTTTTTTTTAAAGATTAATTAATTAATTTATTTATATGAGTACTATAATCTGCATGTACATCTGTATACCAGAAGGGGACATTGGGCCTCTTTATAGATGGTTGTGAGCCATCCTGTGGTTGCTGGGAATTGAACTCAGGACCTCTAGAAGAGCAGTCAGGGCTCTGAACTGCTGAGCCATATCTCCAGCTCCTGAGTCCATTCTTCATGAGGCTCCTTCCCACCTACTATAGATCAATGACACAGTCACTCGATGAAACTTTAAAAACAGAAGTGAGATTATGTCATTCCCCAAATACTTCGAGAGTCTCCATAGCCCATTCAGAATAACCCTCACAACCCTCACCTCCTACTGGCTCTGCTCCCAGACCTTGCACCTGCCTTTGCTTTTCCCAGGTCTTGTCCCTGTGGTACTGGCCATCCTTTTGCTGTGGATTTTGCACAGGTCAAAGTTCATTTTCTGTAGCTGTCATACTCCCCTCCAGATGCCCTTTTGGCTGGCCTGGCTTCTTTAATCTTTGCCTCAGATGTTACCTTTGCAGTGAACCCTCCTATAATCACCCCGATTAAAATTGCAGTTGTCCCCTATGAAAGACAGAATAATTTGTCTCCAGAGATGCTCAGATCCTAACCTCTCAGATCTGTGCTTGTGTCATGCTACATGGCTAAAAAATGAGGAGGTAACTCGGGAATACTTAAGCATGCTCAATAGCTTCGCAAAGGATCTTATTAGCAGGAAGGTGAAGGACAGAATACAGAAGCAGAGTGGGATGAGGTCATGAGGCCATACATCAAGCAATGTGGGCAGCCTCAGGAAGCTCCAGAAGGCAGGGAAATAGATTTTCCCCTAGATCAGCAGTTCTCAACCTTCCTAATGCTGCCACCCTTTAATACAGTTCCTCATGTTATGGTGACCCCTGACCATATTATTTTCATTGTTACTTCATAACTGTAATTTTGCTACTGGTGTGAATCGTAATGTAAATATCTGATATGTAGATGGTCTTAGGTGACCCCTGTGAAGGGGTCGCTAGGGGTAGGTTGAGAACTTCTGCTCTAGAGCCTTCCAGAAGAATACACCCTATTGATACCTTGACTGTAACCCAGGGAGACCCATTTTATACTTACAACCTGTGGACATGTAAGATGATAAATTTGCTCTAAGTCAGGTTTATGAAAACTGTTTTGAAAAATCTAATGTAAACTAATGTAAATACAAACCAATATAGAAGCTAAGGCAATCTCCACTTCTATTCCCCCTACTCATGGCCTGGTTACGTTCCTCCCCATGATACCTGTCCTCAGACGACATACTCATTATTTTATGTATCCATCCCTTTAACTTTCTGCCTCTACCCAGTAAAAGATCAACTCCACAAGAGCAAGAGTATTTTATTTGTTATTAGACCCCAACAACCTGCCAGATTCTAGATTCTCAAAAAGTATTTGTCAAATGAAAGACGTATTTGCCTTCTATCAACAACAACGTATCATTCTTAGGGTTCTCTTTATTCTTACGAAATGTTCTAAAATTTTTTTGGGGGGTCGCACATGGTCGCACACACTTGTAATCCCAGGAGACTCAGGAGACAGAGGAAGGGAAACAGTGAGTTTGAGGGTAGGTGACATTGTAGGTCTCAAGGTGGCCTTAGCTACAGAGTGAGAGTCTGTCTCAAAAATAAATAAATACATAGGTAAATAATCAAAAATGTTAAAAAATGACTTGTTCTTTCCAATATAAGAGATTTCTTCTACACTTTGAGCCCATTCACATGTAGGACAGTTGGCAGTGGCCTATATTTTTTTGCACAAAGTTGATAAAGATGAATTAGCACCCCCCCACACTTTAAATGGGGGAAAAGTATTTCACATTTTAGATTTTCAAACGTTACTAGCATTCCAAAAGCATTAGTAAATTCAAACGTTATGTCATTACCTAATAAAGAAAGCAATCTTTAAATTCCTGGCTAAATTCCTGACTTCCTGAAGTCACACAGCTTTGAATACAAGGACCAAAAGTGTTCTGGTGAGAATTCAAAAGGATGTTTCTCATAGATTTAGGGCTAGTGAACCCCCGTGGAGCAGCTCCTCACTAGCTTTTGCTCTCTGCTACCACAGTCTCCTCGCTATTTCAGACTGAAGACACGATAGAATGTGCTGTGTAGTGGTTTTTATGAGTCTGCCATGATGTGTTTTCTCATCATGACCCATGTCCCAGGTCGAGTTCTGGTACTCCGCTTGCTGTCCGGACCATGCAGAGTAGCTCAGTGCTAAAGGAGCGGCTGTCGCCATAGATATTCCTTCAGTTAACTGTGGAAAACGTACTGACTTTTTTTGTGTTGCTGCGGTTGTTGAGTTAGTTCTTCAACAGTTTCTCACATGTATATAGTGCATTCTGCTTACTCTTTCCCCCTACCCTCTCCCATCCCCTTCTCATCCCTATCCTTGGTTCCCCTACCTGTCCCTCTTCCAGATTCACGAGTTTGGGTTTAGTTTAATCAGGGCTATCTGTGCGACCACTGTATTGTGACTACTCATTGGGATCTGCTGGTATTATCTGAAGGTACACTACAGAAGGCGATGACTCTCCCATTTTCATAGTCTGTTCAAAGGGAGTAGTTCAGCGGTGAGGTTAGGACCCCCTGAGCTCCTCCTGAATCTTTGCCTGGCTATTTATGGCTCTGTTCTTGTGAAGACCTAGTGCAGTCATTCATAGCTGCTCAGAATTCGTGTTTTCAATGGCTGCATTGCCTAAAAGATGGCATTTTGTAGTTGGATACCTATTATTTGCAAATTTCTAGGGGTGCAAAGACAAGAGTCTTTGACTATCTTGTGCATCTAGTCTAGTAAATATCTTCTGATAAGTTTTTATGGTGCCAAATGTTAGACATTGGATCTTTACCTAGTTCTCCAGAAAATGCAGGAGTGCTCTGGATCATTGGGAAACCAGGAAATGGAACCACCTACATGTCAAACCTAGTGAAGGCCATGAAAGACATTGAGCAGAGGGACTGGATTATATGATGGGCCAAACAACTAATAGTTTACTGTAGAAGAAGCCGAATAGACAAGTGTGTGTGTGTGTGTGTGTGTGTGTGTGTGTGTGTGTGTGTGTCTGTGTGTCTGTGTGTCTGTGTCTTAGTGGTGGTAGGGATCCCAGAGGTATGAGAGGGCTCTGGAGAGCTGGGGGAAAGAGAGGGCTCTGGGATTCTTAAAGGTGGAAATACCTGCAACAGTGGCCAATGGCTCACATAGCATATTTCCTACCACAACTTTTGAAGTATTTGACTTCACAGGTAGCTGGTCCCTGGCAAAGAACCAGGGTTGCCTTAGCTGAGCCCTAATGTGATGGTTGCACCAGGTGGCTAGCTCACTGCCACAGCCAAGGAGGAAATGAAAATTTTTCCCAACTAGAAGTGAACTCTCAAGGATAGGAAAGAACTCCCTTTGTGGACACAGACAATGAATGAGCCACCAATCTTGGAAAGTAGAAATACTTGCTTCTGGTCTTTCTTTACCGTCTTTGTTGACTTGGTCAAAATTGATCAGCTATACTTGCAGAATTCTTTCTTCTCTTTCTACCCTCCCTCCCTGACAGAGCCTTGCTATAAGGCCTAGATCAGCCCCAAATTCCAGTTCTTTCTACCCCAGCCTCCCAAGTACTTATAGCCTTATAAAAGGCTATAAGGATTTATATCGGCTTCAAATTTATGTTTCCAGCATTTTAATCACATTGGGTAGCCCCTATCTCCTTAAGTAAGAATAGGTCACAAGGAAGATAAGAAAGATCAGGCTTCAAGAACAAGAGGACATTAGAAGACAAGATAGTTGTCTTTTTATAATCTATGATTATAAAAAGTTTGAAGCAATCTTCACAATTGACTAAACAAAATAATGTCTGACTACCATAAAACCATAAAATGTGGTGGCCATTGGAAGATAATATTGGAAACATTTATTAGCATTAAAAGATTTTCAAGATATATTACTAAGTTTGAGAAAAGGGAAAGCAGGAAGGATAGGAGAGGGGGAGGGAGACAAAAGTGCAATATGTGCTGTGGATGGAGAGGGAGTCTTGAGTGAGGGTTTGCAATGATGTATAATCTTGGAAAATCACTACTCAGATACCTAACAGGCAGCAGGCAGTGGTGGTGCGTGCCTTTGATCCTAAGCAAGCAGAGGCAGGATCAGGCAGATCTTTATGAGTTCAAGGACAGCCTAGTCTACAGAATGAGTTCCAGGACAAAGAAACCCTGTCTCAAAAAACAAAAACAAAACAAACAAACAAACAAACAAAACCCCTAAATCCTAACAGGCAGTAAGTTAACATACTGTGGAATGAGACAGTAAGATGATTTCACAATGCTCATGGCGGTGTGCTTTTTAATTTTTTCCATAAAATGAGCATAAATGGACATGTTTTTCTCATGTAATTATTAGGAGTATTTTGTTCCTCAGAGAGTTTATTAAAAAAAGAATAAGAAAAAGAAAGATAAAAAAGAAAGAAAGGCACAGGCCGAAACAGTTTCATGGAGGAATTCTTAACACTATGTGAAGAGATGAGTAATTTTCATTTTACTTAAAATATTTACAGAGTGGGAAAAGACGCAAAGTGTACCACTTCACTTTAAGGAACTGTCACATCCCATGCATGTCAAGGTTTAGCAAAGAGAATGGGAAAAACAATCACAAGCCAGTTTCATTTGTAAATATGATGCAAACAAATTGAAAATGACAGTAACTTTCATTTAGCATTGTGTTACATGCAATATGCCCATGACTAGGGAGAGTATCTTCTAAAATGCAAACATACTTTAATAATAGCAAATTATTAATAAAAAAATTTTTAGCTGATAAAAAGAGTAAAGTTTTTGATACTAAGATATCAATAGAGCTTGGAAAATGGATTTGATGATGATAAATACCCAATTTATTTAAAAAAAAAAAAAGAAAAGACTGAAGCTCTTAATGATGTTAGAAGGGCACTTCCAAGCTAGGTGTTGGGGTGCAGACATTTAATCCCAGCAACTTGGGACACAGAGGCAGATAGATCTCTACGAGTTCCAGGCCAACCTGTTCTACATAGCAAGTTCCAGGCCAGTCAGGGTTGCATAGTGAGACTCTGTCTTGAATGAAAGAGGGAGAGGGAAAGGGAGAGGGAGAGGGAAAAGGAGAGAGAGGGGGAATGATCCTAAATATGGAAGAAAATGTTTATTTTAAACAAATATCACAAACATTATATAGAACAATGGGTAAAAGGAAGGCATTCCCATATTCCAAATTATCAAAAGCTAATAGGTTTGAATGTGATTCATTCCTCAATTTCATGTGTTAAAAGCTTGATCCTTACTGTGTAGTATAAAGATGGTGGGTCCTTTAAAAGGCAGGGCCCTGTGAAAGCTACTTAGGGCACAGGGGTACCACCTGTGTGGATGGCCTACTATTGTCCCTGGATCAGTAGTAGCTCTGATTCCTGGTGACTGGATCACTTCTTGTTAGTATAGGTTATTATAAAATGAGGCCACACCAGTCTCAAGAGATTCCTCAGTAAATCTAAATGAGCAAACAAACAAACAAACAAACATAAAAAAACTGAAAAGTAGATTGGTCTGTGTGTGTGTGTGTGTGTGTGTGTGTGTGTGTGTGCATGAGAGAGAGAGAGAGAGAGAGAGAGAGAGGTAATGTAAGAGTTAAGGGCATTGGCATCTTTTCTGGAGGACCAGAGTTCAATTCCCAGCACTCATATCAAACAAACCATAATCATCAATAACTCCAGCTCCAGGGGATCTGACATCCTTTTGTGGCTGTTATTGGCACATGCACACACTGCACACATTATACACCTTCCCGTGTGTGTGTGTGTGTGTGTGTGTGTGTATGACACACAAATAAAACACATCTTTATTTAAAAAATGTACATTGATATGAATTAATAACATAACTGTGCTTGGACATTTGAAATACTTAACTCTATGGTTAACTGCTTATTGCCTGTCTTAGACATACAACTGTCCTCCAATAATATATATTCTGTTAAAATAGGGCAGTCGGCCTCCTCAGTTTGCAGGGGCAGGAGCTGGAAGCAAGATGAATGCTTAGAGAAATATGTATGTCTCTCAAGCTAAGCCTCAGAGATGCCACTCTTGTGCTAGAGTAATGGGGTTTGCATTCAGTGAAGAGGGAGGGCTCTGCCTTAGGCAAGGATAATGTAGTCAATTAAGGAATGAGTGGTTGGGGGCTGCTAACATTACCAAAGCGAGGAAACCTCAGCTGAGAGTGATGCTTCTGGATGTTGTACACCCTTTCCATTTCCAAAAGGACACAGGTCTTGTAAAGCAAATAAATAAAACAACCCAGAACTCTAGGTCTTATCCTACTATCCCCTCCTGATCTGAAGGCTTGTGCCAGAATTCACAAACTCTAAGAAAAATTCCTTATTGAACGCACAGTGCAAGAGGCAAAGAAACGTTGGAAAATATGTGATTCATTTTATGTCCCCAAATTGTGGGGACATTTGATTTAGAGCAGGGTTAGGAAACTATGTCGTATTAAAAATGTGATGAAAGTAATGAATAGCAGATTTAAAAGCCGAGAATAAAATCAATGAATTGGAAAACAACCAGGGAAATCTGCCAGGTCTGAGAACAGAGATCTAGGGAAACGTGGGTGGAGACAAAGTAGACTTGGAGGCGCAAGGTAGCTCAGAGAGTGATGAAGACTTCCAGGAGGAAGTGACAGAAACACATAGACCTGACTCTACAAAAGATTGGCCTTGGGGCTGGAGAAATGGCTCAGCTGGGAAGTGCTAGGCAATCATGCGGAGCTGAGTTTGATCCTCAGAACCCATGTGAATATGCCGATCTTAGCACACTTGTAATCCCAGTGCTGAGGAGCCCGATGGGGGCAAGGGGGTCTTTGGCGTTTCCTGGGCAGCCGGCCTTGCCTTCTTGATGATTTCCAAGTCAGAGACTCTATCTCACAACTAACAAAGTTGATGACTCCTGAGAGAGAACACCCGGGGTTGACCTCTGGCCTCCACAGGCATGCAGGCACATACATACACCATCACCCACGCAACACGCATTAAAACAAACAACAGCGAAACCTTTGGTCTTCATGGCAATACTGGCAAAATGCTTGTCTGATGAATTGGCCAACTTCTCATTTAGTCATAAACAGAATTTCTGCATAGCAAAGACAAAGGAAATTCTTTAACTGAGGCAGATCCTGTGCTGCTCTGGGAAGGACCCTGTACGGAAGGTAATTAAGGGTACGGAGAAGACATGTACAGAAGGAGTCACGTGTACAAAGTGAGTGTGTGTACATACAAAGGGAGTGATGTACAAAGCTGGCTCTATGATTGTTTCCAATATCTAAATATTCCACAATATATGAGAAAAACCACATAATCCTATCCCCAAGATGGGCAAATAGTCAAAATAACTGCTGCTGTACTCAGATTTAATAGTCAATGATAAGAAACAAATTTTGAAATTGTGAAAAAGTGGTAGGAATTAATCTCACCCTTCTATAGTACAGAAAATGATATTACAAACTTGCCATGTGGACAGGTGGTTGGAGGGTATGCAGTAAAAGCTTTCCAGAGTTAGGGCTGGCAGAGCAGTCACGTTCATGAAGCCTTAGGTTTTATCCTAGCAATGAAAAAACACAAAACAAAGTAAAAATCAAGATTATGTACTACAGAAGTACATCAGGCAATTAGTTAATGTAAACGTTGTTTGTTTGTTTTTGTTCAGATTTTGTGATTTTTTTTTTTTGTACTTAAAGATTTTAGAATTTAGTATTTTCATTCTAAATAAGAATTCATGCTTTTATTTATTTTTGGTCAAGGTATAATATACATGCAACAGAATGAGCTAACACACACACACACACACACACACACACACACCCCACATATTTGCTTTTTGATATAGTGTTTATTTGTAGCTCTGGCCATCCTGGAACTCATTTTGTAGACCAGGTTGGCCTCCAATTCAGAGATCCACCTGCCTCTGCCTCATGAATGCTGGGATTAAAGGCATGAGCCACCACACCATGCCATAATTTTTTTCTTAAATATAATCCCATAATATTTTTTTCTGAGTTTGATATATGTATATATATTTGTGTGCTTATACACATGTATGTAAGTGTGCATGCACCTGAGTGCACATCCATGTGGAGGCTGGAGTTTAATGTCAGGCATCTTCCTCTGTTCCTCTCCGTCTTGTTTTTTTTTTTTTATTTTAGAGTTTTACATTTTTAATTTTTTAATTTTTATTTATGTGTTTATGTGAATGTACCTATGCTTGTTCAGGTCCCTGCAGAGGCCCAAAGTGAACACTGGGTCCCCTGGAGCTAGAGTTACAGGGGGTCGTAAGCACCTGATATAGGTGCTGGAACTGCACTTAGGTCCTCTGGAAGAGCAAGAAGTACTCTTATCCTCAGAGCCGTCTCTCTGTCCACCTTAGTTAGGGTTACTATTGCTGTGATGAAACACCATGACCAAAGAAACTTGGGAAGGAAAGGGTTTATCTGGCTTACATTTCCACAGCACTGTTCATCACTATAAAGTCAGGACAGGAATTCAAACAGGCAGGATCCTGGAGACAGGAGCAATTGCAGAAGCCATGGAGGAGTGCTGTTTACTGGCTCACTCACATGGTCTGCTCAGTGTTGTGGGAGTTTATTTTTAGTTATGTATTAAATTGTTTTGTGCACTGTCAGGTAAGGGGCTGCCTAAGCTTAGCATTTTGTATTGTCTGCAGGTGTTGGGTTTATGTGGGGGATGTTTGGTTGCTAATGATCTGCATGTGCTATCAGTAGAACCCCTGAGGAGTTCTGGATCAATAAAAATAACCTGAGCTCAGATGCTCAGGGTTCCACTGTCTGGTATGGCACTGGCCATGATAGTCCTTCTCTCTGCTGAGGTCTGGAACCATTTGTATCTATGATTAAGCCTTGTCATCCTTGGTGAGCCTACACAACTTCCTTCCTTCCTTCTTTTCTTTCTTTCTCTTTGGTGTCTTTTCTTTTCTTCCTTTTTTATTTTTATCTTACTTTTTATAATACTTTTATTAACAACTTGAGTTTCATACAACATATCATGATAATACCCTTTTCCACTCCTCCCAGTTCTATCCTCTCACCCTTGTGCCAAAAATAAATAAGTAAAGAAATACAGAAATACAGAAATACAGAAATAAGAAAGAAAGAAATAAAGAAAGAAAGAAAGAAAGAAAGAAAGAAAGAAAGAAAGAAAGAAAGAAAGAAAGAAAGAGGAAATAAAAGAAATTAAGTCAAGCTTGTGTGGCAAGAGCATGGATCATGGTTCCTGGAGGCAGCAGGCTGCTCTAACCATGGACATTCACCAGGTCCATATCAGCTGGAGAAGAAACATGACAAAGTTCAATCCAAAGTTGGGCCTCACCTCTGAAACCTAGAGCAGGCTCCCTGGTATCCTGAAAGCATCAGGGCATCCCACAGGCCCCCCAACATTACACAGGGACCAAGATTCCCATAGGCACCAGGACATCCTACACACATAGGGCATCCCACTGGAACTGGACATACCTCAGGCACTAGAGCCCTCTGCAGGTACCTGGACAGCCCACAGGCTCCAGGACTTCACACAGGTACCAGGGCATCCCACAGGCTCCATGGTATCCTGTAAATGCCTGGGCATTATTCAGGCACTGGGCCAACCCACAAATGCCCAGACATAACACAGGTGTCACGACATCATGCAGACACCTGGATGTCCTGCAGGCATCCCATCAGCACCAGGGCCTCCCATAGGCACCTGGACATCCTGCAGGATGCAGGGCATCCCTCATATGTCCAGATCTCCCACAGGTACCAAGATGTTCCACAGGCACCAGAGCATCCCTTAGATACCCGAACTTCCAGCGGGCACTAGGACCTCCCATGAGCACCAGGGTAACCCCCAGGTCTCCAGAGCCTCCTGCAGATGCCTAGGCATCACATAGGCACTGGACCAACCCAGGCATTTTAAAGACATCCAGACATCTCATAAGCATCCAGACATCTCACAGGCACCCGGACACCATTCAGGCATCCAAACATCATGAATGTATCAGAGCCACCTGTAGGCATCTGGACATCCCAAAGCACCAGGGCATCCCACAGGCTCCAGGGCGTCCCACAGATGCTTGGGTGTCACACAGTCACTGGGCCAACCCGAAGACATCTCGATATCATGCAGGCACTCTGGCACCCCATAGGGCATCCTACATGCACCTGGACCTTTTGCAGGAACCAGGACCTCCTGTGGGCACCAGGGCATCCCACAGATGCACAGACATCATGCAAACACTCAGCCAACCCATAGACACCTGGATATCATCCAGGCACCCAGACATTCCTCAGGCACCTGGACATCCAGTAAGCACCAGGGCATCCCACAAGCAATCAGCTGTCCTGTACAACCTGCTCTCTTATAGAACCCAGAATAACCACCCCAAGGATGGCACCACATACAATAGGCTAGATCCTCCCCCATCTATTACTAATTAAGAAAATGCTCAACAGCTGGATCTTATGGAGGCATTTTCTCAATTGAGGTTCCCTTTCCAGATAATTCTAGCTTGTGTTAAGTTGACACAAAGCTATCCAGCCCACTCCCTCCACCTTGTTTTTTGAGATAAATCTCTCAATGAACCTGGAGCTCACTAATTTGCTAGTCCATGTTGTTACTGACATTACAGACGTGCTCTGCTTCAGCTGACTTTTAAAAAATAATTTGTGAACAGATGTTAACAATATAAAATAATGCATTCCATTATGACATTTTCTTATATGTATATAATGTATTTCAATTGTATTCACCTCATGTTACCCTCTTTCACTCCCATTAACCTCTTCTTCTTCCAAACTACTTCTCCTACTTTTATGTCGTGTGTGTGTGTGTGTGTGTGTGTGCGTGTGCAAGTATGCATGCTTTCATCCTAGAGAGTTTCATCAGGCTTATTTACAGGAGTGTGGGAGAGAGTTTGCTTACAGAAACATGGATACCTCATCAAGTATCCCAGGATACCTACTGAAGAAAATGTCCCCTTTTCTACCAGCAACCATTAAATTCCTATAAATTCTCAGGAAAAGTGGGCCTCATGAGTTCCTCCCACTTCCATGGTTAGAGGTTGAGTGGATCAATCTTCTGATGTTCTTGAGAGGTAATCACAACTGTAAATTCAAACAATGCAAAAATCATGTAGTTCCCCACTTCTTCACCTCTTCATCTGCTCTTACTTTTTAGTTTCTATTCTATTTCTGTGGTGGTCCATGAGCCTTGCCTAGGTTGATATAGATCTCCCATTTATTGTTGGGCATTCACTCTCAGGCTATTCTCTCTACTTTGACCAGTTAAGAGTCTCTGCAGGCACTGCTGACCATTGCAAAATGAAGCTTTTCTGACCAAAGCTGACAGCAGCACTATTTTATGGGTATAAACAATCATTTAGGAGACATGTGAACAGGCACATCATATCCATTCAACAAAACAATACTAGTACCTTCTGTCATAAGGTCTATGATCTCCCCAGCCACAAGCTGTTGACCGGGTTTACAGTATCAAGCATGATTTCCCTCCACGAAGCAAGCATCAAATCCAATCACACTGTGTTTGGTTACTCCCTAAACAGACTTGCCATTGTTACACCAGTGGGCCAGTCTTGCCTAGGAGATAGGTATTGTTGTGCAGAGGATCCACAACTGAGTAAGAACGTGGATGACAATTCTCCTCCAGAGATTCCATTAGTATGAAAGTCAGTCAGCAGGGAGAAAGCTTCCCATCCAGTTTATGATTAATTTTTTTTATGACCTATGACCAAGGTGTGTATGTACCCAGCTTTTTGTGTGGATGTTGTACTCAAGTCTTCATGCTTGTGTAACATACAGTTTATTAACTGACCCATATCCCCAGTAACCTTTAAATTATATTAAGGTATGAACCCCAAACAAAACAGCCATTCTTGTATTTCTTCATGTAGTTAAGAAACACATTAGCACAAGAGCATAAAAATCTTAAAAGGGGAAAAATTAAGAATGCAAAAAAAAAACTGGAAAAATATAACAAAGTAATGATTGATCTAGTTATAAAATCCAATGTAAATGTTAAAAAAAAATGGTCATTGAAAAACATTGCTCTTTCTGAATAAAAAAATAGATTATTTCTATAAAATATAGTGTAAATGGGAAGATATATTTTTAAAAAGGCTATATTTATCTTTCATAATTTTTATAGATGGAATATCTTTATGATACACTATGATTTTGCTATTTAATATGTAATGGACATATTATGAATGTATAATGACCACTGTTTCACTAACACTTACCATCAAAGTGGACATCAGTTGCTCTCATCTCTAGAGTCCTCTGGTCACACATACAAGGAATTCTGTCTTTGCTATAACTGAGAACCTTGTTAGAAAAAGCAGGAAGCACAATTCATTCAACAGTTTGGAAGAATGAATATCTTCAGTTAACTTCTAATCGTCCTTCAGTTACAATACTGAATTTAGGAAAACATTAACTATCTAGTGAATAATTAAGTTCCTAACTTTGCCTTGCCATCATTAAGCCAAGCCAAATTTAAGTACAGGGACTCATTATCTCCAGTACTGTTGGAGCAACAGCTCTCAAAACATAAGAGCCACAAAGCTCCTGGTACCTTCATCGCTGGCATCAAAGACAGCAGTCACAGCAAATCTCTGTGAACTTCCGAAGAGCCATCTCACAGGAGCATCCTTCTCTTTTCTTCAGTAAAAAAATGAAAGCAAAGCCTTTCTGGGAAAAAATCACATCCATCATCTATCACTGCCTGGACTTTGTTCTTTCCATTACAAGTTCATTGCTTTACAAAAATAAATAAATAAAGCTATCTGCTCAAAGACAAAAAGCTCTAAGTAAAACAGCAATAAAAAAAAAACCCAAAAACAAACAAACAAAAAACCTCTCCAACAAACACTCTTCCCCAGCCTAAAACAGCACTATTTCTTAGAAAATGTCAACTACTTTATTCCTTTGTTGTATGGAATGTGTTGAAATTTTGATTAGAAAATGGGGAAACTCAGAACTGGAGTTTTGAAACAGTTATTTACTGCATGGATGTGGTGGTTTGAGTGAGAGTGGCCCCACAGGCTCATATATTTGAATGTTTGGTCACCAGGGAGTGAAACCCTTTAAGTCTCCACCCAATTAAAGGGTTTCTCTTATAGGAGTTGCTTTGATCACGGTGTCTCTTCACAGCAATAGAACTGTGACCAAGACAATGGGGTACAGACTTTAATATTTAGGACCTCTTAATTCTGTATCATAATTGTTTGTGGCATAGAAAACAACTCTATAAATGTCATTACCCTTCACCTGACTGGAATATCAGGTTCGCACTACATTGTGTGTAGGTTATAAGTTATAGCCACCACAATTATTCATCTGCCTAAGCATAAGCATGCTATTATTTCCCATGTAACCATAAGCTGTACTTGTTGACTGTCCATTTGCTTGATGGCTATAGATGTATGTGCATGTGTGGATGCCTGTGTATCTGTGTGCGTGTCTTGTCTTCCCCTGTGTACAAAATTTGCTGCAAGTTAAGAGTGTAATAACAAGGCAAATGCTTTCAGCATCCAAAAGATATTTTTCATGGTCCTGTCATTTAATGGCTTTTGCTTAGGAATATTTTAGTTTGGTTGCCTGGGTACAACTTATTGAATACAGTTGCAGGAACTAATCAAAATCTCTTCTAAGTTTCGGACCCTTTACATTCGTCTTGTTTTGTCTCCAATGTGAGGTGATATTTTCCATCCAGAATTAATCACTTGTACAAATCCTTCCTTTGCCTGAAGTTTTGATGGAGGAGGGGAGAAAAGGGGAAGAAGAAAATCATTCACTTGGTTTGAAATGAAGAAGAGTTTATTAAAGACATATTCAGGGCTAGAGAGCTAGGTCAGCAGTTAAGAGCACTAGCTGCTCTTCCAGAAGGACTCAGTCCAGTTCCTAGCACCCGTATATCAGGAGGCTCACAGCCATCTGTAACTCCAGCTACAGGGAGTCCCATGCCATTGGCCTTTTTGGTACCTGCATTCACACACACAGCACATACCCATGTGCAGACACAGATGCCTACAGATAATTAAAAACAAATCTTTAAAAAAATAAAAATATATTCTAGAAGGATGAAACAGAGTCTTTCTCTTGCTTTGTGGAAATGAATCAGATTCCCTTGTCACTGGGCTACCTGTTAAGGTTTGGACTTGTCTAGTGGAAATCCCAGCAAGATACTGGAAGCTCAGAGGAGTTCAAGGTCAGTGTATTTATTGCCCCACTTGCTTGTCTGCCAGGTTGCTGAGGGCTAACCTGGCTTTGTTCCTCTAACACAGGCCATGGCTCTTGTCAGAATCTCTCTTCATCTGGCTTGTTGCCTGGGTTCTTATACTCTCTCATGTCTTTGGGTTTCTACATCCAAGGATGTTTTGAGCCTCCTCTCTTTCTCCTTTCAGGGTACTATGTCAAGCCCTTTGATTCTCTTCAACCCTAACCCACACATTGTTAAAGCATAGTTTAAATTAAACTCATTTAAAGTTTCCAGGGTAAGTATATCTTTATTGTTGTTGTTTAATGCTATTGTTTATTTGTTTGTTTTTGGTGGGCAGTGATTTAAAATTAAAAGGTAATGATTTACAATAAAAAGAGGTATTTTGGCCAGTCTTAATGGTGAGTGAGAAAGAAAGGCCTCACAGAACACTGATGAGATGTCTGCAGCTTTCTCTCCCCACTCCATTCCATTATTCTTTTATTATTTATTAAATATTTATTTATTCCATTATTCACTTCTTCCTTATGGTCTTCAGCTTCCTCGTGACTGACCTCTCCTTTTCATCGTCCACTCTCCACAGAATTCTCCATGGATTAAACCCAAAAGTCTACACAAGTCACTCTCTCCCACCTTCTGAATGTCTTGTCAATCTCTATCTCTTACGCTTCATTCTCAAACAGCACTAAGGTCAATTAATGATCTAACAGAAGAGTTAAGTTAGTGTATTATCCTATGTTAAGGTCCACACGGTGTTTACCTATACATCTCTTGTGTAGCACCAGCTTCAAAAGACAAAGGTGACTTGTCCCTGATTATTTAGCATGAACAAGGAGTGACTCTCCAATGGTGAGAGTTAGGAAAATGTTTTGTGGTGACAATAGTAGTTTATCATTTCTGTTTTGATGCAAGGATGTGTTAAAAAGTAGAGTGGTAAGTTTAATGTTAAGGACTATGCCGTATTGATATCATTTTCCTTCCTAGTAATGGAAGAAATGGAAAAACTAAAAATAGAAATGGATATTAGATGTTTTATTTTTCTGTACTATTATGTATTTGCTGCCATTACTTTGGCAGCCTGACGTGTTTTGTACATCTGTCTCTGAAGAGGTTCCCTCTGTGTTGACTTCTATCTAATTAAAACCGAAGAGGAATGAATACATTTTACTTTGTTATATTTTCTTTAATAAGTGAGACATGAACCTCCACATGGAGTCTGGGATATAGGAGAGTGTGACCAAGCCAGGGAGAACTTTCAAGAGTGAGCTTGAAATGCACCCTGCCGATCCATAAGCCAACCCTGCACAAGCTTCTCTAAATCTTTCCTGAAGGCTGCACACACTGACCACTGATGGTTCCTTTGGATGTTTATATTGTTTCTTATAGCACTCAACATTCATTCAATTGTAGAAATGTATCTCTAAGTATAGGTGGTCCAAATTGAGATGCTTTGTATTCAAGATATGTTCTGAAAAATGCATTGCTGGGTGACTGGATCCTTCTGCAAGCATCTTAAAGCACATTTACTCGAATCTGAATAGTATTTTCCACTGCACACCTTAGCTGTAAGGTGTGTGTGCAGTAGTAGTAGTAGCAGCAGCAACAGCAGCATAATCTAATTTTCTTAGGACCATACTAAACAATACAACCCAAGCTTAAGTCAAAGACAAGAGGAAATGATGCAAACGAGATACCATAGTCACTGTTCTATTACTGTGAAGAGACACCATGACACAACAACTCTTATAAAAGAAAGCATTTAGTTGTAGGCTTGCTTACAGTTTCAGAGGCTTAGTCCAGATCATCATGGCAGGGAGTGTGGTGGCAGCAGGGACGGTGCTAGAGAAGTAGCCGAGAGAGAGCTATGTTCTGATATGTAGGCTGAGAGAGAGAGGTGAGTCTAGCATGGACTTCTGAAAGCCCAAAGCCCTTGCTTCAACAAGGCCACACCTATTCCAATAAGGCCACCCCTTCTAATCCTTCTAATCCTATCAAAGAGTTCCACTCCCTGGTGACTAAGCATTCAAACATAGGAGCCTTCAAACCATCACACAAGTCATATAAGAATGAGCCAAGGACAGGCATACAGCTTTATAGTAAACTAGTTTTAAAGGTGAAAATATTTTAATGTATAAGAAGTATAGTGTGGTAAATAAATAAACCAAGAGCACAGTCGTTTGTTTCCATTTGTTTCATTTGTGTGCATTGTACATGTTTGGATGTGTTTGCTTTTACACAACTGGCACAGCACTAGGATTGTTGACTTCAGTACCACTTAAAACAGGTGAGTATTATGCATCATGCAGTGCTATGAACTCCATGACATTACCACGAGACCGGGATTTTCTAGCTGCACTATAATTTCACGGGGTCACCACTGGATACATGGGCCGTCAAGACGCATGCATGTATTTAAAACATATGGTCCTGAAATTACTGTACTGTGCTGTCTCATTCTGACTCTCCGTCTCTTCCACTTCATCTTTCAATTCTTTTTTGCATAATGGTAAGAGAGTAGATGTGGCTACACTGAGAGACATTTCATTGCTACTATATGCAAGCATGCAGTTGGATTCTGTCTATTCCAGTTTTGTTATTTGTTTTCTATTAAACCTTGAATAATTGAGTCCCTCAGTTATTCATTATTTCACCATTTCCAGCAAATTCAGACATATATTTAGGAAAATTATCTTGATTCACTAACAGTTTTGGCCTTGCTGAAGGTAGTTCTTTATTATTTTTCAAACACTTCAACTCACAGCTTCTAATTATAAATGTGGCCATATTCAAGTCACTTTTACAACACTTTCCCAAGTGATCTTGTCTCAAATCTATTTAGCTCAATCAACAGTCATTATAATTCAGTTACTTGGGGGATTTTTAAAGGTACAGCCTACAAAGTCAAAACAAATCAGAATAACCTCCACATTAAACAACCCCTTTGGTTCCAGTCAACAGTATTCTGAGTCTGACTACCTTAAAAGAGCAAATGTTTTCAGCATTTTTTTCCCTAAAATGAACATAGTTGATTTCTCCTTTTTATTATTTTTAATTCTATCTTCATAAAATTGTCAATTTAAAATATATTATGAACTTTACCACGGTTGGAAGTTATGAAGAATTTTGTTTACGAACCTAAATTGAATTGAACTGCTTTTCCTTATTTATTTATTTTTTTTAGGACACTTTGATTGCATGCTAGAATCAATGACCCTCTCTTTCTTTGACAGAGGTTTGTTCGTTTTTCTTTTCTTTTTTTTTTTTTTTACATCTAGCAAGTTATCTCTGAATTAGAGGGACAATTTCTCGAGCTGTCTTCATTACCCTGGTCACAGAGATGTGATGCTTTTAAGTAATTCCATGATTTCCCACCTTAATTCAAAATATCTGATAGAATGTGCTAGCACAATTAGCAAAATAGAGGCCATAGTACAATGTGTTACAAACAGCAGGAGGAATGTTCCATCATCTCTCCACCACAAGTGCACACACCCGTACTGACTCAGCTTCCATTGTCTTTGGCAATGTACTGCCCCTCACTGACTTTCCCAAAGAGATTGTGGATATTTAGGCTGGCTTTATGATAAGAGGTGATTCTACTATAAAATTTAGTTTCTGGCTGGCAAGATGGCCCAATGGATAAAGGTAATTGATACCAAAGCTGTTGACCTCAGGCCCATCCCAGAGCCCACACGGTAGAAGGCAACCACCACAGGCCGTTCTCTTTCCAACATGCTGTGTGTCCCCTAAAAACAAAAATCTCTAAAAATGTGTAGACTTTCATGATGTGTTGTCTACAAATTAGAAAATTTGGTTCTAGAGGTGCTCGAAACTCTTTCAGATCCTTTCTATGTAGTTTCAACTCAGTCTTGGTTTGTTAGACACGAGTGTTTCCGACACTAGTAGGAAAGGATACTGTTCTCTGAATTCTGAGAGGAGCAAGAAAAACAGTTTTATGGGATTCTACAAGGACACAGCGGCCATAAGGCAGACCTCTCTGACAGTGGCAGTGCTCTATGAGGGCTGAGGACAAAATTGTACATTGGACACGTAGACCACTATGGCTCTGTGCTTCCCAAAGATGCCACGGTGATGTGTATCTTATTCTGTGTGCTCTCCATACATCGTTGCAGTAGCCGGGCTCCATTGAGAGTAGGGATCATTTTTCTCCCCCTGAACTTAGGTGGGTCTGTCTCAGGCAACAGAGTGGGATGTGACTTTGGCGGCTGGGATATAAAGAATGTTTAGTTCTGCCTGTCTCTTTGTTGATATCTCTACCTACATTTCTGTTTGGAAGTAGCTACTATGTTGTAAGAAGTCCAGCTCTGTGAGGAGGCCACATGCAGGCATTGTCTAAAAGACTAATAAGGAGGTGGCAGGAAGCATCTAAAATCATCTTGTGAATGAAAAAGCCTTCAGATGATTCCACACCCTGGCTATTGAGCCACCCTGACCTTCCGTGATTTCCTCTTAGGTTGATTCGTGATCAAGTGGACTGTTACCACAGCTGTAAGCTCCTAAATTTTGAAGTAAAAATTTTGTGTTGCTGTAGACAAATGAGACAGCCTTCAACAAGACAGATCTTAGTCCTGAAAAAAAATTATACTTTGGATATGGTTTGAATGGATTTTTTTTCTTTTCTTCTCCCCTTCCTTCCTTTCTTCTTTCCTTCTATTTGCTGTTGCACTGCTAAGTCTTGAACCTAGAGCCGCACATATGCCAGGCTAAAGTTCTACCACTAAGCTGTACCCCAACTCACCCACAATGGCTTTCAAAAGTAGCCGTACCACTTTCATGAATATAAACTTCACTTTTTCTCAGTTGCTATCTGAACCAAGGGCAGTTCAATAGACAACGTTTCAAGTCAAACCTCTCTTGCCCATATTCTTGTGAAAGCACCTTGACACGGTGCCCAGGCCATTTCCTAGGAGAGAAAATGTAGAAGCAGAGAATTAAATGGCACAGGTCCGAAGCCAGCCTTCTTGTCTTCAACGTGTAACGATGACATTGTGATCCCATGCTGAGGTCTGTTTTCCTTGCCTCAGTTCCCTTATTTCTGAAATGACGAGGATAGAGTAGTCAGGGATAAAGTCAACACAGGCAGAGCGGGTACAGCAGTGCTTGCTGTGCAGTAAGTGCTCAGTGATGGCTAGCTGTAACTTGTTTTGTGAGCTATTGAGTACCTTAAGTTATTTGAGAGTCTCTTCTCGTCTGCTTTATCAAGTATTTTGAGGATCTGGGCAGGTAACATCCAACTTGTTGAGACAAAAGATATCGTCAAGCACATTTTTTAATAGCAACATTTTTTTCCCCCTGGGAGAACTGTGATCTCTCTGGGGATCCCCTGCAGTGGTCCATCTAAGGAGCAGCAGCCAATACTTGCTTTTAATTACACTCTAGGCAACTGGAGGGCACATCGGACCAATGAGTCTGTGGCTCCAACACTACAGGGACATAGCTAACAGTCTTATCTTCCAAGAAGAGGTTCAAACAAAGCTTGTATCAGTGGAAGTTGAGAAAGCAACCGGGAAACTTCTGACTTCCGGAGGAATGCGTGCTGTAGATGATACTCTGTGAAGTACTAAATGTCTCAGAACCAGCTGCTATGATTTTTCCTCCTGTGGTCCCTTCCCAAAGGCATAAGGTTCGGCAGTAACACGTTGTGGTTTATTGTCAACGTCAGAAACTCAGTCTGCCTGGAAATTGAATGACCAAAACACATCCCAGAAAGCGATATGATGCTGATACCAGCTGCCTAAAATGTGTTTTCCAGTAAGATATGAACTGACCAGACAAAGCCAGACTTTTGAGGAAGAAAAACAGTAGAAAGTGAGAAGCCCCAGGAAAGCTGAGTTTTTCTGGCTTTAGCTCACATCCGGCATTGTGGGTACTTATTCCCATTGGCTACATACTGATAGGCTAGAGACACCTAAGAAGGTGCCTGCAGATGCCCTCGTTCAAAGCTTCCGGTCACTTAAGCGCCCACTGCTCTGTTTCATGAGACTGTCAGCATTTTTCCTCCCTTGAAAAGACATCAGCATTTTACTATAGTCAGCACTTATGGGAAGCTCTGTAAAGACACTTTTTCTCTTTCCCCCATATTTCTGGTTTCTTCTTCCCCCTTGTGAATCTAGCTTTTTTTTTTTTAATCGATACCATGATTATTCATTTATCGCTGAAGTATGAGCACATTCTTTCATCCATTTCTGTGTTGCTCATCTCTGTTTTGAGGGAGCTGCATTTCTGGGTTCCCTTGTGCTTTGTCTTTTGGATAATTGTTCTGTAGGAGGCACAGATGGGACACTTGAAGGCAGGAAGAAGAGAGAAGAAAACGTGTTACCTGGCTGTCTCTGCTTTTGGTAATATTTTAACATGGTTTGTCTATTGGTGGCTCCAATTCCTTCAGGGAACTCCACCATAGTTCCCCTCTGTGCCAGGCTTTAACTTTGGAACTTATGTAAACTAGTTTAACCAAGACTTTTTCATATTAGGCTCCCCGTGTTAAAAACATTTAAAGTAGGAGCTGGAGAGATAACTCGGCAGTTGAGACTTTACTTCTCTTATAGAGGATCTGGGTTTGGTTCTCAGCAGCCAGCGTTGGCTCGCAGCCATCCATAACTGCAAATCCAGGGAATTCCCTGCCCATTTGTGCCGTCCATAGGTGCCTACACACATGCAGTGCACATAAACTCACCCAGGCACACATAAAAATAAAAAAAAATAAAATAAACCATTTAAAGCAATATCTGGTTTTACTGGACTTAAACGGACATAAATTTACAGAATTCCTATAAGACCTTTCAAAAAGAATATTACAATAGTATAGAATATTTCAGTTCCTCAAGAGTAACTGAAAATTTAAGTACTATAATCAAAACTATTTTTGCATCATTCATAATTGTATAATTCCATAATTCCATAAGTGTGTATGTATGATTTTGTATGGATCTAAATTTTTAACTTGTTGTCATTGATTATGCAAAGAATATGCCAGATTCTCTTCTAAAGTGATGCATATCACATATTTCTGCTGGCAATGAGTGGCATTTCTTCACATCCTAGCCAACATTTGATAATTGTGTTATGGGTTTAAAATATTTTAATATGTGCACCATATTAATATTTTAATATTTAATTCCTGAATGATTTATAGTGTTGAATGTTTTCCATATGCTTATCTGCCACCCATAGTCTTCTTTAAAGAGGCACCCGTTCGTATCTTTCACCCAGTTTTTAATTGAGATGTTTATGCTTTCATGGCTGCATTTTAAGTTTTTTTTTTAATTAGATATATGTTTCACAAGTATGTTCTTCTAGTATGTGGCTTCGTCTTATCATTTTCTTAGGAAGAATACATTTATTTCATTTTAGTGTGTGTGTGTGTGTGTCTGTGTGTGTGTGTGTGTGTGTGCTGCACGTGCATTTGTGAATGCAGGTGCCCATGGAGTCCAGAAGAAGGCATTGGATCCTCTGGAGCCAGAGTCATAGGTGATTGTGAATCACCCAACATAAGGGCTTTGAACTGAACTTGGGTCTTCTGCAGGAGCAGTAAATGCTCTTAACCACCGAGTCATCTCTGCAATTCCACAAGAATATATTTTAGGGCAATTTTTTCATGATGTCTTTGGTGATTTGTGTCTATTTTGCAGAAATTAGTCTTTTTTTCTGTGTTTCTCAACACATTGGAAATGAATTCCTGTTGTTTTAGGACAGTTGCTCGCCCCATAATATTTTTATGACAAGCGTTAATATTCTAAATCTCATGATGTAGCTTCTAACTCCTTTCAATATCAATGGTGTTACCAAAGTTATCTCGAAGAGGTATGATTCATGGCCATAGTGGTAACATGAAAGTCTTGGAGGACATATCACAGAGGTGCTCTCAACCATACTTTTAGATCACTTTGATAGTTTTTATTTGCTTTGTAAGTCACTACAATCAGGCATCTGCCCTTCAACTACTATCCACCTTTTACTATTTTATTGGAAGTTGCTTGAGAAACCCACCAGCACCTAAAGTGTTAAGTCCAGTCCTCTTCTTTAAAATCTCTTTACAGTGGTCTTGGCTTTTGCAATACTACCTATTTTAGAGTTTGATGGCTATTCCCTTCCTTCCTTCCTTTCTTCTTTCCTTCATTTTTCCACCTGAACTTGGTAGTAGCCTCCAAAGGTATCCTATTATTTCTTTTTTACCCAATATATCCTCCCCACTGTCACAGCCCAGAAAGCAACATAGCACAGTGAGAAGGTAATAGAATGTGAGGCCAGAAAGGCATAAACTCAAACCTCTTTTTAAACTTGAATGACACAGGGCAGACACTTAAAGTTAACATGACATCTAAATGTGAATAATACAGCTTCATTGAAGTTGTATGTCTTGAGTTGTTTTAGAATTAAATATAACAGTACTTACAAAGTGATTGGACATGGTATAAAATTTTTTAAAAACTTTTTGAGTCAATTAGTTTTGAGCATGTCTTTCTTTTTATTAGTTACAAGACAAATTCAGGCTCTCATCCTGGCGTGTCTGGCCCCTCATGGTCTGCTGATTCTTCTCAGTTTCTGCACCATCATCTCATGCTCTGAAAACACTGGTGGGCTTGTTACTCCACACATGTGGCCTCTCATTTATGTTTATATGCATTAGCATATAGAGGGCTCCATCTGGAATGTCCTTTGTCCTTCTGTCTGAATAACAGGCTTCCAATTTATTCTTCTGGATCCCATTCTAATATTACCTTCCAGTCCTTTGAACTCCTTATGATATTGAAATGCTTTTCTGTACTGGAAGAGTCTGACCTTCACATACTGAAATTTGCCCACACAGTGAGCCTGGACTCCGTTTCTTGAATAGATTATGTGGAGAGCCAACCGAGAGCATAGATCAACTTTCCTTGTGGCTTGTTTTCTATGCTGTCAGGCACGATACTTTAATGTTTAAAATATAAATTTTAAGTTAAAACTGATTGCTAAGATAACTTCTGATACTGGTGAAGATATGATAGATACTCCTACATTAGGTGACGAGGGAAATGCAATTTTTATTGTCTTTGAGAAAAGCAGTCTTTCCCTCACATATATCTGAGTCAACACTTAATTTTTCTTGTTTATACGCTTTTACCTAATGATTCTATTTCTAAAAATCTATTAAAAAACATAAAAGTGTGTACAAAAGTTTATACATAAACATGTTAATCATACAATAACAGTGAAAATCACATAGAACCTAGTCACCTAAAACTGGATTTCAGTTATGCAAAATGTAATATACTCATAAGGTATAATGCATAATTACATAAAGTGTAATTAAAATAACAGGGCTTGAGAGAGGACTCAGCAGTTAAGAGCAATGTCTTGTTCTTTCAAAGGACCTGCATTCAGTTCCTAGCACCCACACCAGGTAGCTCATAATTATCTGTAACTTCTGCTTCAGGAGGGTCCAACATCTCTGGTCTTAGCAAGAACCTGTACTCACATACACATGCACACACACACATACACACACACACACACACACACTTAAAAATCATAAAAATAAACCTTCATAATTATATTTTAGGGGGTTTATATTACATAGAAAATCCTTAGGATGTAATATTTTAAAAACATAGTAATATAAAGAGATGCTTTTTTATATGTCCACAATCACATTAGACATATACATTGTGAAAAGATTGGAAAGGAAAACCCTAAAGAGTTAATGAGTGCCCTTGTGTGGATGGGTGTGAGCTATAATAAGTAACCCTTTAGTCTGGGGGCTTAACATCAAGGGCGTATTTCACATTTGTATCAGAGTCCAGTGAAGGTTTGGGAAACTGCTCTTCTTGGTTTGGTTGGGAACCCAGGGTTTCCTGTATTATTAAGCAAACAAAGCGATTGTGAATTGAGACACATCACCTCCATCTAGACATTGGCCAGAATGCAATCACATGACCCAAGTTAACCTCAAAGCCCTGAGAACTGCATTCCCATCAGGAAGAAAAGGAAGGTGAATTCTAGTAGAGTTAGCCTTGTTATCATCATCCCTAGGATAGAAATTTGAACAAATAATTTCTGGTAATTTATATTTTCTTATATTTTTCTGTATTTTCAACTTTCCCCCAGTCACCACTTAATATGGCTGAAAATCTTGTACTTAAGAGACCTATATATTTTATTATTTCTTAAAAGATTTGTTTTTAATATTTTAAATTGTTGTTGTTGTGTGTGTGCGTGTGTGTGTACACACGTGTGTGCATGTGTGCACCTATGAGTGCTGGTGTCCTTGAAGTCAAAGGCATCGGACCTTCCTGGAGCTTAAGTTACAGACACTTGTGAGCCACCTGATGTAGAGAATGAAACTCATATCTTCTGAATGAGCAGTGGGCACTCTTAGTCTCTGAGCCATCTCTCCAGCCCTGGTCTTACATGTTTTATTTTGTTTTGAGACAGGGTTTCACAGTGTAGCCCTGCTTTTCTGGAACTCTATATAGACCAGGCTAGCCTTGAACTCAAAGATATTCAAGTGCCTATGTCTCTCAGGTGCTGGGATTAAAGGCATGCACCACCACACCTGGCTCCTCTACATCTTTTAAATGAAAGCACTCCATTACATTCTGTAACATGAATTTCTAATATAAAGAGAATTTCCTTAAAAGCCAAGTGTGGTGGTGTACACCTTTAATCCCAGCATTCAGGTGGGTCTCTGAGTTTGAGGCCATCTTGGTCCACATAGCAAATTCCAAGACAGCCAGGGCTACACAGTTCAACCCTGTCTCAAAACTACACACACACACACACACACACACACACACACACACACACACACACACTTCCATGGATATCAAAAGGCTAAATTTGGTTCAGGTAAGAGAAGCTATTGCAAGATTACATAGCTAACACCATTTAAAAAAAACTCATGCAAAGTGAGCAGTTCTTTAATTCAGCCAAGGAATATCTAAACGAAAGTAATGAGCTCATTGATCACTTCACAAATTCATCAAATATTGTTTAAGAAACTAGAATGCAGCACAATTCCTGGTTTGGGTAGAGAGAAATGGAGAAGTGAACATTTCTGAGATTCAAATTCCTAAACCTTCTTTCTTGTCAACACTAACCAACTCTATAGTTCCATTGTTCATCAGATCTCTTTATATCCCACCCCTCCCTCCAGCCCTCATCTTACTTGAGGAAAGAACAGTATGAAGATGTTGGAGGCTGGGCACAGTGGCACACGCCTTTAACCATAGCATCAGGAGGCAAAAGCAGGCAGACTTCTGTGAGTTTTAGGCCTACCAGGGATACCTAGTAAGACTCCATTAGATATTAGAGAAATATAATGGCCACTTCCTTCAAACCCTCCTTTCCATGTCTAAAGGTCACTGTTTGCTACGGGTAGTGTTGGAACATTCAGGGTGTCATTCACCCATCCATTCATCTACCCATTCATCTATTCTTGTGTCCAGCTGCCTGGATACAAGAAACGTTGAGACTCTGTATGAGACAGCATGAATGGAAGTCTTTCCCCATAGGCACACCAGAGAGCTGTTCCACAGGCAGCAATTCTTCTCATTTGCTTTATAACGGCCATCTCAGGAGAGCTGTAACAGTTCATAGCCCTTGAGGCTAGATCTACACGGCCCTCTGGTCATTTTGGCCTTCCCACCACCCACCTTGATCACACTCGTCTCACACCTCTTTCTTTCTCTCTTGAGATGCTCCCATGGATATGGCAGAGTAGTTCAAAACACCAAGGGGAATTCTACTACAAGGCAGTTACTATTTAAAACATTGTACCTTGTAAGCAGAAAGGCTCCATTACATTGTCTTCAGTGTATGTAGAGACAGAATCCTCAGTGAACATGAGTTCTACAAGCTGTTGATCATCAGGTTAACCTAAGCATGTTCTGCACACACAGTAGAGTCTGCTTTTAAGCTAGTTCACAGTTACCCTTTCATTTTTAAGCTGTTAGCCATGTCTATAATAGAAGTCACGGAGAAGATACTGGACTAGCAACTCATTTTACTCCATAATTGTCTGGTTAAACTAAGAAAAGTCACATTTTTTTTGACCTTCTCAGTTTATCAGATTGAGAAACACGAACTGTTATTACATAGCATGCCTGAGTTCATTAGCATTTCACAATTGCTAACATTTCATTACCCTTTCTGAGTACAATATGTCACTAGAAACATATGTTCCTAAACATATATTTAGGAACTTTGCCTAAAATACAATAGAACATGTAAAATATTAGAATTTTTTGAGGGTAAAAGAGAGGGGAAAAAATAAAATGCCTTGTTAGTTTCCAATTAGGGTTTTAAACTCACGGTTGAATGCTGAAGTCACCCTTGCTTAACTGAACAGAGTCCGCCACCTGCCTACCTATATCCAGTCTTCCGTGTCTCTCATTTACATTCAGATCTTTAGACAATCAGTTGTATCTGCAGAGTCAGACAAATTGGGATGGGGGGGTTTATTATATGTGTTTGGAATTACTGGGTAACTTCATATTATATTAAGGCCGAGAACATTGGATTTTCTAAATTGTCTATCCAAGTAGATCAAATTTTCCTAGTATTTTGGTCACTCTTTCCGTTTTCGAGTAGTCTCTAGGATTAGCTCACCATCTACTTATGTAAATGGCTTTTTTTGTATTCACACAGTAAGTTATAGACTTTACTAAAAAGTCACTTTCAATTCAGTGTCTGGCCAGCAGCAGGCCCAGAGCCTTTATTTAGCGGTGACACTTAAAAGCAAACAGAAATAATTGCATTTTTGGGAAGATATAATTGCTATTGTATGCTACTAAGAAAATTAAGATGTTTTTCTTTTTAGTCAGCAATTCTGGTTGTCATAATTTTGGCCATGTAGTAAGAGAAGTAAAGGGTTCCTATTTTACCAAAGTACTCTTACAGTACAAATAAGTTCATTTTAAATGAGGAAGTAAGCTTTGGTACTAGAATGAACCAAATAATATTTGAAGAAATATTCGTGCCTGCTATCTTCATAGTGCTCCTTACGGAGGTTCATGCAAAGAGGAAGATGAGTCCCTTTCAATCATTTACCCCTCATTGTTCTGATAACGATGGATGAATTGTGTAGATGACTGCTCAGGAAAATCAGCACTAATTCTTGCTGGAGCTAAGAACTATGCATAGCTAGTATCTGTGGGGAGGGGAATGTGCATGCCCGCCAGTGCACACATGCTGCACGGACTGCTGGGCAACCTCACAAATTGTTCCTCAGATTCTGTTATCTTGTTTTTTTAAGGTAGTGTTTCTTAAAGGCTTGGAGCTTGGCACTCAGGCTGGGCTGGCAGTCCGTGAGCTCCAGGGGCCTGTCAGTCTCTTCCACAGCCATGCTGTGGGATTGCAGGTGTGCATTGCCCAGTCTGGATTTTTCATGAGAATTCTAGATTGAATTCAGGGCTTCATGCTTGCAAGGCCAGCACTTTACATGAGCCATATCCCTGCTCCCATGATTGGCATTTTCTGGAAATAGTTTTTTTTTTTTTTTTTATTAAGAGGAAATTTTAATCATCATTTAGACTATTATATATTTTCTTAGTATCTTCTCGTCCCCTGGAGATGAGAAGAAAGGTCATCAGAATGTAAAGAGTCCACTTTTCTTTTCCACCTTTGGTTTAAGCGTTCCCAGTTCTCAGAACCAGCAGGCTTACTTTGGCATATGTTTTTATTTGCGCTTGTCTCCCCAGCCTTCTTTGTGCCTGTTTTTCCCTTTCCGGCCCTTTTGAGTCATATGTTGACATAACTCAGTGTGAAGCCTTGGGTTTGAAGAGACGTGGACACCGAGTCCAGGTACACAGAGATTCCTGTCTGATAACACCGCAAACACTCCGCCTGCAGACTTCCTACATCGGAGACATAATATTTTCAAACACTAATTTGCCAAGCAGGTTGGCGGTGACTCTCCTCGCCTGCCTCTGCTTGTCAGGGTTAGGAAGGCTCTCTGTCTTTCCTCTGACTCAGGGTTTAACTCTCAGTGTAGACACTCTAATAAATAGAGATCCTTTTGGAAGTAGTTTTTTGGTTTTTTTTTTTTTTTTCCCTTCCCTAGGCTGTCGAGACAATTTTGAAAACGGACTTCTTTATTACAAACTTTATTTTTGAGGAAACACAACTCACATCTCATCTCGGAAAGAAAAGCATCTCAAATTTCGCAGTGTTGAGAATCCAAGGTGCTGTGTCATTTTTTGTTGTTTTTTGATCATTCAATACTTCTTTGCCTTTCTTCTCTACCGCTTCACAATCTGGAAGCTGCATGCACCTCGAGTCACTGTTCCTATCTGATGTTCTCAGCTGTGGTCTGGTTATTACATTTACCGCCTGAGAGAGAAACAATAGGCAACACAGAGGGATAAAAGGGAGCAACAAAGCAACCAAGCAAAACTGAGAATGGGAGAGTGAGCGTGAGGCGTGGGAGGCTTTATATGGAGTGTCTTATTTTGGTATATGCAGATTTCCCTAGGTGTGGTTAGATAAGTCTGCTTCTTTCATGAAACAAAATAGGCAAACCTTAAGATTTAATGCAGAAATTATGCATTTTAAAACCAGACAAAAAGGGGCTGAGAAGACGGCTCAGTGAGTAAAGTCCTTGTCACCAAGTACGGGGATCTGAGTTTGGATCCCCCAGACCCACTTTGTTCTGTAATCCAGTGCTCCAATAACAAGTGAAAAGGTGGAGGCATAAAAATCCTCAGTGGTCTCGAACCAGGCTGGAGTACACGGCAAAAAACAGGGAGATTCTGTCTCAAGGCAGTTGGTGAGGACTGACACCCCAAGCTGTCTTGCTCGCCCCACACTTGTACACACTCAATATATACAAACACACACACACACACAGAGAGATTTTTTTCTAAGATTTACAAAAGATGTATGTATAATGAAATACCTTAAGTATTTCATATGAACACACACACACACTCATACACTCAGGCATGCACACATACACGTATGTGAGCCCATATACACAGGCACACAGAGAGGCGGGACTGACATTCAGCATATAAAAAGGCAAGAACAGGCTTCTCAGATGATGGTTTAGTTAACTGAGCTATGCTTTGTCTTTGATTGAGACCAGACGTAGCCTGTTGCTTAGCATTCGACCCATCTCCCATCTTATCTTAAGAACTCTTTTACCGTTGAAGTCACGACCTATGACAAACCCAGACTTGCTTTGTGTTCTTTGAAAGCCATGCTACTTTAGTGGCAAAATATAGCCAACATCTTTGGTGTATGGTGGGAGACTCTCCATGATCATTCAACCAATGAGTGGATGGACCAAGAGATGCTAGTTTCCTTCTTCAACACTAATCAGATTTTAACAAGAAAATGCTTTCCAATCGGAGCTCCACAAATTGAGAGGACTCCAATATTTTAGAGGATTCAGAGGAGACTTTGAACGGTCATGAAAGAGTTGGCAAACTGAGCTAAAATGGAAGAGTTAAAGAGATTGAGAGCACTTTACCTTGGAAAGAGAAGACAGGTAATCTAAGCTCAGATATCAAGCTTTTGAAGATCCATTACATCCATGATGGTTACCAGCTGCTTTCCTTGTCCATCAAAGCGTTCTCATACTGTGTCCATCAAATATGAGGGAAAGTGTCTTGTTGGAGGGAGTGACCACGCTAATATATAAATTATTGGCTCTGCAAGGCCTTTCCTGCAGTTGTTTAAGTGTTGGATTGTTTGGAGGCCCTTGCACTTTCTCAGTGTTTAAGCATAATGCTGATGTCACAGGTTGCATCATGATTTATAAGCCTGTAAGGACAGAAGCATATTTTAAGAGAACGAGCATGAATAATGGCCCAAGATTCACAGAATCTAAAATTTGCTTTCATAAAATAAATGAGATCAAAACCAAAGCTGATTTCTACAGGGAGTGTCCATGTTAACATTAATGTGATGTTCTGCCTTTTTTAAAAAAATGCATGTGTAAAGTACACAACTATATAGGCACTAATAATCTCAGAATTATGTGATCAACATAAAAACCCTCAAACCTTTCCTCTTTCTCTTTAAATTTCTTTTTCTGTGTCAGTTGGCTAAGTTAACTCTCCTACTGTACTCCCAAGCAGATGTGCTTCCACGTAAAAATCTCAGTGTGTACCAGTGTGGTTTAAGTATTCCTTCTTTCCCAAACTCAGAAAGTCAGCTGATCAGTTCAATAAGAACAAAACTGAAATGTCTGCAGTGACTAACCTTATTGACCATTTGGTTATCTCAGTGAAGAATCAAGAATCAACTGACTCTTTGGAAAATTTCCATTTGGGTGTTCAAAATATAAAAATACAGTCTGTTTGCTTTAAATTTTTATTTTATTTCATTTTTCTATGTGTATGGGTATTTTGCCTACATGTCTGTGCACTATAAGCATGCCTTGTGCCCACAGAAGGATCAGATCTCCTGGAACTGGAGTTACAGATGGTTGTGAGCTGCCGTGTAGGTGCTAGAATCAAACTTGGGTCCTCTAGAAGAGCAGACAGTGCCCTTAGCCACCTAGCAGTCTCTCCAGCCCCACCTTCTGTTTTTACACCCTTTCAGAAGGCATCACACAATTTAGATATATGCCAGTTTTTCATAGTACAAGGAAAATTAAAGTAAAATTAAATATGGCATGTACCCCAGTGTTATATGAATTTCATAGCACAGTGCTGTGTTTGTACTCTGCTTTTAAAAAAAAATCACACAAATGCATTATATGAATGCTATTCTGGTCTCATCCATCACCAAGAAGACTTCTCTGTGCTTGGCAGAACCACTAGTGCTCACATAATTCTCTGTGAGTAGGCACAGAGAGCTTTTCTTTCAACTCTAGACAGAAGACGCATCATCTGCTCTGAAGATGTGGCATTAATATTCTCCAGTGGAAATACACCAATAGCAAAGGCTTTCTCAGTTCATCATGAGAGGGATGTTTGTTTTTCAAATTTCATTATAGAAGAAGACATGCCAGTGCTAGTTTAACACAACTATGGCTTTGCCTGAGGCTGCCATTGGAAAGGTCTTAATTTATGAGAATATAAATAGTTCAAACCTCACTGCACACACTTGTAGACATTAAGACAAACAAACAGACCAGGGTGATATAAAGAATTGCTAGCACCCAGAATCCAGCAATTGTCAATGATCTGCATTTCTGTTCCATCTACTTCTTTCTTTCTCCCTGACACCCTTGTTTTTTTGTTTTGTTTTCTCTCTTTTGGTTAAGGGATTTACTGTATTGCTCTGGCTGGCCTGGAACTCACTAAGTAGAGCAGGCTGGCCTCGAACTCACAGAAATCTGCTCCTTGCCTTTGTCGAAAATTAAAGACATATAGCACTATGCCTGACCTCATCTAGTTAGAAAAAAAAAATACTCAGTAGAGTTTAATTGTGTTAAGATTTCCTTCAGGCCCAGCAATCCTTATATGAATATCTAAAATACATTTACCCTTATTAGCCAGCACCCTCACACTGTTATACTGATTTACAGACGCAGTAGAACACTGGACAACTTCCCATGCTTGCTCTAACAAATGACCATAAACTCTGCGGCTTAAAATAACACAGAAAAATTTAATATTTTAAAGGTCCTAAGTCTGAATGGTTTCTCCCTGAGCGCAAACCAAGGTGGTAACAGGACCGAGCGTCTCCGAGCAGCTCCCAGGACGGTCTGCCTCTACTTAGCATGACAGACCCTCCTCAGGTGCATCGCTTTGACCCTCTCTCCTCTGTCTCAGTTTTTTTTGTTTTTTAAACATATAAACCCTTGTGAATATCCCCAGGCTCAAGATAAGTAATTAGCAATCTTAATTCTACCCACAACCACCTTTTTTGTGTTTTTTCCAAGTCACTTAACAGCCTCAGGTTTGGGGCATTGAGACGAAGATATGCATGTGGGCCAGAACCTTTCACGTTCAATACATAATGTCAATTTAGAAGTTATGGAGAAAAAAAAAACACCCCAAAAACAAAGTGACATTTTGCCTAATCTTGTAAGTGGGATCTACATCTAATTCTGGTGCTTGATTGTTCTTTAATTCATTGTTCAACTTAAACAAACATAATAGGATTTACCACCTCACAAGTTAGAACAGAACAGCTGCTTCAAGACAAATCCTGATGGTGGCAGTGAACAGATCAATGGTAGATAAAACAGTTTACAGATAGATGACGGATGCCCTCTAACCTGCAATCATAATGTAATACCATAGAAATGTATCTATAGCTTAGACTATGTCCTAAGCTCTGTTTCCTAGGATTCCTCTGAACCATGTGAAGTGGTAGGTGCTTCCTCTCCAGATTCTCAGACTCCCACACTGTGCCCGAATCGTCCAACCTTGCCCTTCTGTTACCTAACATCACATCTTGTGGGGAGGCCTCTTAGATTCACCTTACAGTGGAGAGAGACTACGTGATTTCATCATTGCCACCAGACGTGAAGTCGTAGACAGACTACAGATGTGGAGCAGATGTGTGCAACGATCATTTCAAAACACTGAGGAGAGCAACTCATAAAAAAAGTAACTGCGACAAACGTCTGTGCTTCCATTTATTATTTAAACACAATCATTACCTTATTTGTATTTTACAATCTATTTCATGTATTGCTCTAAAAGCAATTTATTATCTTTACGATTTCTCTTGTGCCTGGGAGGACTCCAGACTCAGGATGAGTTGTTCTACCTTCTTCATTTGTTGCTCTAGATGGAGTGGAGCGGAAGGGGTGGGGCGGCATCCCTAAGGGGCACATGCCAAGCAGCCTGAGCACGGGAGTTCACGTGAGATCTCAGTTCAGTGCCTCGAGCCATTTCATTTTCCTGAGTTTTTTATTCTTTCTTTTTCACGCGCAAAATGATACCATGATTCAGAAGACTGCTGAGACAGAGCTGGGATCCTGCATGGAAAGCACACAGCACATCTTGGTCTCTTCTCCCCTTCCCTTCCTTGCCTGTGAGAGGAGGCCAGCCCACCAGAAAAACACTCAGGTCCACGCACTGACCTTCTAAAATGAACTTATTTTTGTATTTATCCTGAATGTCGCTGAAAATGCTTGCGTGGATGTTCACAAAACTTGGTGGGTATGCTTTGGAAAGGTCTGGCTCAGGATTTGGCAGTATTAGATAGTTCTGGAAAACCTATAAGGGAGCAGACCTCATAGAGGAGCTGAAAGCAGGGTTCAGTGAGGTGTCTGGACGGCACGTGGAAGGGCCTGTCTCATGCGGGAATGTGCCATAGATGGGAAACAACGAAACTTTACTTCTAAACACGTCACCCAAATGAAAGCCACAAAAGCAGGTATTCAGCTCAACCCCTGAAAATTTGGGAACCAAACTGCTTTGCACACTGACAACTACAGTCACCCTTCTGGACAGATGTACTACAGAAAGCTAGTTTTTAAAAATGAAGATGAGCTGTGGTTAAGTTCAAACAACAAAGACAGCCATTGCTGTGGGCAGAAGTCTACAAGCTCTTCCCCTCATGTTCTCTGTCAGTCAGGAGCTCTTGCACACGAGGCCACAGGGCCCTTCCTCTGCACAGGGAAAAAGTGCAGACTGTTTAAGTCTTCTGGGAGAAAAGGAGCTACAAAAGCAGAAACTATCCAAGAAAAATACACCGACTAACCCCGAAGATAGGCCGGAAACAGTTTTTGATAAGAAAAAGGCCAATAACTTGGTGGGAAAATACACCACCAATTAATAGCTGTTCCCAAGGGCCTGGAAAAGATGGACATTGTATGGGAGAGGGAACAGTAGTTTGAGATTTACTAGCATAGACTTAAGGGTGCAAGTTATTGTATCTGCAGTAAAGCCCTCTCTGAGTCTTTGTTTACCGCTGGAAGATTTAATGAATCAAAAATTTCCACCACCTCCCCCTTTTAAATTTAATCTGTAGACAATATCCTTTAAAATAAAATAGGATGCTAGATTACATACATGAAGTCAACTCACAAGAACTCGGGGAAACTTCCATAGTAGCAGAGACAAATATTTCAAGTGGGATGTAGAGATCCAAATCTCTGAGACTGGAAATAAATATTTTGAGTGTGTGTGTGTTGGGGGGGGGGAATGGGGTCATCCACCAGAAGACAGATGCCTAGGTTAGGTAGATACTGAGAGAGAAGCAAGATAGGACGCAGAAGGGATAAAACAGTAGCGAATGTAACCAAGAAGTCCTCAAGCAGAGTCAAGATGCAGAAACAGGGTGGTTCCCGGCCTGACTCAGATAAGACACGGATAAGGGAAGGGGAATCTTTTGTGCAGAGTTAAGCGGGTGGACAAAGTGATTTCAAAAGCAAAGGTTTTGAAAGAATATACGAAAGGAAGTTGCAGGAGCAGAAGGGGAAATGATTAAAGCATTTCACAAGAATCACAGAAGAGCCAGGGTCAAAATACGGCTTTGTGGATCTGGCAGTGCAATCCAGCGGAGGTGGGAAGCAGAAGGCTACAGTGGCTGGAGCCTTGCCCGAGGTCGGTCTTAGACAGCCTCCCGAGTCAGCGATCATTTCTTCAGACCAAAGAAGAGAGGGAACCAGTGACCCTTGATGGAGGTCTGTGTGAAAAAAGACTTGCTTTCTGATGCTAAAGCTGGATTTTTTTTTTTTTTTTTTGAAAAAAATGGAAGGCAGAGAGTGCAAATAAGAAAAGGGAGAGCATCAACGAGTATTTTATCTTTTACTTAAAGCTTGTTATGGAAAGAAAAGCCGTCGGTGCTTTAGAGTTGTTGGTCTTGTTATATCTTGATCCAGTTGTCACTCAGAGAGGTTTCAATGATGTGATGTTAATGAGAACTAGGAACAAGGCAGCACAACTCTATCGGCGGTTAGGGTCACAGGCCCACGGAAAACAAAAATATCTCTGTGTCCTGGCAGCACCCACAGTCAACTCCAAGAATGCTGTTTACCATAAACTACCTACTGTGAGTTCAACGACTAAAGTCCAAATGGCCTGACTCATCACGAAGTCAGTAGATCGCCAGCCTTTGTTCTTTTTGCTTCCTGGTTCTCAGTGTCCATTCCCACCTCCCCACCCCTGACTCACAATTTTTTCGAGGGTTTTCTCTTTGGTCTGGCTCGTCTAGAATTCCCCACATATGATCAAATCAACCAATCAGATTTATCCCACCTCTAGACCTAATTTATCCATAGGTGGGACGATATTGGCCCACTCTTGGATTGTAGAAACTGCTGCTCTAAACTGCTACCTGCTAATGAGTTTTCCAGAGCCTTCCCTACTACAGGAAGCTGTTACCCTACTTCTCAGTAAAAACCTGCCTGCTCAGCCTCCTATTGTCATTCATTCTTCCCCAACCTGAGACAGTGAACTCTGCTAAGACCGGTAACAGGACAAGGATAACAGTTTCTTCCTTCTCTTCCCCTCTTCCTCCTCCTCGTTCTCTCTCTTTTTCATCCCCTTCTTTTAAAAGAAGACGTTTCATTAAGTAGCCTAGGCTGTCCTTAAATTCCAGGGAAACCTCTTCATGCCTCAGTTTCCCCAAGCACTGGGATTATAGGCATTAACCACCATGTCATAAGAGTGAATAAATACTCTTAGGCTGTTGTTCTATGGAAATCCAGGCAGGATTCTGCTGCCTGTCATCTTCATACAGACTCTACCCACTGAATGACCCCTGTTAGCTTGAATCCTACAGTGAGATAATTCGTCCCATTTACAACCCAAGAAAATCAGGTTTAGCAGTATCAAGTAATCCCTTGCCATAGAGCCAGTTGTGATGAAGACAGAATTCCTACTTAGCTCTCCCTGATCTCAAATACATATCTTCTAACTATATGTCTTTCCCATATTACATTTTCATCATCTTTGAAATCTTGCAAATTATTGAATAAGTACTTCACCAAAATCAAGCCTAAGGAAAAGTTGTATTTCAGCTTTACTTTTTGCTTATCTGTTTTTTCACACTACACACACCCTTGCCCCCTTTGATCTGCAGAAGTAATGAAGTTGAATATAAATCAGAGTCCAAAGCATTCCGCTATCTTGGATCAGTTCTGCACGTCTATTCTGCCAGTCTAGTGCCCTTTCATTGAGTTTGAAGAAGGCAAGGATTCAGAAAAATGGCTTCAGTGAATACCCTTTCTTTTTAAATTACTCTGAAATTCTATTTGCTTGTGTCTTGCAGTATATGACAAAGTACTCCTTTTCTGCTGGTTCCTGGATATGATATTAAAATTGAAGCATTCCATGATAAGCAGACTTTGAAAAATCAGAAGCATGAATATTTTGAAAGTCAGTAAAACCTCCAGGCTATTCGCGGAAAATGGTTCAGCTCTGTGTGTCTGGCTGAGGCTGATTTTTAGTCCTCTCAGTGAAAACTGCCTCTGTTTTCCTGACTTTGATCCCTTGCTGTCAGGGTTCCGATGCTTTACTCGATAGTCACGTGCCAGCCTCTTCATAAGGCGACCCCCGCCTTGCCTTGCGCCCATCTGGCCAGTGGTGAAAGGTTTTAGGCAGTTTCATAGTTTACTCACGAGACCATGGAGATTGGAGAATGGGAGAAGAAAACATCTGTTGTGTATTTTTACTTTTTTTTTTTTTTTAAATTATTCCTGTGCTGAAGACTGAACCCAGAGGCTTGTGCTTACTAGGCAAGTGTTTACCACTGAGCTAAACACAGACACACACACAAAGACACAGACACACACACACACACACACAGACACAGACACACACACAAAGACACAGACACACACACAGACACAGACACAGATACACAGACACAGACACACACACACACACAGACACAGACACAGACACAAAGACACAGACACACACACACACAGAGACACAGACACACACACACACACAAAGACACAGACACACACACACACAGACACAGACACATACACACACATACACACACAGACACACAGACACACAGACACAAAGACACAGACACACAAAGACACAGACACACACACACATAGACACACACAAACACACACATAGACACACACACACATACCATTAATAATAGATTAACTAATAAAAACTTAAATCTCTAACCCCCTATTTTTACTCTTTTTTTTTTAAACTAGAGCTTCCCCAGCCCATCCCTTTTGACCTTGTCCTCCAAGTTCAGCCATTATTTCCTGCTGGACAAGAGAAGCAGAATCCCACAGCCCAAGAATATTCACTCTCAGCCAGACACAGAATTGCATGCCTGTAATCTCAGCACTTGGGGATACTGAGACAGCTAGAGGACTGCCTGGACTCTAAGGTCCACTTGGGCTACAGTCCGGTCAGCTTTCCATCAGGGTTCAAACACAGTTTGATGTATCATACGAAACTAAGATGCAGAGAGGAGGGCGTCTGCAGGGAATCTGTGCCCCACAGAAACAGACAAACAAACAAGAGGTCTGTCTGTCTTTAATACTTTCAATCTGTCTTTTCACCAGTCCCTCCTGCCCAAGGGGTGTCAGGGCCACACCTTTGGATTAGGCTGCTGGAATTACGATTACAATTTTTTTTTTTTTTTTGAGGAAAACATCCCACACTGCAGAATTTGACCTCTTTGCTCTGACAGTGCATAACTGTTCTGTTTTCTCAAACCTTACTTTAGTGCTTCCTCTGCTAAAGTATTCAGTCTGTGCAACTCATTGAATGAAACCGGTAACGAGTGATGGAGGCTTTGGGAGGCTCTACTGGAAGGGAAGCTGCTTGTTTGGTGCATGTTTTGGACATCTTCATTTCTCTCCCCGGTTGAGCAAGCAGACTTAGGAATGCTTGACTCACAGCGGAGATTCGGAGCCCGGACCTGATGATCTGATTCCAGAGTCTGCCATTTTCTATTGCCGTCACCTTTCTCCAACTGTTTATCCCTTCCTGATGTTCACCAAAGTTTAATATTTTCTCACAGTGTCTTTCCAGATATAACCTCACAGCCGTATGCTGTGTAATGATATTCCAGTGTCAGATTCACATATAACATTGTTCTTACATGTTTATATTGCTTGGTAATGCGGGCATACTCCATCGGACTACATTATGATGTATTTGTGCTGCTATGAGATTTTCCAGTGACATGTTTCTCAGAATATGCCCACTGTTGAGTGACACATGATTGTATCTGTGAATGCACACATATCTATATGTAATGCGAAAGAATTTGAATTTAAGTTTCAGACCAGTGAAGCATAGTTACACTCTCCTTCAGAAGGTCAGGTGTTACATTTGTCATAGTGCTTAATTCTTATAATCTAGAAAAAGATGTCACCTTACTTTTTTGTCTGCTGAGACCTTTGGTACTTTTAGAAAGGCTAAGGCAGTGTTCTCAAAGGAGGTCAAGTGATCTAAATTCATTGTGGTATTTCCTTATCATTAGATTCAGATTAAACATTTTATCAAAACCACTACTGTTCAGGGGCTGAGTGGGAGGCAGAGGAGGCAGACCTCTGTGAATTCAAGGCCACCCTGGACTGTATAGTGAGGTCCAAGCCAGCCAGGGCTACGGAGTAAAACTGAACTGAAAATGTTTACAGGGCTCCAAAGTCCTTCTCACACAGTTTCCCCCCCCCCTCCTCCTTCTCTTTTTCTTCCTCTTTCCCCTCCCCTCCCCTTTCCTTGGTTTCATCGAGACACAGTCCCACAGGATAGTGTGGGCAAGCCTGGCCCTCAATGTGTAACCCAGGCTTGCTTTCAACTTATAGCCACACTCAAAACTTGGCCTCCTGAGTGCTGGAATTACAGGTGTGAGCCATACCTGTCTACAGCCTGAATTCTCTACCTCTACTTTTGTTATTCCTACATCATTTGCAGCGAGACTGGATCAGTTCTTTGTATTGAAGTATAATGATGAAGTATGACTCAAGGTCTCTGTCCATCCAGGCAAGCTACACAGGAAATGAAGACCATGGGTCCATAGGTTCCATGGAGAAACTAAAGGAAGATAGTAAAATAGGGTCTAATAGGTCTAATAACAGGGCTCTCAGAAATGACTAAGGGCTTTTTGAAATGACATTTGAACCAAGACCTTAGTTTAAAGAAGAAAACAACCACGTCTCTAGGTTAAGTGAGCAGCGATACCCTTGAGCCATAACAAGGGAACCAGGAAGTAAGAGTCAGAAAACAGTCTGGTCCTCCAGGGGGAGGGCAAAGGCCATTAAGGACTTAAAACTTGATGCTAAGCCATAGGAAGCCATAGGAGTGTTACTGACAGAACAGGGTGAAAACTGGATTCTGCCTTTCAAAGTATCTTTACTGGCTGTGCCACAGACAACAAGGTAAACCTCAGACAACACAGGCGGAATCAGCAAGAGGTCTCTGAAGTATACAGGGGAGAGGATCCTAGCTTAGCCTGAAGCAGTTACCAAAGAGTGGGAAGAGAATAGGTGGCTTCAGGATATCCTGTTAGCAAAAAAGATCCTGAGTAAATATTATCAGAATGGTCTAGTTATAGCAAAATGAAATTTTTGTTTAAATTGAGGTTCATAAGAGGCATATCTTTAAAACGTTCTGGCTTTGAGGGGACTAGAGAGAGGACTCAGCGGTTAAGAGCCCTGGCTGCACTAACAGAGGACACTTGTCCGTTCCCAGCACCCACACTGAAGCTAGCAATGTCTGTAACTCCACTTCCATGGCTTCTGTTGCCCTCTTCTGATACGTAGTTATCCTCTTCTTCTACTGGTTGGTCCCCAGTTCCCTGTGACGAGTTACCCCTGTGATTTCCACTCAGACTTTGGAAAGCAAGGGCCAAACCTCGGCTGTAGGACCTCCAGGACTGCACTTAACTGTGGACATCATTTTCTCCTTGCCTTCAGGGTGCCAGCCTTCCCACCGTCTGAATTCTGCAGATCTACTTCACTTGAGACCTATGCTAGGTCCACTCCTCTGCCATCCCGGGCTTTGATATCACAGTCAGGCCATCGCTCCCATGAGAACACTCTGTCCACACTGCTCGGGGTCTAAAAACTGATGTGGGAATGGGACTTCCTCCCTGCACAAGTGCCCCTCACCCCATTACAACCTGGTACCCACCGTGGGCAGTAGCTCGTGTGGCCGATTCCTACCACCCTGGGCTTCGGCACCCTGTCTCGCGCCTTTGTGTCTGATTCCTCTCAAGAACATGTGGATGCTTGACTCTTTTTCAACAGTGTCAAAGCAGATGTGCTCCTGCGAAAAGGAGAGGGAAGAGAAAGGAAGAGAGTGAGGAGGAAGGAGCAAGAGGAGGAGAGGAGGAGAGGAGGAGAGGAGGGGAGCGGGGAGGAGGGGAGCGGGGAGGAGTGGAGGGGAGGAGAGGAGGAGGGGAGCGGGGAGAGGGGACGTGAGCGGAGGAGAGGAGGAAGAGATGAGGAGAGACTTTAAAAACATTCTAAAACTAGGTTAAAAAAAAGAAAGAAAGAAAGGAAGAAAGAAAGAAAGAGAAAGAAAGAAAGAAAGAAAGAAAGAAAGAAAGAAAGAAAGAAAGAAAGAAAGAAAGAAAGAAAGAAAGAAAGAAAGAAAGAAAGGAAGAAAAGAAAATCACCTGAAGAAAGGACATTTGGAAAATCATGCCTTACAACAACCAAATTGTACGAATTGCGTTCAGAAAACTGAAAGCTATCAGCGTAAAATAAAACTTAAAAAACCAGAGACTATCATGATTGAACTAAGGAAAAAAACTATAACTAATAAAAAAAAATGCAGAGAAATCACACAACACTTTCAACTAAATCTGAAAGAGATTTGGTAATTTGAAGCGACACTGACAGAATCTTTAGAGATGGTGGCTATGAAACACTGACCAGCTTTATATCTGTGGTGTGCTGTGATTTTAAGGAAAAGCATGGAACACGTGCATATTTCCAGAGGAAGTCTTGGAGGAAAATAAATGCCATTCTGATATTAAAACAAAACAAAACAAACAACAAAAATAAGAAAGCGCACACACACACACAAAACAAAACAGAAAAAAAAAACCCTATTACTTTTATTACCAACAAAATGAAATTTTACTTTAGGATTAAGACGTTTTTCTCTTCTCTTCCCTAAAACACCACTGTCTCCTTTGCTGCGTGCTTTGTGTTCACACACAGCGTCTCGATGGCAGGAAGGATCATCTCTAAGTGCACCAACACTTCTAGGCACAAACACAACAAGGTATGTTTAAGAAAGGGCCCTTCTGCTGAATTCCAGAGGTTCCTTTCATCCCTGGAGACAGTAAGATTTGAACAATGGCTAAGGCATGAGACTGAAGATAGAATAAAACAAAACAACAAAGCACAGTAAGAGAAAACTAAATATGTAAGGCAGCACTAAACAGAGCAATAACAGCAGTTATTACTTGGAAAATTCTTGACTTTTCCTTAATATACTACTTTTTAAAATTTTTTTTATATGTGTATGGATTTTTCTTTTTTTTTTTTTTGCCTGCATGCATGTTTGTGCACCATGTGTGTGCCCCGTGCTCATGGAGGCCAGAAGAGGGTGTGGTATCCCATTGAGCTGGAGTTATAGACCATTGATAGCCACCCACCATATATGGGTGCTGGAAACTGAAAGCAAGTCCTCTGGAGGAACAGTCAACACTCTTAACCTCTGAGCCATTTCTCCCACCCAGGAAAATTCTTTTTTAATTTTAAACTGATCTTCTTTGGGATTTTTAGTTTCTTAAATTAAAATAAGAAAGTAATTATACAAAGAACATTACTATAACTGTCATAAGATTCTGATTTAAGATTTGTATACTCATTATGAAGTGGAAAACCAGGAGTAATTCGAGCAATTTAAAACAATTTTGTCTCAAAGGGTGATGAGAATGTAATAGGGAACGGGAGTATGGTCAAAGTGCATTATACGCATGTATGAAAGTATCATGATAAAATCAATCATTTTATACAATCAATACATATACATGAAATATTTACATCTATACAAAATGAAAATCTACAATAGGGAAAAAGAATATCTGCCTAAGTTCCCTGTTATTTATAGAGAATGCATTCAGGCTCCTGAGCAATTAGCTTAATCTTCACTTTGAGAGCAGGAGGAAGCTCTATTTTCTACAGCTCTGTAGACTTTCAGGGCTCTCAAAATATGCAGGGACTTGGGACTTCTGTGCAAAGTCCTCAATGTCAAAATGATGGAGACTCTTTCATACCCATAAGCTCATAACCTCAGCTGTCATTGCTGTTCTTCATGTGTGAATCAAGCAATAGAAAGTTTTAATGAGAGAGGACAACGGGGTGGAAGACCATCTAAGGATAGCCTAGTAAAGAGCCCGAACTTGGGATCTTTGTGTGATGATTAGTTAAGTTCATATTCTCAGGCTGATATAACCTTCAAAGAGTTAAAGCCCATGAATTACTTTCACCAGTGAGGGTTCACTCCTGAAGCTTCCACAGCCTATCAAGACAGCACTACCATCTGGAGAACGAGCACACTCCTGTGGCCAACGTGTCCAATCCAAACCACAGCAGGGGACAAGCTAAGCAAGAAAGCGTTTCAAGTTTAGTCTCTTCCTGATGATGGAAGGCACAGTAGAACGAGTTGCACTCAACAATCCTTTCTACTTCCTAGAGGCAGGTGACCAGGATTTGTATCCCTGTGCCACTCAGGTGTTAGCTCTGGAATGTGCAGGATGTAACTCCTAGTATGTCTTTGGAGGCTGCCCACATTACCCATGGGCAGAGCCAGAGAAGTGACCCAAAGTCCTTTGGAGTTACTCAGAAGGTCATGAGTGAATACCAGATAATTGGACATTGATAATGTTTTTCTGCTGTCCAAAGACATGGAGAAAGATAAATGTTTGGTTTCATTTGTTCTGAGCATTAGCAACACTCATAATGGTTCCTCTTGTAAATGGTTTTGCTGGTGTAGTGTTAAATTGTGTTGTAGAGATAAAGCAATTATTTTTTTGATTGACTTATAAAGAAAAAGAGGGGAATTGTTGCAGAAGCTTATACTTAGTTATATAGTAAATAATTGTTTTATGCACTGTTGGGTGAGGGGCTATCCTAGGTCTAGGGTGATTTGTATTGTCTGCGGGTGTTGGATTTCCATGGGGGTGGTTTGATTGCTAACGATCTGCATGTGTTATCAGTAGAATATCTGAGGAGTTCTGAAAGAATAAATAAACCTGAGCTCAGATGCTCAGGGTTCCACTATCGATTGAGTATGGCACTGGCCATGATGGTGATTCCCTGTGCAGGGCAGAGTTTGAACTTATGAATATGCCTCCTTGTCTTCTGTGCTGAGCCATCACAGCAACACATTACTATAAGCAACAGGAAAATAAACTAAATACCTCCTCAGAACAACCAAGGTCACATTAAATCAGCAGGGTGCGAACTCCCCTTTTGCCTACTGATCTTCCAGCATAAGAAGGAACTGGGTAGCAGCCAAAGCTTTAGGTTTAGTTTGGCTCTCACGATGTCTCACTGATGAATAACTTTCTCTTCTATGAACCAATTGAAAAATTTTGAAGGTCACGGAAGTGATGAAAAATGGGCTTGCTTCTACTTTTATCTTTAGGGGACTGGACACCTGCAGCCTAGCTATTGAGGGCATAGGACTAATACAGTCATTGGTTAAAATTTTATGTTCTGTCTTCATATACTAGCATCATTATTGTTTAAATGTGAAATGTCCCTGCAAGTTCATGGTTTTTAAATTTGCTCATCAGCTTTTGGTAGAACCTTTTGGATGGGTTTCTGGGGCGGGGAGACTTCAATGTTGTAACCTTGACCTACAGACATTCTTACTGCCAACACTGAGAGTTTCTCTGTCTACCATGCCTATCCTGCCATGGTAGACTGTGTCTTCTGAATTGTGAGCCAAAATAAATACTTTCTCCTTTCAGTTGCTTTTTTCGTGTATTTTGGTCATAGTAATATAAAAATAGCATGGTTACTAGGCTGAGCCTTTGAGAAGTCACTCTACTGCATCACCACACCAGTGGCTTCTGTGTGGTACAGCCAGCAGAGTTCATGGTCATATGCACACTGTTGCGCCCCCTTGCCATAGAGTGAGTCCCCTCATTCCAGAGTCATATGATGTAAGATGCAAAGTAAATCTGACAGTGGGGGTAGCCATGGGGAATAAAGGCCTAACATCCTTACAAGACCTATCTTGGTCTCCTGGATTCTCCTTCCAGGATAGAGACGGCCATTTTATAATAATTTATTTCAGCTATACACTTCCAAGCAGTGACTTCCACCACTCGCAGACACTGCTCCGGGAAAGGCTGCAATGGGACATTCCCAGCAACACCTGCAAAGTGCAATAAAAAGGATTTCCGAGCATCTGGGCTTCAGCCTTTCGACCCACTGCATGAGGAACAGGGATGATATTCTTAAATGGCCACAGTGGCTAGCCTGGTAAAGCAATTGACTGAAACATGCCAGAAGAGAGGCTTGCCGGGGTTGAGAGTCACCGCCCAGTCTGAAAGGAAGTGCCAGCGACTCTTACAGGTGCTGTTGCCACATCATGCACTTTTCCATGTGAACTTGAAAATCAATCAAGATCTGTTTTCTTTTTAAAACGTTGATGATCATATCACCAGTTTCTCTAACTTAAAACAGATGAGCAAACCAAGTTAGGATAAGTGGAGATGGGAGAATAGAATCGATCTGCAAAGACAACATTCTGAGTTTTAAAAAACCACTCCCAGCCAAGGACATCCGGACATTATATTAATCTGTTGGACATTATTTTAGTCTATTTTGGATGTGTGAAACAAACAAAACAAACAAATAAAACAAAAGAATGGGCTGCTTAAAGAACAAAATTTTATTTTCCCACAGTTTTGGAGTCTGGAAGTTCAAGACCAAGGTGGCAGCCTGACCAGGTTCTGGTGCTAGCTTTTTCCTGGCTTGCAAACAGCTGTCTTACGGCAGGGCCCTCAGCTTTTCCCAGCTCTGTAGCACACAAACAGGGAGACCCAGCTCACTGATTTCCCTCCTTATAAGGGTGCTAATCCTATCAGACCCCTCCCATATGACCTTTTGTGACTTTAGTTACTTCTTTTGAGATCTTAGTATCAACTACAGCCACAGTGACAGTAAAATCTTCAACATGTAAATTCTGGGGCTGCAAAATATTCAGTCCATATCAAAAAGACAAACAACTAAACAACAGTAACAGAATTAAGAAAAACTTTGATGAAAGCAAATAGGCCTAAACAAATCAAATGTGTCCTCCAGCTACTAGAGGAACACCAATGTTTGATTGACCTTGACACAAATAGCAATGGTCTGCTCTCATATAAAGCTGGACCTTTGTAAGTGTGATTCATTTATGTAGCCCAAAAGGTGAATCCTACAGTATTTGGATCACAGTATTTGGTTTAGCATTCAGTTGAACACAAGTTTCACCTATAAAAAGAAGTAATGAGACTTTTGGTAAATTGGTAGAAGTGGAAAAACATATTCCCAAGTTTTCCATCTGCGATGAACTGTCTGGATCTCTAAGTATTGACTTAGGATTTTTCTTGTTATTTTATTATTTATTTATTTATTTTTTACTACGAACTGAGCTCTATATTCCAAAGCAGTATGTGGAAGGGGTGGAGGGAAATGAAGAAGAACTAAAAACAATGTAGGACTGAGAGAGTCAGAACAGCTCGGAACTGTTCCTCCCATCACCAGAGTAACCGCTCTGTATCTACGTCAATAACAAATGTGAGTATCGCAAACAACCCTGGTATCTCTAGAAGCTTGCAAGAAGTGCAAACCCTGGGGCCCTACCCCAGATCCTCTGCATCAGAGATCTGGCCCTCCTTCAACACTATAGCTCAAGAACTAACACCATATATTATAAGTGGATGGAAGGTAATGAGGGGAAGAAGCTGCTATATCATGGAGCTTCTACAGTGACTTGGTCACCTTCTTAAGAAACCTACTCTATCCAGCCCCCAAGCCCATGTGCTCTGTGACTGTACGTCTCTCCTAAAATATGTATGGGATGCAACTGGGGATGTAGCTCAGATGATAGATAGCTTGCCTAACATGAAGGAAGCCCTGGGTTTGATCCTCCGCACTCTGTAAACCCTGTATGGTGGCCTATACTTATAATCCCAGTGCTGAAGAAATGGAGGTGCAAAGATGGGAGAAGATGGGAAGACCAGAAGTTCAAGGCCATCCTTGGCTACACAGTGAGTTTAAAGCCATCCTGGGACATAATATATCAGATGTGTGCATGTGTGTGTGTGTGTGTGTGTATGCCATATATATATACATACCATATATATATATCCACACACACATACATGTATATGTGTGTGTGTGTGTGTGTGTGTGTGTGTACATGGTATATATATTACCTTGTTCAATCTTCATAAGGATATTGAGAGGTATGATATATTGTTTCTGTTTTAAAGATGAAGAAAATCAGGCTTGTAAAAGTTACACCACTTCCTCGTGTGTCATAACTTTAATGTGGCCCAGCCACAAGCCCGTCTTCTCCCCTTCTCTCCCCATACCATGTTGTTTTCTTACCATTTCCCACTTCCTGCCTCTGGTTGCTTACCAAATGTTAGTCTGTTTTCTGTGTTAGAGATTTGATCTTTCTCAACTGGCATACTGATCCGAACTACAGAACACAGGAAATGACTTCAATGACTATTCTCCCTACTCTCCCAAGGATGGTACTGAGCTAATGCCCAGACAGACACACAGCAGAGTGGGAGGGGCTAATTCATCACACAAAATGGGAGCACTGGGTTTTGGAACTCACAGAACCCCCACAGAGAAATCCCAGAAGACAGGGAAAATGCTTCTCACTGGCACATCTGGCAATTTGATTTATTCTCTTTCGTTTAAGTTCTTCTTCAAATATTATCCTTCAGCAAGAAAATTTGCAAAGAGAAAATATATTGTAGTTGAGAAAATACTGTAGTTGGTAGGAGGAGGAGAAGGAGTTTTAAATCCAAGCCTCTTCTTGGGTAGATGTGACCCCTTGATTCATTCCCTGCCCTTTTTACCCATATAGTAACTGTGGATGGATTAAAGAGACCCACTCCGCCCAATGTTAGCACTCTGCCGCATGTGAGACGAAATTACAGTCTGTTCACCCTTCATCACAAGGGTGACAGAAGAGAAGTATACACACCTCACTGTTGGATTTATTCCTTTATGTGGGACTTTTGGAATAGTACTGATATGCGTTCCCCTTGGCAATAATGATTGTTTCTTGGGAAATATCTATATATAATACGGCTATATACATATTTAGATACCTCTATAAATATATAGATATATTTAAGTGAGGTCCTCTATGCAGTCCCAGTTGATCTGAAAGTTGCTATTAAGAGCAGGCTGGCCTCAGACTCACAGATATCCTCCTTCCTCTGCCTCCTGAGTGTTGGGCTAAAAGGCACGTGCCACCATGCCCAGCATTTTGGATATATTTTGAACAGACTTCTGTTCATGAATTATTTTCATTTAAGAGTCAAGTTAGAACAAAGGTAAGGTTTTTAGTATCTTGGTAGCTCTTAAGAAGTCTCAAGGAGGGCACAGTCTATTCGGGCATTTACATTTGATTCAATTCAATTTAACCAATTTTACACAGCAGAATTTTATCATGTGTATACCCCATAGACATTACATTAACTAGAAAATCATGTAAGAATCATATTCCAGTAGAAAAGATTAATACTATGGGTACTAGGCCTGCTGATTGACAACTTCAGAAGGTATAATGGAATGTTCATCCATTTTTGAGCAGTAGGGTCTATTTTTATTGTCACTAGTTTGATATGCATAATACAAAGCCTTTTATATCTCCAAAGTCTTACATTAGTAGCTTGATCAGTTTTTTTCTTTCTTCTTTCTTTCTTCTTTCTTTCTTTCTTCCATTTTCTTCTTCCTTCCTTTCTCCCTCCCTCCCCCTCTCTCTTCTTCCCTCCCTCTTTCTCTTCCTCCCTCCCTCTCTCCCTTTCTTTCTTTCTTTTCTTTCTTTCTTTCTTTCTTTCTTTCTTTCTTTCTTTCTTTCTTTCTTTCTTTCTCTCTCTCTCTCTCTCTCTCTCTCTCTTTCTTTCTTTCTTTCTTTCTTTCTTTCTTTCTTTTTCTTTCTTTCTTTCTTTCTTCCTTTTTTCCTAAGTCAGAGCTTCTCTATGTATCCCTGGCTGTTCTAATACTTGCTCTGTAGACCAAGCTGGCCTTGAACTCATAAATCTGCCTATCTCTGCCTCCAAGTTCTGGGATTAAAGGAGTGTGCCACCACCACCTGGCTTTTGGCTATTTTTTTCTTTTTTTTAAGTACTTTCTCTTAGAAGGAGACAAGTAAGGAGCACTGCTTTTTACAACCACACATCATTTATCAGTCTATATACTCATCAAATTAAAAAAAATCTCTTTATAAAGAAAAGTTGGGAAACATCCTGGTGGGAGATGGAGGAGGGGGTGGGGAGTGGGTGTGATCTAGATACATTGTATACATGTATGAAATTGTCAAAGAATAAATAAAATTTAATTTTGAAAAAGAAAGTTAAAATATACCACTCAATCAAATCTAAGCAAATGTACCAGAAATTAGATTAATGAAACCAAGAGAGAATGTTCCAGATGTCAGTGAACTGGGCTGTTTATAGATTCCTCAGGACAAGATTTAAATGGGCAAAGGGAAGACTCTCCTTGGTTAACTGCCTGCAGCTTCTGTCTTAGGGCTGGCCAACACAACTTCGCAAACTGACTTTCTTCCATGCTGAGGTCACTCAGTGTGCAGAGGATTCAAATGAACATGGTTGTCCCTTCTGGGACCAAGCTTGAAATTTATGGAAAACAAAGACTTAGAAAAGCAGCAGCATGAGCAAGAATTGGTGTTCAGAATGAAGTGAGTGCTCTCATAACCAGCCTAGGCTAACCAGTCATAATATTTACACACTAAAAAAATATTCTGCTTAGGCGTCTAATCTGTACGATAACAGGTCAATAAAAGTGTAATCTTTTTGCTAACATTGTAAATGTACAAATTTGCCAAAGCCGTCTAAAACTATCCCAAATAAAATCTTCACCCTTTCTCTCAGGATTGAAAGCCAATAAGCTTCAGTCACGATTAAGTAACTTAGAGGGTTAGACTATACAAACATGAGTGCTGTGGACATTGATGCCATGTATACGTTCAGGATTCTGTTTTGATTAAATAAAATTTAAAACAAAGTTTATTTGGCATGTTGAAAAGAAAGTGTAATCATGATTTGGCTAAATGACAGATCCAAATGATTAGTCAGCATTAATTGCCATTTTTAGCATTTACTATTTTTCTACAAATAATCTATTATAGAACTTTAATATTCATTCACTCATTTAGTGAATACTTGCTGAATACTCACCTCATACCATTACAGGGTATCGACATCCCTACCTTTGCATTTCAGTGGGAAACAAACAGTAAGTAGATAAATGATCATGTGCAACTGCTAACCTGTAAACAGAGACTCAGCCGTTTGAGCAGTCAAGGGAAGGACCTTTCAGAGAACCAATAATGACAGCAGCTAGTGTGGCCAGCGTTAGAGGGAGAAGGAGATACAGGGAAGGGAGCTGATGGGGAGGTGGGCTCAGGGTCAGGCTATGCGTGACTTTGTATGATGCCGACACATTTATAATTTATTCCGATACAATGGAAACTGTGATGTTTAAGCTTTGCTATCTGTTGTAGAAGTTTATTTTTTAGTTGTGTTTAAGAACTGTTGGGAAAAGGGATGCATAGGCCTTGGCATTTTGTATTGTCTGCAGGTGTTGGATTTCTGTGTGTGTGTGTGGGGGGGGGGGATGTTTGATTGCTTATGATCTGCACCTGAGGAGTTCTGAACAAATAAAACACGTGATCTCAGTTGCTTGAGAGTCCACTGTGAGTATGACACTGGCCGTGACGGCGGTTCCCTCTTCTGAGGTCTGTCAAGGTTTATCTGTGACTATCCCTCCGTGTCATACTTGCTGAGCTCCCGCAGCTTCATACTAGTACAACTGTCATTTGGCTATCTCTGGAATCGACTAAAACACAAGCCTCTGGACTCTCCCAAAAGGGGGCAGGAAGACCCACCCTAAATCTGGGCCACACCTTCTGGAGTCAGTCCGTATCAAAGCCCACGAAAAAAGAAAACTTTGCTTTTTGCTCACTTGCCCTCCCCCTCACTGGCAAGTTCATCTGTCTTGCAGTGGAGGCATCCCTTCACAGGTATTGAAACCAACTTCTTCAGGATTCCAAGCTGGGATGAAGATCAGCAGCTCTCCAGGAATCCTCCAGGACTCCAGCACCAGAATGGGATGGCAAAAATATCCAGCCTCATGGACTGAACACGTACCAGATTTTCAACCTTTCTATTCCAAGCAGTCATTGTTGGGCTATCCAGAACATAGCCTGCAAGCCAGCCTAATAAATTCCAAGGATGATCTCACCAGCTCCTGGAACCTTGTCTTTGGACTTATCAGCCCTTAGGATTAAGAGGAAATAGAAGTTGTGTATAAACTACCCAGTTTCAGGAAATTTTTCAGAGCAATGCACAACAGAAGATGACGACTCTGGCAACATCGTAGAGATTGGATTTGTGTTTTTTTTTGTTTTTTTTTTTTACTTTTTAAAATATTTATTCATTTTATTTTTTGAGTGTGAATGTTTTGCTTGTTTGCATGTATGTGGACCATATGCATGCCTGGTGTCTGTTCAAGTCAGAAAAGGAATCCCCTGATACTGAAATTATGAATGGTTGTGAGCCACTAACAACCAAACCCGGGTCCTGTGCAAGAGCATACTAAAGCAGAAAATTCTTATCTAATACTATACATAGAAACAAGAAAACTGAAGAGTTTACATTTTTAAAAGGTTAATGGTTCTGAGGAGCGAGGACAGATGGAGCCACGCAGTCCTGGGGTGGGTGCTGCAAGCAGGGCTATGGACACTTTCTGCCTTCCATTTGGGCTTCTGTGAGCTCTGGGGATGGATAGGGCAGGGAAAAAGTGGACACCTGGGGGCCTTGCCTGTGAGAACCAACCAGATAGAGCCCAGGTAACAGTGATCAGAGGGCTCCCACGAGAGGTAAACCAAAAGGTTTTATGGTGATTTTTAACTGAAGAAATATGGGTACAGAATCAGTGAATATTTTAGTAATCCAGGAGGAAAACTGGAAACTAAGACATACACTGGGGGAAGACTCCATTGAGTTTCCCCTAAATAAGTCCCAGGTATCTGGCTTTCATACCTGGATAGAAAACGATGGTGCTGCTTCCTAAAATAGAAACTAAGAATCAAAGATTGAGTCAATGTGTGTGGGATTGGGGGTTCAGGGAAAGTATCCAGACAATGGTAAACAGCTAGATACTCAAGTCTGAGCCTCAGAATGGGAGATGGAATGTTAGGAATTGTAAGTGTAGAAATAGCATCTAGCTGGGTGGTAATGGTACAAGCTTTAATCCCAGCACTCGGGAGGCAGAGGCAGGCGGATCTCTGAGTTCAAGGCCAGCCTGGTCTACAGAGTGAGTTCCAGGACAGCCAGAGTCACAACAGAGAAACCCTGTCTCAAAAGAAAAAAAAAGAAATGGCATCTAAACTCATATGGACAGAAAAGATCTGTTTAGGATGAAAACATAAAGGGAAGAAGAACCAGGAATAAGCCAGAGTAACAACAACCTTACAAGTTCAGGAAAGGAGGAACCAGGAAATTCATCTGAACAGAAGAGGGATGGGAGAAACGTAGAACGGTATAATTTGTGAAGGCAGCGCTTTAGAAAGAATGCTTCCTTCATGTGCGATGTGCTGGCAATCCCAATGTGGCGGACAGCGCTGCTGAGACCAAACAGAAAACATAAGCCTGTGCTTCCTTCCCCTTTCTCCATTGCTCATGGGCCATATGAATGTGATGAGCTTCCCCTGTTTACATAGACTAATGCACTGACATTCTTTCCTCTGCTTTGGACAGGAGCATCACCGCCTTGAAGCAGAGCAGCTGTGATAACCCATAGCATTTTTTCTTTTTTTAATTTCAAGTTTATTTTCTTTCTATCGTGGAGGGAGGTTACGTTACCTGTGCCATTGTTACACTTACCTGTTTTCATACTTGTGGCTGGGCTTCCGCTCCAGCTCACCTCCAGGCAGGATGCTGGAGGCATTAAACTGACTATAGCCTTCAATCATGTTACCTGAAACAGGAATCCAGAGCACACGCTCCAAGAGATCCTGAGGCTAAAGGACAAACTATGACAAGCAGAAACTATGAAGGACTCGAAGGACAAATTCTTCCTTTGTGAACCTCACTCCACAGGGAAAAACAAAGTAGCTGCAATGTCTATACTGGAGACTTGATTAGTCCAGGACTGGAAACAATGATCTGATGGCATGAGATCATGTACTCAATCAACAACAGGATGCTTTCTTCAATGAGAAATGGACAATGACATCAACTATTTGGTTCATCTACATACACTGTAGCCAGCCCAGCCTTTCCCTTGAAATCTTTCCCAAATCCCTTTGAACTGATTTGTATTCTATCAACAAACATTCTAACAATACATAAATTTAATAAGGCAGCTTAAAAGAAAACAAACAAACAAGCAAATCACATTGCCCTTTTCATTAGCTACGTAATTTTGTTGACATTCCTTTTAATTTTAGAAGACTGTTTGTAATTTACATATTAGCTCAAGTTTACAGTGAACAAAGGAAAAAAGAATGAAATAATGTCTCATGACAGTTTGAATTTCAAAGCAACTGCCCTAAATAATTGTGGGCCTGTATCATCTGAAAATCTTAATCATCAATTATTTTTAAATCATGTTTCATAGTATATATGTGTGGTTGCTTATGTATGTGTGTATCACCATCTCTTTATATGATGTGTGTGTGTGTGTGTGTGTGTGTGTGTGTGTGTGTGTGGAGAAAGAAAGAGAGAGAGAGAACTGAATTTCTTATATTTTTTGCTACATCTTCCAAAAACGTATAAAAGGAGAATACCTTAAAAGTGTATGTATATATGTATATGTACATATATATTTATTTATAATGTGTAATGAGGCCCTTAATGGCCCAAAAGACATACAATCAGAGGATCTGGCTTTATTGCGAATGAATCAATTCAGAATCAACACAGATTCAGAGTGAAAATGACTGTGGAAGGTTATCTTAATTTTTCACGTTGAACTTCATATTCCAGAAGTTCTGGGCTGATTCCCAACTTAGTCTGACTCAGCCACATCTTCCCCCGACAGGATGTGAGGAGGTGGTAGGTCTGGGGGCATGGACATCCCTAACGTATTACTCCACCTAAGGTTCCAGGCCACAGACTGAATCTTCCAAAGTACAGAGCAAGGATTAGTCTTCGAATTCACATAGTTCTCTCTGATAACTGAGATAAGGAACCCTTGGAGAGATGGGCATGATCGTTACCTTGTGTGCACAGTATATCATCTTTGAGAGTCTGTCTTCCTACCTGTAGTTTCATGCACTTACCCTTTCTACAATAAGGGTATTTCTTAACTTTTATGCACACTAAGAAGCACGTAGGAATTCTACACACACATAGATTAGGAAGCTTATAGTCCTTGGAACAGGTAGCAGCCTGAACTAAAGATAATCTATAAAGGATCTGCGTTATGACCCTACCTTATCAGGTGGTTATTATGGCATTACCCTCTCCTTACCGACTTCATGTGTTGAAGCCTTAATGCCCAGTACTTAAATATGATATAATTGTGATAGGGCCTTTAAAGATATAATTATGGTTAAGTTAAGATTTATTGGTGGGCATTAACTCAATTTGACAAATGTGTGGGCACAGAGAAAAGACCATGTAAGGGTATAGTGAGGAGCCATCTGCAAACCAATGTGAGAGACTACGGGTGAAACTAAGACCCCCCGCCCCCGACACACACCTCAACCCTGAGTTTCCAGCCTTCAAAACAGAAAGACAATAACTTTGTGTGTTTCAAGTACCCTGCCTATTGTGCTTTGTTATTCAGCCCTATCAAATGAACACCATAGGATGGTGGAGAAAGCTTGGCTCTGAAGTCCCCAAGTCTGATTATGATTTACAGCAGAACCCTAACCTTGAGGAAGTTGTTCAGACTCTCTGAACTTCAGTCCCCTCATTTGTAGATTGGGAATAAAAATAATTACCTGTCAGTTTTCTTGAGGAGCAAATTCATCTACGCAATCAGTGTCTGACATAAAGTAAGCACTCAAGTCCTGCCCTCTTGGATATCTTAGCTAAAACTCCAATCCACAGATCCATAATATAAAACACTTGGAGCATAGTAAGGGTTCATACAAGTTAGTGTTTTTTTCTAGGGGGGGGTGATTCTGATAACAATTGTAGTTTCCATTTATTTCTGATGATAATAGCTATGTACCCTATTCTTTGGGGGAGCAATGAGAGGTTGGGAGTCTAACACGAGGATTAGGGTGTCACTGCAATGTTTATTTTACAGTTTGACTCCTTACTCATCACTGCACAATAAGCAAGTGGGATGGTCTTTCTGGAGGAAAGAGTTATTGATATTTTTGTCCTAGAAATCTTGTTACCAGACTCCCAATTGACATAGGGAAATGTGAGTAAAGATAAAGCTGGATCATAGATTACAGGTATTCCTTCCCCCAAGCACTCAAGCATAAAAGTCACCACTAATCCCAGAAGGTAACACATGCTTATAATCTGAGTAGCTCAGGCTCCAGTTGCTAGAATAGTTCCAGGGAGCTACTAAGCCTTATGGCCCAAGAGTTCCAAAACTCTAGACTTGGGAGCTGTGACACTAGCCACTATAGCTGAAGGTCCCAACAGCACGTATGACCCATTCAGGAACTGTAATATTACTAGGTACGGTCTTCTGTTTCCTCCTGCTGTCATTGCTGTTGGAAGCCAAAGATTACAACAGCTGCCAGGTGATGATGATCAAAGCCCAGAACACTAAGCTTCCAACCTAAGTGTCTACAATAAACACTAAATGCTGGTCCTCTCAAGAGTAGGAGATGTAAACTTCCAAGCCTGCTAGTCCAGTTCCTAAGCCTTAGGCATTCATGGGTCAGGGACTACCAACAGTAGATGAGTTTCTCTTTATCTATTCATGATTTCTGTCTGGATCTATCCAGATAGAACAGAAAGACCTCAGCCAGCTGATTGGTAACCCCAGCAGCAGAACTACTGCTTCGTTTCAAAATAACCCTCTTAGCCTCATCAATTGAAAAGAGAGCAACACAGAATTCTAGCACTGAGGAAATGATTGCAATGTACTCAGGAGGCAGAAGCAAGAGGATGGCCAGCAGCTCAAGATCAGCGTGATCTATACAATGAAGTCTAGGACAACCTTGGTTACATAGTGAGAACCTGTTTCAAAAATGCAAAAAGAAAGTTTGCAATCACAAATGAGCATCTTGCTGCTGCTTCTTCCTAGGTAATATACACACTGTTAGATACAGTGAATGTCATTATATTCATTAGAAAAAAGGGGCCCATTCCCCATTTCCCCTCCTCCATAAGACAAAAGTATCTTTCACAGAATCAAACACCCAGATAGGAAAACATGTTGGGTTTACCAGTTCAGGCCAGAAATATGAAAAAGGTGAGTCTGTAAGCTTCTCCAGATTTTTTCCTTTTCCCTGCTCCCAGACCCGTGAGTCACTGTTCTGTGTGAAAAATATTTAGAGAGTGAATTATTCCTTGGCAAGGCCTGCTCTTGGACAAACTTCCCTATCGCTCAGAGAAACGACCCTTATCTCTTTTTTTTTTTTTTTTTTTTTCTGGAAGAATGTCTTGCAGACTCATTTAATCTGGTCCAAAATAATTCCTTAGGTTTCTCAAGGGTTTACCATGCTGTTCTCCAGCGACTGTGTAAACACTATGGCCTCGTTTTAGAGAGAAGGGCCACTGTTTATTTTCTCGTTTAAATGATGTTGGCAAATCTTATCAGCTTGGTTTTATAACAGAATCTCTAAGTTGTGGTTTTATTGAGAGAACCGATTTAACAAAATGTAATAATTATTATTCAAGAAGAAGAAATTCTTAGATTAGAATATTTTAATAGTGAATAGATAGTAAGACATTGTGCCAAAAACATGTTATCAGACACTGATAAAATTCAATAACCAGATGGAAAAATAGGCAAAGGACTGAGACATTTCTCTAAAGGTAATTCAACAGTGGCCAGTATGTATATGAGAAGTCTTTTAACATCATTAATCATCAGGGAAATGCAATCCTAAAGGATCATGAAAGACAAAGAAACACTAAGGAAACATAACTTCATACCCATTAGTTCAGCTTCCATAATAAGACAGACCCAGCCCAGTGGGGCAGCCCTGTAATTCCAGGCTAAGGATGAGGATGGTAAGTTCAAGGTCAGCCTGGACAACTCAGTGAGACTCTGACTCAAAGTAAAAAATAGAAAATAATCTGGGGGTATCGCAGTGGTAGAATACTTGCCTACGATGTGAGAAGCCCCAAGTTCAATCCCTAGTACTGCAAACTAGCTAAATGAATAATATGTGAGTGAATGAACGAATATGCAAATAAGAAAAAGGAAATTAGTATGGAGATCACATGCTAACAATTACACTGAGGACAACAGTGTGGCTGTTCTTCAAAATCGTAAAAAGATCAGTGTGTGATACAGCAGTTCCCTTTACAGATGTAGACATCAAAGAACTGAAAGGCTGTCAAGGGGATTATAACAGTGTTAGTCAGTCAGATGGTGGGAGAACCCACATGTCCACCCACAGATGACTAGATAAACTGTGTGTTCTACACATTTAGTGTGACATTGTTAACACCATTTAACCTTTACAAACAGGAATCCTGTCCTACTGGGGCAACGCAACGCAATATAGATCTGAGCAAATAAGTCAAGCACAGATGTTTGTAAACACTCTGTGATTTCACTTATGTGAAGTATATGGAGCGGGCAAAGTTATAGAAAAGATGATAATGGTGACTGCGAGAGGTTGAAGGGGAAGGAGATCGGGGGTTTGTTGTTTAGGGGGTGAGCATGGAGTTTCAGCTTAGTAAGTTGGAAAGAATCCTGGTGATGGAAGGTGGGGTGCTGGCAACCCGGTGTGAGTCTACCTCAGGTCACTGAATTACCCAGAGACAATGAGAGCCATCCGAAATCACGTGTAAAAGTTGAAACATTGGCATTTGATTCTCCTTTCCTTCCATTTCTCTTCACTATTTCCCCTGTCTGTTAACAGTTGTTATTTCTCATTTATCCTGACTTATTCTACAGATGTGTTTTATAGCTGCCTTATATTCTATAACTTCCCAACAACTTGTCTCTAAAGAAAACAATTTCCATGATGCTTCCATAGGGAAGGCTGTTAAAAATGTTTGTACGTGCCCATAGCGACTTTTACCACTTTCTTTCTTTGATATGCTTGAGCCTCTCTCTCTCATTAGTTATGGTGACTAGAGAAGCAGATGAGGGAGGGTAAATAGTTCTCTGACCGCATGCTTGCCTGAGGAAGTGGCTGAAGGGTGGAGTGTGTATTTTGGTCAAGAAAATGTTTTACTGATGTCTTCTTTTCCATGTTGATTATAATTCAGTCATCCCAGAAATATAAATATATTTGAGTTTGGAAGTATTGTTGGCTGTGAAAACACTGGCTTTCTGTTCATATATTTAATAAACAGTATAAGAGTCTTCTTTTTATGAAAAAAATTACCTATTATGTCAACACACACACACACACACACACACACACACACACACACACACACACACACTGCCCCAGTTAGGGAAACTTATGTGTAGTTAACATTAGAAATGAGGCCAAGAGTGGTGGCCCACTCCTTTAAACCTAGCACTTGGTAGGCAGAAGCAGGCAGATCTCTGAGCTCGAGGCCAGCCTGATCTCAGAGTGAGTTCCAGGACAGCCAGGGCTACATAGAGAAACCCTGTCTCAAACAAAACAAAACAAAAACAACAAAATTAGGAAGTAAGAATTTGTTTGGTGCAGTAAAATCATTTTATGTTTTGGGAATCATTTTTAACAATGGTTAATTTTCTAAACATATTGCCCCAAACTGGAAATGGATTATTAAAATAGCAATAGTTATCATTCTACCTTCTTACCTTTGATCATTGAAAACAAAATCAGTCATTGGAAGCTATAGTCAAGCTTGAACATGTAAAACCAGCTGCAGGGTTGGGGGTGTGGCTCTACCGTGGAGCGCTTGGGCAGTACGGATTTGGCCCCCAGAATGACCACCAAGCAAATTATAGACAAAGCAATGACACTAAGGGCTGCAGGCAGGATGGCTTGTTTTCAGACATGTCACTAGGCATAACTCCGCCCCTTCACTCGCATGCTGCTCTCTAGGCTGTGGAAGGTCCTCGAGGCAGATTGCACAGGCCTGAGCCATGACCGTTTCCTCATGTCCACACTGATTCCCATACAAGGTGATGCACTCCTACCTACATCTCAGAGAAACGTAGGAAGGATTTTCAGGTGAACTGCCAAAAAAGGAAATCACCCACTCTAGGTGACACACAGGAAGGTATGGCCTATCTCTCCATCATGTGTGTTCTTTGAAGAGAAAAATCCGGTACAGCCAGCTTTGACAAAGCATTGTAACAAAGGTAACAAGTCAAATGCATTCGAAAATAGTGCAGCTTGGATGTGGTAAGAGGTAGCATCTGGGATGGAAACCCCAGGATTCTCTTTCGATTTTGATGCCAGGCTTCACACACACATTCTTTTTATAGAAGTGGATTAAGGATTTATACTTTTTTGCTTTGTTTCGTTATTTTCTTTCTTTTTCTCTTTCTTGCTTTCTTTCAATTTCTCTTTCCTTTCTTTCCTTTTTTTCTTTCTTTCTTTTTTTTTTTTCTTTTTTTGAGACAGGATTTCTCTTTCGTAACTCTGGCTGTCCTGGTACTCTGTAGACCACGCTGGCCTTGAACTCACAGAGATCTGCCTGCTTCTGCCTCCCAAGTGCTGGGATTAAAGGAATGTGCCACCATCGCCAGCTTCATTTCTAATATTAAGTACACATAAATTGACCTACCTGGGGCGTGTGTGTGTGTGTGTGTGTGTGTGTGTGTGTGTGTGTGTTGGCAGAATGCTGGGATTTTTTTTGGGGGGAGCGGTATTTTCGAGACAGTTTCCCTATGTAGCTCTAGTTGTATGTAGTCCCTATGTAGACCAAACTGGCTTCCAAGTCACAGAGACTGCCTCTTGAGTGCTGTGATTAAAGTGGTGTGTTCAGCTTATACTTTTATGTTTTCTAATATATTTGAATTGACTTTTTGAGAATTTCATACATGTACATATTGCTTTTATCATATTCACCTTTCCCATTCCTCCCTCTAACTTCTCCCAGATCCACCCCACCTCCCAAGTTTATATTTCTGTAAGATACTTTTAATCATTTTAACAACATATTGTAGCAGTTTTATGTCATTACCGGAAACTCTTTCTTTCTCATGTCTGTGTAGTATTTGACTTTAATGAGTACTCTAATCTGTGCAACTCACTTGTGGAGGTCTGAAGAAGAATGGCCCCCATAGGTGCATGTATTTGAATGTTTGGTCACCTAGGACTAGAACTCTTTGGAAGATTACAAGGCTCCGGAGGTGTGGCCTTGTTGGAGTAGGTGTCACTGGGGTGGCCTTTGAGGTTTCAAAAGCCCATGTGAGGCCCAGCTCTCTCTTTCTCTGCCTGAGGATCAGGATATAGCTTTCAGCTATTGCCCCAGTGCCTACCTGCACGCCACCATGCTCTCCCGCTCGATGATATTGGACTAAACCTCTGGAACTGTCAGCAAGCCCCCAGTTAGACGCTTCCTTTTATAAGCATTGCCTTGGTCGTGGTGTCTCTTCACAGCAGAACAGTAACTAAGACATCGGTGTTTCACGAGGATAGTCGAATAAAGAATAATGTTTATTTTCAATGTGTCTGACTCACAGATCCACTTACCTACAGTGTTCCACGATCAAAAATCAAACCTTGGCTTCATGCTGGGTTTAGCTAAGGGAAAGCACGCAGATTTGGGGAGGAAGCAAAGAGGTCATATCTATCGCATTCAACCCCCTTCCTCTCTGAGGTAGAGAGGTGCAACTTTCTGGAAGCTCCAGATCTCACCCCTCCATCCAGTCTTCCTCTTCCTCTTTGCCGTACCCCCACTGTGTTTTCCTTTGCCTAGAGGAGTCAAGGGCATGCCACTGTTCCTAGTCTGCATGCTTTGACTCACCCCTCCCGCTTCACAGCGTTCTTTAGCCAGTCACGGGCTGGAGAACAGTTAGTGTTTGACAACGTCACTGCAGTGACTGAGTTAGGTTAGACCTTACTACCGCCAGTCATACACTGTTGTCTGTGAGGCTAACAGGCATCTTATTATCATTTTGTATGCGTTGACTTTCTTTTGTGAATTGGGAGTCACAATGTGGAGAATACATGAGTTGCTTTGGGAGCCTGGCTGACTTTCAGCTGTTTTAATATCTCGGCTTTCCATTGTGGGGAGTCGGGAGAGGTGGCTAACTACGCAAGTGTTCCCCACGGCTATAGAATGACTTCTGTCCACATAAAATCCATATGTCAAAGCCCTAACCCTAGTGGGACTTCATCAGGAGATGGGGGCTTTAGTAGGTATTTAATGATAATGAGATCGTCAGGGTAGAGTCCTGATCCTATAGAAAAGACAGAAGTCATTCTCAGCTGCGTGAGGACGCAGTGAACAGGCAGCTGTCTAGTAAGCCAAAAAGAGAGTTCTCACCAGAATCTGACTGCTGGCACTCTGCTCTCATGTAAACCTTCTAGAACTGTGAAAAACAACAGTTTGTGTTGTCTGAACCATTCACTCTATAGCAATATGTCAGGGCAGCCCAAGCAGACCAGGGCACTCACAGGACAGAAGCGGAAGTCCCAGGAGAGGACAAGCATTGGCCTGCCTGGTCAGACCCAAAAAGATGCAGAAGGAGCCCACAGGATGAGGGTGGGGAGCCCCTCAGGAAAGAAGCGATGAAATGCCAGGAAAGACCATAGTGGCCCACATTTTCTTCCGCAGGAAAAGTCTCACTCGCTGACTGCCTTCCACTAGGATGGTAGAAGATAACACGACGTCAGCACTTACGTTTTATGCCGTGAATTCAAAGTGCTCACACAACTGACAACTCCCACATGTCACTCTCCGTCCGAGGGCCTCCTAAGCCTCATTTTCCAGTGTCAGGCTTCCCACCCGACCTATCCTCTCACTGTTTCAAAACGTCAGTGGTCAAAATTAACTTTCCCCACCCGCCTCCACAGATTTTCTCATCACAGTTCAAAAGAGAAAACCATCGTTTTGAATGATGCATACCCTTGAAAATCTGTCTCTGCTTCTCTCTTCTAGATGGCTCCCCTCCCGGCCCCAGATAGAAGCCCCTAAGCACACTTCACACCCAAACACTTTGTTTTCACCATCCCTGCATCCCAGTCACCTTTACCTCCTGCTAGCCTGTGCTTTATTAACTTACCTTCCACATCCCAGGGGATCCTTCTAGCTCTCCCTCTCATATTGTAGCCCAGGCAGTCATCAAACTCTTTCATGCCCTAATTGTTCTAATACCTGTAACTGTAAAGTCCTTAATATCTTGTGCTGGCCAGGTCACCAGCCTCTCCCCTCCCCACCTCCCCCCTACTCACTGTCTTTGACCTCATGCCTCTCAGTGTAATGCCTTCCCTGATCCTCCAGTCAACCCACAGTCCTCTCCTGTGTGCTCTAATAGTTTATGCTCCCTCCACCTGCTGGCCTTTACTTTAATCATAATTTAAATATATACTTAGGAAAATGATAATATTAATTTAGCATTAGTCACCGCCAATTGTCTGTAAGCTCCTTGAGAAGAGAGATATTTATCTTGTCCCCAGCATTCAGCTGAGTACCTTGCACATAAAAAAAGGACTTAATAAATATACACTAAATGATGGGCCTAGAATATTCTATCATACCTGGGTCATGGGCCATAAAAGGGATATCACCTTGCATTTCCTGGGAAAGCCAGTTTCTTTTGAGCCTCATAGGACTTACCCTAAGAGCAGGACTCATGTGTTACTCAGATATTAAACAAAGACAGAGCAATGTTTCCATCATTCAACTCGCTCTCAATGTAGCTGCCTATTTCCATGCAAGATCTAAAGGGGGTCTTGGGTCATTTCTAAGAATATCAGTTAGGGAAGAGAACATACTGCTTGTAGTACATTGTTATTTTTCAAATTCCCCCCAAACAAGCATACGACTGCATGAAAATTAACTTGCTTATGTAATGTGCACTCTCCATAATATTTTGATTTAACTTTCTGTAGAAAAGAGGAGAGGATTTTGCTTTTCAATATGAGGAGCCAGTCTAGAGGCATATGTTAGACCCACTCCAGTCCTTGCCCAAATATGGTGACATCACATTCTGGGGTGAGGAAACTAGCCTGAATTTATAGCTTGAAATCCAGACCGGGTGAAACAAGATCCCAGTGACTCAAAGTGTGTGATTGTTCCAAAAGTTTGGACAAACGCCAGTCATTCATCGCTTGCTATTTCCAGTGAGGTTTCAAAACATGAGGACTTTGTGTTATCATTAACAACAATCAAAAAATGTACAATAACAGTAGGCCATTCCAGATCGAGACGCAAAAGCATATGTCCACACTGCTTAAAAGTGTCTTCATCAGTATGTTTAGTAGCTAACAGTGTGTTTAGAACTTCAGAGTCCCCCATATTGTAAAATCGGACAAGATAGGGATGATAAACAAAGTGTTAACTGTTTGTATAGGATATGGAGCCCAGGGAAACTTGTCAACACACTCAGAATTAGAATTTGTATGGTCACAATTTATTTTGGGACCTTTTCTCGAATGCCAGGCCAATATTTATAGAACCTGGGCTGAACTGAGTGGCAGCCAGTTCTATGTGGCATGTGGCTGCTTTAGATGGAGTTTCCTGGATGATCCCCACCTCTCTCCATCCCTCCTAGTTAAAACCACCCTTTATACCTTCAGAGTCTGGAATTTACCATTCGCCAATTCCTTAGGGGCAGAGGTCCTGCCTTCTTTGAAAATCCAGACACTCCTTGGAAAGGCAATCACTCGCTGAGAATCAATCACTCCCAGTTATCTAGAAATAGAATACACTAGCAATGCAATAATTTATTTTTCACCCCTCATACTAAGTCTGTGATATTTGAGTAGGTGGTATTTGACTCAGCTCACATGAATAAGCTTGCAAACATTCTCATAAGGCGACTTCAGTTTATGACAGACTTTCACAAATACTGCCTTTTCTGAGTGACAGAAGAGAGGGGTGTGCCTGGAGGCAACTGTCAGAATGCATCCAATGTCACAGGGAACTCATTAATGTCTACAGTTAATGTGTGTCAACAAAAACATATTACATTTGTTTATTGTGTATGCACACATGTGTGCATGCGCATGTCTATGTGCATGTGTACCACAACACACAGGTAGAGAGAGGTCAGAGTTGGCCTCTCCTTCTACCATCATGTGGATCTTGTGGATCAAATATAGATCGTCAAGGTTGGAGTAAAGTACCCTCACATTATGAACGGTCTCAGCAGGCCAAAAAAAATTTAAATTTTTAAAAAATTGCATGTGTGTGTGTGTGTGTGTGTGTGTGTGTGTGTGCTGTTTTCTCAGGTGCTTGAGGACAGGTGTTGTGAGCTGCCTGACACTGGTGCTGGGAACCAACTCTGGTCCTCTGCAAGAGCAGTATGCACTCATAACCTCTGAGCCTTCTCTCCAGCCTCCTCAGTAATAATTTGTAAATGAAGAAGCAGAAGTGAGGAGCTTCGGCACATGTGCAACCAGGTAGAGAAGAGAGTCAGAAAGCAGGGCAGTGACCTTGAAGTGATCTCAGCCAGCACGCGTTCTTCCCCAAACCTTGCTGATGTTAGAGGCTTTCACCGAATGGAGCTGAAGGGATTAGCAAGTGCTAGGGAAGAATCTGCTTGTGCTCTATCTTTTGACAACACCGAAACCCACAGAAGAATGAAAAGTTTAGCAACCAACTGAAAATCTTCAGCTCCGTTTCTAAAATAAAAATAGAACATTTCCCCCTGTTTTTCATGTTTGAATAGATAAAATTATGACTTGTTCTCACATCCAAAACATTTAACCAGAAGGCCACGGTGTCTACTTAGTTGTAAGAGTTTGTATCATCTAACGGCATATGCCAAAGTTTCAGAAAGACTCGCGTTACAGATGTGCTAGTTTAGCCACCTCCCCGCTTGGCTTGTGCTCCGGTTAGCAACAATTGGTGGTATTTTCACATTGCCTTATTCTTACATAAAATAAAGTATATCTGTATTTTGATCATGCCTTTGTTTTTCCAAATTGAAGCTGACAATTTAACCCCCTCAAGTGTCTGCCTATAAGTTTTCACGTGATAGATCTAAAAATAACCGTATGATGTCATGGGATGAGTCTGGGTGTGGTGCCATGTTTTGATATGTGATACCACATCAGGACAACTCACGGAAGCAGTAGGTCATAAAGAAATCTGTGGGCTGGCAGAACGGCTCACTGTGCAAGGATGCCTGCATCAAATCTGAAGATATGAGCTCCATCCCTGGGTGGTAGAAGAAGAGGATCAACTCTCTAATGTACTCTGACCTTTACATGTGCCCTGTGACACATGTGCACCCACACATACAAACACACATGTTCACAAAGTAAGTCGATAAAAATGTAATTGAAAAATTTAAGAAAAAGTCCGGTGGTGGTGGTGCCCTTCTTTAATCCCAGCACTCGGGAGGCAGAGGCAGGCGGATCTCTGTGAGTTCGAGGCCAGCCTGGTCTGCAGAGTGAGTTCCAGGACAGCCAGAGTTACAGCAGAGAAACCTTATCTCAGACAAAAATAAAAATAAAAATAAAAATAAAAACTTAAGAAAAAAGACATTTATACCACACTGCAGGCTGACACTAGACTTCTTCAGTAAACTCTAGAAATGTTCATTTGTGATCAAATAATTTATGTTCTCTTAACTGAAAATTATTATCCTGATTTAATTAATTAAATTTTCATAGTTATATAACCTTAACCTAGCCCTAAATTTTAACTACCATAATAATTGGCCATGCAGTCATTCACTTCACCTGTATTTATGGCTCATGCAATTAGTGGTCTTAGAGTACATGTTTCCTATTAAAAACAGATTTAAAGGCATCCTTGAGTCAACTGTCATTTGTCAAATTCCTTCGCTCATAATTTTTTTATATCGTTACTTTTCTTTATTCTCCAATCTTTACTCTACTTTCTGCTCTCTCCAAAGCTCCCCTCCCCACTCCATTTGTGTATGTTGGTTTATAAACCAGATTCTTACTTATCTGTGAAAAAAGATGTTTTGATTATGTATAAATTTTAGATTCTACAAATGTTATTGCATGGCCAACCCTGCTGAGTTGCTTCCCTTCCCTCAGGGCTGTGGTGCTAAGACTGTCTCCGCTGATGTGGCTCATGGCTATAGGTGCTACATAGCCATGTGTAGGCTCCACCTCCCAGATGTAACCTAGTAATAGGTGGGCATCGCCTCCAATTCCTAGGTGGATGAGCGTGCCATAGTTTTCTTCCAAAGTCCAAAATGTGGAGAGACAAGGGTTACAGGGAAGCCAGAAGTGGCTGTAATTTTGAGTTCCTCTTGCTTATAGAAGTTCTAAGTGAATATAAAGAGAAGGCATCTGGCTCTAGGAGAGAGCCTCCAGCCAAACAGCTGGTTCTCAGCAGACTGCTGTAGACTCGTGACCATGAGCCTAAAAGTTAAAGTAATGACATTATCTAAAAAGAATGCTCAGCCTGTGAAGACTCTGAGCTGTTGACCGCAGAACACAAGGGAGAGCAGATGCAGGGACTTGTGAGACAGATGAGACATAGCAATTCCGCATAGAGATGCTGCATCAGACATGGTCAGTAAACTGTTTTCTGCGAACCTAATGGAGCCAGAGGAAGGAAGGAAAGAAGGAATGGAGGGAGGGAAGAAGGATTAAAGGAAGGATTAATTTCATGAGAACACAATTACGCTTCTCTGTTTATAAGTTGTCCATGGCTATCTTCCTACTCCAAGGGCAGAGAGAGTTATGTGGCATCACAGAGATGGCATTGACCTGCAGAAAATATGTACTATCTGCCTTTTTTTTTTTCTTTTTTTCTTTTCTTTTTTTTTTTTTTTTTTTTACCAGAAATGCCTACTGACCCTTGAACTTGAGCAATGAGCCAAATGTTGCTGGGATCCTTAATATTTCTCCTTCAGCTTCTGGAGAGGTGACTCAGAGGTTAAGAGCACATATTGCCCTTGCAGAGGATGTGAATTTGATTCCCAGCATCCGCTTCGAGTGGCTCTGGACCATTTGTAACTCCCGCTCCAAGGCAATCCAACGCCCCTGTGATCATGAGCGTGCATGTACGCAAGCACGCACGCGCACACACCCTAACATAAATCTGAAATAAAAACAAACTAAAAATGCTTCTTCCTCCTACTACAAGCAGGTTATATAATCACAAGAGTATCCACCATGCTTGGTAAGCATACACTTAACACGTCAAAAGCGCTTTGACTTCCTTTGTTTCTCTTGAATGGATCCGTTTCTTAATATAAGTCAGTAGAGTGTGATCTGCTCACCTGTGAAAAACATGAATTTCCCTTTGTTAGCTTGTCTGCGCTTGTGTGGATGTTCAAAGCCAAAGAATATGGTTTTATATATTTGAGTCCTCTGACATGACTGCACGCGGTTGGTAAGAAGCCTGGGTTGGAAGAATGCATTTGACAGTGAGTGTAGCCGCCATAGACCCGCGGGAAAGCAGGTGTCTGTCAGCTCTCACGTGTGCAGCAGCTGCTCTGAGCCGTTTCTAATTTTCTTCCATACTCTGAAAGATGCTTTCGCACAGTCTTGAGACTTCCTGGAGGTAATCCGCATCTAGAAGGTTGGTGAGCTGGCTCAGTAGATTAATGTATCTGCCAAGCAGGCCTGAGGACGTGAGTTTGATCCTGAGAACCCATGGGAACAAAGCTGGATGGAGTGAGTCACAGTTGTAATTCTGAAAATCCTAAATCAAGATGGGAGGCAGAGGTAGGAAAATCATCTGAGCATGGAATATAGCCTGAGTAATGGTGCACAGAAACAGTAAGAAAGACCTCCTCCCATCAAGGTAGAAGAGAGCCGGCGTCTGAGAGTTGACCTCTGACCTCCACACATGCACTGTTTTCGAGTTTAATAAAGAAATATGTTTTAAAAAAAAATCTGAACAGTGGTGGTGCATACATTTAATCCCAGCACTTGGGAGGCAGAGGCAGGCGGATCTCTGAGTTTGAGGCCAACCTGGTCAACAGAACAAGTTCCATGGCAGCCAGGGCAAACAGAGAAAGAAGCTCTGTCTCGCAAACCAAAAACAAAACAAGAACAAAAAGATACATTTTGCTATAATGCAGATGTTCTGAATCTTGGTGCCTGGTTGGAATCACTTAAGAGCTCTGACTGCAATAAAATACAGGTGCCTAGATTCCCAAGTATTGATTCTTCAGTTGCTCCCTGGAGCATTTCAATCATTGAAGTGTGTGTGTGTGTGTGTGTGTGTGTGTGTGTGTGTGTGTGCTCTCGAGTCCCCGTGCACACACGCCAAAGGTTGATGTCAGGTGTCTTCCCTGATCCTCTATTGCCTCTCTGTTGTTTGTGACAAGGTCTCTCACTGAACCTGAACCTCACTGACTTGCTCCACTGCAGACCAAGTTACTAGGATCCTCTTGTCCCTGCTTTCCAGCTCTGCAGTTGCAGGTGATGTCACCACACCAGTCTCTCTGAACATAGGTGATAGAGATCCGAACTCAGATCCTCATGCTTGCACAGCAAGCGTTCTTACCTACCGAGCATCTCCTTGCCTCTTATAATCAAGGTTAAAAAACAAAACCCCCTCAGGCGATTATAATACGGAGGCCGGATAGAAAGACATGGAAAATTATGAGGACATAGCAAGGGAAAGGAACTCCTTACTCCATGGTCTCGTTGAAGTCACTCACTAGCTGAGAGTCAAGAATTCCATCACAATTACATTTGTTGTACAGATTGTCTATAGACAATATTCCATTCACATAGAGATGTTTCAAATAAGAATGTTAAACTAGTAGTGAATCACGTTTAGTCCTAAGTGTATATGGTCTTTAACTCCTTTCTCAGATGTATATTTTCTCCTGAACAAGACTATAAAGTCTGTTCACAATGAAAGCATGTCTTAGTTCCCTCATGTTAGGTGTTCTTACATGACACAGGTTTACGTTATCAGCTGTGATGATATCTAATACACCCCACGGTCCAATTTATGATCTCACTGAAGCTCCTTAGCAACCTTTTGAGAAGTGACTTCAGAAGACAATACAGTCATAAGTTCTAGAGACACTTTAGGGCAATCTCTTTCTAGAAGCCCACACCTATAGTTGGGTATGTCCTAGCCTTTCCCTGAGCTCCTGCCTCTTTCTTAATTCTGTGCTTAACCACTATGTTAGACTTTTCTTCCTGCTAAATTGCAACTCTACCTCATATTGACTTGCCCTGAAATTTTCCCTATATCCTTGTGCTGGAATTGACACTAGCACTTACTCTGGGATGGTGCTCCATTCAAGGGAACTACTAGAGCCTGGGGACTTGCTGCCATGCAAGTATATTAAAGCTTTAACCCATTTACTCAAGCATTCAATTTTTATAATAATTTTTATATATCCAATTTCGAATATTATTTTACATTAAGTAAACTCTAAGTATACTTTAAACTTGTTTTGAAATTACTTGTTTTAGGCTTAATTTTGACAATATATACAGAATAATATATGATGGGAGAAAAAAATTGGTCTTTCCCTCCAAGCTTATTCCCTGTAAATGAGTTACGTATGTACTAAGCATGACTGACCACTAACCTGCATATCTTAATTATCTTTAACAGTTTAAAACAAGTTGGTACCCTTCATAAGATTTATAATTTTATCTCTGCTAAGTTAGAGCCTTAAAAAATTATGATTCTTAAATTAAAGATCCTATCTTATCAATGTAAACTTTAAACCATAAATATAGTCCACAGAGAGTCTGGCCTTTTTGTTGGGCACTTTTATAAAATATCAGTTTTTTATATAATTCAGTTTCTCCAAATAGCTAAAGCTTAACAAGATAGCAAAAATAACAGGTTTTTTTTTTTAAATTACTCAGTTTCCCCCAATAATTAAAGCTTACAAAGAACACAAAAATATCACAGTCTTATATGACCCAGTTTTAAAACAAGCCATCTGGGAAGCCTAGTATTATCTCCAGTCTAAAAATAAAAAAAGGGACACAATGGCAAGCAGAAGGGTACCACGTGATCACCACAGTCAAGGTGGCAGGAAAATCGCATGGCTTGCTTCCACCTTGATGAGGTCACCAGCCAAGTTGGGGGGAAAGCTACATGGCACTCCAAGGTGAGCCCCATCAGGAACACACCCTCTTCCTAAGCAAGAGTTGAATCTATGTTATATTCATGGCATGCTATAGCAAATTAAGATTACCTATATATCCTTTTAAAATCACACTCAATGAGCTTTCAAATCCTACAATACAGAAGGCTAAAGTTCCGACAAAAGTAAAGCTTTAAAGATAGAAAACGAAACCAAGAAAGAGGAGTGTTCCAGAGAGTTAAACACCTTCCATTTGTAACCTCTACGGCAAACAATTTACTTCTTAGTTGTTCTCAGGCTCAGAGTGTCTTTTCCAGGGCTGTTCTGTTTTATTCCCCTCCCTGTCACAGGTCGGGTGGCCAGCCTGACACAGGACAGAGACTTTGGTACAAGCTTAAGGAACAAGCTCTGGTGTAGAGCAGGCCACACCCTAACTCCAGAGCCAGCCTTCTCAGTAGAGTAGAACAGCATGAAACAAATTTTCAATATTTTCCATACCCAAAAGACTTTTGACTCTCTATAAAACTGAGCCGGTAATCTATATATCCATAACCAGTTTGTGTGTGCCTGCAAATAGGGCAGACAATCCAAAAACCTTTTACCTCTCAGCTGTTAAAGACACAAGAGGGGTTTTCTAGGCTTGGAGAGGCAGAAACACAAGTAGGCCAAAGTGTAAGGCAAAGGTTCTACACTCTCTCAGTTAGGAGTAGAGACAATTTCGGAGGGCTGGCATCCAGGCATCCAGCCGCAGGCATCCACCTCTGCGCAGCCTTGCCAGCCACATCCATGAAAAGGATTAACGGGGACGATGAGTTATATGGGGGGCGGGCCATGCTACCAGTCCATTGAATGGAGTTATCTAAATCACTGTAGGTATTAGAAAACCAGAAGTTCCGAATTTGGGTCAGCAGTGGCCCTTTGTCCAGTGTATATTGAGTACAGATAGGCAAAGGAGTCTCTGGTTTCCTACAGACAATGTGGAGTAGATGAAGGACATAGGCAAAAGCAAGGGGTAAAATCCAGTCACCTGGTGACCAAACACGCCTGGGGAGAGAGGGTGTCTCTGCCCCTACAAATTAAAGCTCTTAAGATCTCAGGGCCAGTGGCAGGTTCTCAGAGTTTTCGGCTATGGGCCAGTGGAGAATTCCAGGAATTCTCAGCCAGTCTCAGCCAGTGGAAAGAAATCAGTTGGAATCTTTGATTGAGCGGGTCTCAGGACAGAGGAAAGCTGCAGTGCGCTCCGGCCTAACTAGAGTGCTTCTAGTTAGGTGCACCGTTACCTTGTCCCGGCGTTCTGCTATGTTGCTTGTGTGTTCTGGTTCAATGCAACATGGCCTCCCATTTAGAAGGTCAGACGCTGTCAGGGCGAGACAGTAAGGTGAGGAAGAAAGGGAAGAAATGGAGTGCAAAGGGAAGGCTGCATGAGAGGGCTCAGGGCCAGGGAGGTTTGTCCGTGGGTGAGCTTGAGCTGCTGGTGAGTTTAGATTTCCTAGCCGGGAGCTTCAGTCCTATGATCTTAGATTATTTAAGAGCGGCTGTAGAGAGACAGAAGGCACAAAGAAAAAGAGACTTGGTCTGAACTTAGGTCGGACATGTTTATTAACAGTACAGGGGCACTTTCATTACTCATGCGTGTGGATGGCCAAAATGCCAACAGAAGATGGAATGCAGCCTCTGCCAGGGGTGGAAAGTACTTCCATCGTTTGCAAGGGAAGGTGGGAAGTGTACTCTTTCAGCAGCAGGAAGCTATCAGGTACAATCATCCCATTCTTTCTAAACAGCGTTAAGCTGCAGGCATTGTGTTTTTAAGACAGTGACTATGATTAGGCCTTTGATAGTTTATCTGTGGCAGCTGATTTGCTTGGCCTAGTTATATTGCTACTGGGAATTTAAGCCTAGAAACCCACAGCCTCAGTTTCCCTGTATTTCCAAGCAATAAGGAAACAAAAGCTGGCAAAGGAAAATAGATTCATTTAGTTGATCAAGTGGTGGATAGCAGATGACTAGCTAGTTTCCCTATCTCTGTGCCTGTGGCCATCTTCCAACTTACTTAAGACCTACGAAGACCCTAAGAAAGGCTAGACACATGAAGATGTAGCCGTGATGCACGTTAACTACCCTTTCCTAGAGAGAGGAGAGAGTCCCGAGTCCCAGGTTGCCTCTGCTCTCTGTTGCAGAGACAGCTGGGTTTTGCCATTGTTGTTTATTTTTTGCTTTGTTTGAATTCAAGTCCTGGCCAAGGAAAGTGGTGTCCTAAAGAGCCACCATTTAAAAAAAAAATTGTGTGTGTGTGTGTTGTGTATGGAAGTACCCAGTGAAGACAGAAGGGGCCATTGGAACCCTTGGAATATTCCTAAGCCGCCCAATATGGGAGCTGGGTTCCAAACTCTGGTCCTCTGATAGAGCAGTAAGTGATCCTAGATCAGCGGTTCTCAACCTGTGGGTTGTGACCCTTTTAATCCTTTCACAGGGATTGCCTAAGACCATCTGCACATCAGATATTTACACTATGATTCATAACAGTAGCAAAGTTACAGTTATGAAGTAGCAACAAAAATAATTTTATGGTTGGGGAGTCACCACACCATGAGGAACTGTATTAAAGGTTCGAAGCATTAAGAAGGCTGAGAACCACTGGCCTAGATGCTGAGCCACCTCTCCAGCCTCAGGTCCCACATTTTTGAAAGAGGAAAGAGTCTCAGGGTTTTGCTGCGGATGTAGGATACCCAACTATTCCAGACCAGGCAGAGTTCTTTGTCCCTAGGTCCATTTCTTCCATATATATAGACTGGAAGCTTTCAATATCTTTTCTTTAGAAGGCAACTTCAGCTCTGACTCCTGCATACCCGCGAAACACACAAGTCTTTAAATGAATAAAGGTGAGAGTCTGGTAGCAGAAGGGAGGGGCACACATGCCTCTCTGTAAGAATATATCCTCTTTGGCTGGAACTTCAGCGTGAGATCACAGTTACAGAATTAGACAACACCTTCATACCAGGCAAATCCCTTTAGCCAAGTTTGATGCCTGATTGAGAGGCATCAATATATTAAAATAATTCTGCCTCATACTTTCAGAAATGCATTAATGATTGTTGGCATCCATCTTATATACGAGACTTCCAGACAAAGGAGATTTCTCATTTTGATACCCACAGGAGTAAAAAGCACATACTTAAACCAGGGCTGTGACTCTACCAAGGAAAAAATCTTACTAGAATCATCAGAATAGTTACCTCAAAGGAGACTTTTAGAAAATATAAATGGGCTTGACAGATAATGGCAAGACATAGTTCAGAACTATAAATTTTACCAAAGGTTACGCTGTATATTTTAATGCAGAGATGGATAACAACATTTAAGACTTCCACAGGTGAAACAAGCATTCGGATGGATTTGACTTCAAAAGTTCATTTCTCACATGGCTTCTGAAATCTCAAGCACAACATGTTACTCTAAGATAAAGAGTTCATTAACATGTAAAGAGTTCTTCCATGCAGCAGAAATCGATGGCTTCATTTAATATCCGAGAAGAAAACAAAGATTGTTTTAGTCATCAAATATGGGAGAGCCTGATGGATGGATACAACCTTTTCAGAGAGGCAGGGATGCTTTTGAAATATAGCAAAAGAGGTAATGAGAAGGGAAGACTGCACAGGGTTTGCTTTCTCTGAAGCTGGAAATTCACTGCTAGTGAGTGGGAACAAGGCGTTGCTTGACGTGGTCTGGCCATTCACCAGCATTTTCAGGAGGGTAGATTATAAGTAGTATGGTTATTTTTCTTTTCTGAAGCACCTCCACCTTTCATAATTCAAATTCAATAAATGAAACACTTTGCTCCCCTTTCCAGATGTCTAACGAAATGAGTCACCATTTTGCCCATTAAAGCTACCTGATTGTAAAGTGTCTAGTTCCCAATCCGACAAAAATAAACAAATGCACTAAATCAGAAAAAGAAGCGCTGAGATCAAATTAGTAGGCTGTTTGTATGAATCCTGTGTGCCTGGAAAACAGGTGAGAATGGCCCCTCAGTCATGCTCGCAGCAAACCCCAGGAAAGCAGTGCAGCTGGGAGCACGGTGATTAATTAGAGGTGTGCCTTTCACATCAGACCTACATACTTGGTTCTGAGCAATCTGTCCCAGGTGCTGCATGAATGATGGGAAGAGTTGCGTGTCTGTCCCCCAAGACACAGCTGCAGAATCTGAAGCATAGTTTTTTGTTAGAACTCCACAATCTTAAAGTAAAACAGATGGATAGGAGCAACACGCCGTGAAAGCAAGCCCACGGTGCAATCAGAGTAGAGGGAAATTTCTCTTTCTCTGCCTTCATTTGCCTTAGATATGTAAGCCTTGAATAACACTTGGCACTCTGAATTGCAGGCTTTAGGATGGAAAACTTGCTTTCGAAGTGTATTGTGTGATCAAACAAAAGATCTGGGTACAGCAGGTTTTCAAATTTTCATGTGCTTAAAAGACCTCGGGAGTACTTGTTAAGGGGTAAATTGCTGGGCCACAGTCCCTTGCAATTCTGACTCAAAGCCCAGCACTATTTTCAGGAAGAGTACCCCCAAATGACCCTGATTCTGTTGGCTTGGGATTATGTTAAAAGTAAAGTTAAAGACTACTGCTTTTGTGCTTTTTTTTTTCTTGGAAAACAATGCTGCCTGCTAGACAGCCATGGAGTTGTTAATTTCATTCATCGCCTAGTATTTATTGAGTAATCTGTCCTGTGCTAGGCTACAGGGGTAAAATGATATTCAAAGCAGCCAGTCGATAATTAGATTCAGGCAGCCGGTCATCTCAGGGAGAGAGGGAGAGACAGATATTCATCTCAGCGTCGCACAAATAATTGTGAGATTACACCTTTGGTAAGTTCTATTACGAGTGGCGTACAGTATTACAGAAGTGGAAGAATCAGTAGGATGGGATGCATCTCATCAGCTCTGCAAGGGTAAACAGAACCAGCTCTTTGCTTTGAATCCCGAAAGCTTTTGTCTCGTGTCTTGCTCCTAGGGTAGTACATCAGTCAGCGTGCTGCTCCGGCCCTGCTGTGCGTCATGGTGTTGGAAACGGATGGCATTTATGTCCTGCATGTCCATGTTGAGATAACACACGGGGCTCTCAATCACGGGCTACAACCTGAAATCTTTTCTTTAAGATGAATCACACAACCAGATGAAAGAACCCATGTTAGAGGATCCACAAGGCCTCCAGCAAAAACTCACAGATCTTGAACCTAGAAGTGTAGTCTATGTGAAGAAACGGAGCAGTTTGAAAGACCTGGAGCCTAAGGATTTCAAAAATAGATTACCATGTCTTCCACAGTCAGGATGTCCAGTGTTTCTGAATCTGCTGACAAGAGGCCATGGCTGTATAAATCAGCCACAGATTCAAACCATAGAAAGAAAGAAAAGGTAGACAGCAGATGGCAATGTAGAAAGCCCAGTTTGTTACCCTATTAAAAATCCAAAATATCATTGTGCCAGACTATTTCATTAGAAAGTCACCACTTTGGAAATGAATTATACAAAAAATGAGTTAAGAATAGAAAGAACTTGGGGGCTAGATACTGGTGACCAAAAAAAACTTATTCTCAACATTTTCTTGGCATTCCTGGACTAAGTGCTAGAATTGCATTTGAAAGCAGGAAGAAAGCAGCCTGTGCCTGCTGCCCTCAGGGAGTTCACAGTCTTCTGTAGGCACAGCCTGCATTTCTCACATGACATGGGCACCTAAGATTGGGAAACCGGAAACAAGTCAGACTTCAGTGTCCATTCTAGGAGAGAGTGCTTCATAGTCAGTTGCTAGTAACTGACAGAAAGCACTCTGACCCTAAAGCCAAAGACCTAACATCTGAGTCCAGCCCTGCTGCTTGTTTCAACAGCCTGTTGTAGAGGAACACTTAGAAAATGTTTTTCTTATTTTAGTTTCTTTAAAAACCCAAAATGGCATTTGGATTAGGGTTGTTCCTAATTAGTTGTGTTCCCAGCTGTGGTACAGTTGTTTCTGAGTAGGATTTGGAATGCTTGATGCAGGTAGCTATAATTTGGTTAGGTGCAGTTGTTCTGGCACCTGTAGCTTGTTTTTGGGATTGTGTGATGCATGGGTAGATGAGAATTTTTGGCTTACTGAAGCCCCAAGAGTCAGTCTGGGCATTGGTTGGTGGTTCATCAGTTGGGTTGCTGTCTTTAGTGTGATAATTCTTAAAAGAACAAAGGTTGGAGGGATTGAGTTTACAGACCATGAGCTGAGATGCTAGTCTGACTCACTAGTCCTATTCAAATTTAGGACAGCCTAAAAAGAGGCTGTGAAGATTTTTACCTTTCTCTTTTTCTATATTAAGGCCGCTTGCAAAAGTGGTAAAGATTTCTCTTTCCTTTCTCCTTCCCTAATTAGAGGGTAAAAGATTGTAGCGTACTGCTGCAGCATGTAGCCTGTTTGAGTAGCAGATCCTTCCCCTGTGGTGCTGGCCAATGCTTGGCTTCAATGGCATAGTGTGGCTCTGCGCAGCAATTCCTCTAGGCATTATGTGTTTTGTCCTAGGATGCCGATTCATCTCATTCTCGGAGAGGAAGAACCCATCCCATTTCACTCAGTATTTATGTAGGAAAGAGAAAGAGGACTGCATTTCATACCCTGCTGTCTTTTATTTCTAAGCTGCCCATCTGTTCTGAAATTATCTTTCTAGTCTCTTGTCCCTTGACAGCTTTGACTTGTCAAGTTCCTCAGCTCTCTGTTGCCTGCTTTATAACAGTCTGGTTCTTCCTTCCAGTGGCACAGTTTTTTTTAAGAAAAACAGGTATATAAATACAGATGTGGAGCTCTCTTATCTGATGCGCAATAGTAGGACCATGCATTTAGGAAATTGTTTTAATTTGAAAAGTACAAATTAATTTGTAATTGCTACTACATACTACTACATACAGGTGAGCTGGGGTGGAGAGATAGCTCAGCAGTTAAGAACCCATATTGCTTTTCCAAAGGGTCCAAGTGTAGTTTTCAACATTCCTATCAGTCAGCTCACAAATGCCTGTAATTCTAGCTCCAGGTGATCTGTTGCCCTCTTCTGGCCTTTTCAGGCACCTACACTCCCATGCACATACTCACAAGCAGATACACCCACATATTCACCTATTTTAAAATAAAATCAAATCTTTAAAATAAATACAGGTTAGTGATAATTGTTTTATCAGAGGATTGTATCACACAAATATTAAAAGATTCAAAGCCTAGTAATTAGCTAGTTCCAGAAGAAACATTAAAATGCTTGTTCAGCCTCTGAAGATGGGCATGTATAGGAGGATGGTAAAATTTGTAGTAATTATTAGGTTGCTTAACTTATATGATATAAAATACAGCAAATTTGATTTCTTGAAGTGACAGCACAGATCTCTCATATGAGCAGTTAATAAAATGATTTGATATTTTGAAGAGTAGTTATCTTATTTCCACCTAAGAAGTAAGTCTAAATTGATCACTCTGTCGAATGCAGTTAACATTGTTTATGAGGATTTCATGATACAGTTCTTATGCCTTCAGTACATTGGGCATCAAATCTATTGTGAAAATTTAATTATGATAATTTCTGTGTTGAAGGATAGCGAGCTGTTTTCAATCATCGTTTTTTATTTGATTGAGTGGTTCACAATGCTGTGTGGCTGCTCCTGATGCTGACAAAGGCTGGCTCAGTAATGGCACTATGTATAGGATGTATGTGTGTGTAATGTTGTAGAATCTCCTTGAATAATTTCATTTTGTGCATGCGTATTATGTATTAGTCTGTATTTTTTTTTTTAATAAAACATAATGGAGGCAGAGTGTATGCTATAAATTATCGTTTAAAATAGATACGGTGATTATAAAGAGCAATGAGGGTAGTATGCTGGGGCTTTAACCAGCAATACCTCTAATACCGAGCAATCCAGAACAGAGCGCTTTGGAGCAAGAAGCAATACAGTGTGGTGCAAAGAATATGAGAGGGAACTGTGAGTCCAAATGTAAGTCCTGAGCTGACTAGTAGTGTTCAAAGTAAGTTTCATCAACTCAAGTGCAGTCATCCTTTTTGTGTTTGTTTCTTTGTTTCTCTATTGCCCCGGCCTCTAGGTATACCTTTAATATATGTTCCTTACACAGATATGCTATTTCTAGTCTAATGCCTTTAGTGAGGAAATGGGAAGTGTTGACATTTAACAGGATCCTATCTAAACTCCATTATACTATTAAGAGTGATGGGTTTTGAGTCTTGGAAAGGTTGACGGGGAAAGACATAAATGGAGTTGATGGTCCTGTCACTTGTGCTCGTGGAATACTACCTTGCAGATGTGTCAGTGCTGAAAACATCTGCATGGACTCATTTATTTCCTGTGTGATGACTGTCTGGATTTAAAACAGGCTCCTTCAACTTGACAGCACAGCCTGGAGGGTCTCACAGAAATGGTATTGTGAGGAGTGTGTAGCTTAAAAGGAAACTATACTCGTGGTGTGGGTGGATTGCCAATAGCAATCAAATGGGTAGGGGGAGACTACACAGTGAAAGAAGAGAAATGAGGAGCAAGCAGGTGGTCTGTTTCATTAATGGTCATCAGTACCTTTTTAGAGCTTTAAAATCGGAGGAGGTGTTGAGTCTACGTTCATTTAAAAAGTATTTAAAATAGAGTCTCCTATGTTCTCGAGTCTGGTCTTGAATTCCTGGATACAAGCAATTCTTCTGCTTCAGCCTCCCAAGTAGTTGGGACCCTGTGTTTCTTGTCCTTCTTTGCAGCACTGGGGATCACAGCTGGAGTGTCACAAATGCTTTTGAAACAGGGTCTTGCTATACAGTTTAGGTTGGCCTCAAACTCATAACCTTCCTGCCTTTGCTCTCTGACTGCTGAGAGTACAGGCATGTGTAAACATGACAGGCTCCAATTTTAGATCTGTTGTTCAGGACAACAGAAGGTGGGTCTGAGTCTAACTTACTCACCTGTGACTGGGTCTAATTCATCTGTTTGCCTTGTCTCTGTCAAGGCAATGAAAGTAACTATGTACAACCAGTACCCACGTGAGTGTTGATGTTGCCATAAAACACGAATGGGAAAAATATCTCACTGCAGTAGGTACTTCGGGATACATATATGTGTGTAGATTTATAAACATGAATGCTCTCTCTATAGCATTTATTTATACATATTTATTTATATTCAATATTTAGAACTTGTCTTAATAACTTCTTAGACATAAATTTTCTTCCTAGTAACATGAGTATTGCTATTGGTAAGTAGTCTTGCAGAACTCGCTCATGGGAAAGCAAAGGCAGAATTCAGGAATGTTTGCTCTGGTGCCCTTATCACCAGACCTCACCACAAGCTCCTCCCTCCCTGCCAGAGAGGCTAAATGATGGTGCATTCTTGCTGAATGCCTTCATGCATCTGGAGAGTTGGGGCCTCATCATTGCCCCAGAATATAAATGAATGTTCTTTCACCAAAGGACACCATAAACAGATGTTTTTCTTTGCCTTCTTCAACTATAAAACACTTTTGTTGTTGTTTTTACAAAGGATCTGTAGTTATATTTTAAAGGAAACTTCATCCCCTTGGGGGTAAGAGGATTAATATTTAGTATGTGATACTGTTTGCTTTGATTTTTTGCATATGTTTCTTTTCATTCTCAAAGTAACCCTCTGAGGAGGAACCACTGGGCTGCATTTAAAGATGAGCAAACAGACTCAGGAGGTTTGCTGGACCTGGTGTGGCCACAGAGTGAGTAAGTAGGTAGCTGGATCTTTAATAGTCTGGGTCAATAATCTGGCACAGGCCTTTTTTTCCAGCTTGTTGGCTGTTTCTCAGTGAGGCTGCCTTCGTCTACTGAGGCTAATGTGACATATTACCATAGTTAGGTGGCTTATAAGAGACAGAAATACATTTCTCAGTTTGGGGGCTGGGAAATCCAATCAAGGCACTTCTCTGGAGCCTGGTGAGGCCTTCCTCCTCGTCCTCTGGTGGCCATTCTCTAGCTGTGTTCCTACATGGCAGAAGGGACAAAGGCCCTGCTCTACGGTCTTTTTATGAACACCATTCCTACTCACAAGACGCCGCTCTTATGCAATCATCTCCCATGGCCTCACTTCCAAGCACCATCACATTAGAAACCAAGTTTTAATACAGGATTTTCAGAGCTATCCCGTTTGGCTTACTGTGGTTCTCAGGGTGAGTGTTAGGACCTACGCACGACCTACACAGATCAAATCACCTTTGTGTTTATTTGCTAACACATCACAAAAGATTGGCTAGAGAATTTTTCATCGGATTTGGAGAAATGCGCAAGATAATAGAACTTTAAGAACAGACCCCATGGCACAGAAGCTTCATTTTGGAAGACTCTTAGGACACCACAGACACGACTTAGAGTAGATGGGAGAAAAGGGTCCTTTCTACAGCAAATAGGAATGCCCTCTATCCTGAAATGCATTTGCTGGCCTACCAGGGAAAGGATACTTGAGCAAGGTCAGTTGAGATGGATGCCATATTAGTTTAGTAAAGCAGCCGCTAACAAAGTCTCCAGTACCTGATGACTTAACAGAAATGTGTTTTCTCAGTTTTGGCAGCTAGCAGACTAGGCTCAAAGTGTTGACAGGGTTGTTTTATCTGAAACTTCTCTCCATGGCTTGCGGACTGCTCCCTTCTCACTGGGTTCTCCAAGGCTCCTTCCTTCGGCACACATATGCTTGTGTGTAGCTCTTCTTTTAGGGACGTAGGTTATCTTAAAGTCAACCTTTATGAAGTCATTTTACCTTGGCTACCCTTTAAATACTGTCATAGTCACTTTCTTGCTGGTTTAGCCTCTTGAGGAAGGAAGGATTTATTCTGACTCATGGTTTCAGAGTTCAGCCCAACATGGCAGGGAAGGCATGGTGTTGGGAGCATCCCATGGTTGTAGTGGTGAGGGGGCGAAGCTACTTGCTCACATCCCTGCAAGTCAGAAAGCAAAAAGGATGAATGCTGGTGCTCAGCTGACTTTCCCTTTTCTCCTTCTTGTTCGGGCTTGTTTTCCCAGCCCATAGGTTGGGGTTACCCACACTCAGGTTGAATCTTCCCTCAGCTAAACTTCTCTGGAAACCTACCAAAGACACTCCCATAGGCATGATTCCTAGGTGCTTCCAAATGTAGTCAAGTTGTCCATGACAACCAACTGTGGAAAATTCCAGCTTCAAATAGTGTCACATTCGGAGAGACTGAGAGTTAGGACTTCAATATATGGATTTGGTGAGCAGGGGAACAATTTAGTTCATAACAGACTCACCACCACCACCACCACCAATTCAAATGCCAAAAACGGAACTAGTCAAGCATCGTTTAGACTCTAAAGTTAAGAGCACTTGAACTGGAGTTCACCATATACTCATGAGATAGCATGGGAAGAGCCAGGTCCTTCTCAGAAAAGAAAACAAAACCCTGGTGACACATTCGACTGCCAGTTGGAACACATAAGCCATCTGTCTAGATTCCATCTACAAATAACATGAACCACAGTTGCATTTATGACCCCCACGTGAGCTTATGCTGAAGAACCCAACAGCAGTTCAATGTCTGAAGTTGACTGCTACCCAGGCGGTGCTGAGGTCTACACTATGCAAAGGGAAAGTCCTTAGGAACCAAACCCTGAGCCTCAGCACTCCCAGAGTTTTCATTAATGAGAGAACATCTGGGGCTCAGGCCACACCTGAGGAGTTTACAACAAAGATCTGAGTTAGATGAGGTGCGGTGAATACACATATGCCCCTGAACATCAGTGATTGCCTTCATTACTTTTGAGTTTTAATCCCTAAGCTTTATTATAATTGCCTTTCACCAGGAGTACATGACGAAGCTAACATCTCAAATTATAGGTATTAATTTTTAGTCGATGTGTTCCTCACATAGAGGCTAACACAGGAGGATCACGGGTAAATAACAGCAGCGCGCGGCTCACTGTAATTTAACGGCAGCACTGTCGAGTCAAAGTAAAAATGTCTAGAGAACATTAAAAAGTTGAAAAAGGAAAGAGGATATGTATCAATAATATCTAATAAAAACGTGATGTGTGCTATTTCATATTTTCTAGATACAAAACTAAAATGTAACACGTGGACCCAAGATGCGATGCTTACAAACGTGAACTTTTACATTCATTGCATAAACTCATTTTCAATACGAAGAATATGATCCTTGTGTAGATTTCACAGAACTAGTGAGTAGAGAAATCAATTCATGAAGTTGTGCTTTTCAAAACTTAAAGCTTTCATAAGACCTGAACGAAGTATTGGTTTTTAAATAAAAAAATTACATTAGTTGAAATTTCACTAAAAAAGATGTGGTTCCCAGTCACTACAGACACATTTAAAGTGCACATTAGCTACATGGAGCCGTGGTTACAGCGGTTGACAGTAAAGTTTTAAATAGAATGGAATGGACAACATTAAAGAGTAATTAAGAGAATGATAAAGCTCAGCAGTATTTTTTTCTTTCTTTTTTTCTTCCTGTTTCTACTTCAGTTTATTAAAAGCTGATGATTTCCCTGACCCAAACAAATCACAAAGGGAAGAGTGTCATAAAAACCACAGTGCAACAGTAAAAGGAGGTCTAGGTGGTTGTCCTGCCTTCATCTCTACGCATCAAGGTGACCTTCAATATGTCCGTCCCCTTACTCCTTGGGGCCTCAGCTTCCTCTTCTGTCAAAAAGAGTTAGTCTAAAATCTCTTCTACCTCTGTCTTCTCATTACCTAAACTCACAGAGGAATTAGAACTGATGTATGAGAGTAAATTATGTTTTGAGGAAAAACATTTTGTTTACACTGGAGAAAAGCTGCTTTCCTCTTATTCGTTAAACTCAGAACACAAAGGATTGTCTGTGAACTCAATTAAAGTCTGGATCCAGGTAGAGCAGGTAAAGCAAATCACCCGGATGCTTTGACGAGCTGGAGACAGGACGGGATCAAACATGGAGATTCTTACCTTGCCCCGTTCTGCTCCAGGGACCCTGTTTCTAAGAGCCAACTGAAAGCCCACAGTTAGGCCTGCCCTGAGCCGGGGACGGCTGACCAAGGAGGGAGAGTCATTGCGAGACGGCTGAGGATGCTTTTTAATCTACTGTTAAGCAGCACTGATTGACAGAATAAATGACAATTTCTCTTTGAAAAAAATTCATTAGCATTTTGAAAAATCATCTCTTTGTCTATCTAAAAACTACAAAATTACACGTGTTTGTAAAAATGTTGCTGGGCAGTGGTGGCACATGCCTTTGATACCAGCAATCAGAGACAGATGCAGGTGGATCTCTGTGGCTTCAAGGCCAGCCTGATCTACAGAGTAGAGTCCAGGACAGCCAGAGTGACAACAGAGAAAGCTTGTCACAAAAGCTAACAAATAAACAAAATGTTTTGTTTGGGGCACTATGAAGAATAATAAAATCTTTCGTAGTTTTTATCGCACAGATAGTTTTTCTCTTTCTTGGCTGTTTCACGTACTTCTACCTAAGTTTCTTTTCATGATTTATTTTCAGTTTCATATTTACCTTTTTGGGAAAAAAAAAAGGGGGGGTGCATTTGGGATGGGCTTCAATATGTGTTAAATTGCGTAGGCCACAGTTTCTACTTAGGCAATAGACAATATTGCGTCTTGCAGGAGAGGGATCCTGTAAATGTAAATTTGAACTTAAAATTAATTTTAAGTAGCGAAGATTATCTAGGATTATCTTGGAGCCCCCCCCCCCTAATCAATTGGAAAGCCAAAAAGGTAGAGCTGATGAGGGTTGGGGGGTTGGGGGTTGAGGGAGTGCGAGAGTGTCGAGAATGGGAATATGGGGGAGGGTGTGATCTTCAGCCACTATTTGTCCACAGCCTGCCCCCTGGAGCTCAGATTTATGGGACAGGTGAGCCCATTCTTTGTGACAACCTCCTCACACACACCTGCTTCTCTAGGCTTCCATTCTCAGCATTACACCGTTTTCTCAGGCCCTAAACCTTCTGCCCATTTAATTTTTGCAGAAAAGGATAAAAAGAAGCTGTTGGCCTTTCAGTGGTTTTGGATTTTTCTTCACTGACCATAACATTGAACTGCAGGTACTGGCACACAAGTCTTTGTGTGCATAAGAAGTTCTTACACGAAACAGCCTTGAACATTGTCAGGCCAGACCGGTCATCAGTAAGGTTGTGTCAGTTTACATTAGCCGTACAAGGGGTTTATCTGAGTTCTCTTAACAGCACTGAATCACCATTTTTAAAGCTTCTGCTTGATTTTTTTTTGGGGGGGGGAGATGTACCCCACCCCTACCCTGAACTCTCCAGCCTAGGGAGCTGAGCTGCCCTTCCCTTTATAATTTCAGCCATTTTGGTTACTCTCTCTCTCTCTCTTGTTCTCTTGGTCTGAGACTCTCTTGGCTTCCTGGTCTCTTGGCTACCACTCCAGGTTCCCCTCTTTCCTTTCTGTCCCTTACCACTTCTTCTCACATGGCCCAGCAGGCAGCTCAGCCCTGTCATGTTCACCTGGACTCCCCCAGATGTCTCTGCCCCTGGCTACGCTCTCCCTCATTTCTACTATATGTTCTCTCATATAGTATATATATACTTTCATATACGTTTCCTCCACTATACCTAGGAGCAGTCACGTTTTTTCCTTTTAATTTCTTTTTTCATTCAATCTTGTCGTTGTTTCCATTTATATTGTGTGAGCACATGTACAGATGTATATATGTTCGGCTATATTATATAGGTGAAGTGTATAAACACATACAAGCAGTATGTAATCATGAACTAATCTTTTCAAAATCTGAGGTGAAAATATTCATAATGGCAGCACCAGTCACTCTTTATCAGAAAAGTAGAACCAGTGATGCACACACGCACACACGCACACATACATATACATACATGCACATACACACATATACACATACATGCACATATGCACACACACGGGCGCGCACACACACATACACACACATGAGCACAATGACAGATAGCAGTGGCTCTGTAAGATTGTAATGTACCCTTCTAAGATCCACACAGTGCTCATGTTTGTGGCAATACTTATGAAAACAAAACATCTGCTGGCAGTCAGAGAAAAGTATAACCATATAATTATGTATAACGCATTCAGCACTTGATGATAGTAAATAATTATGCATATTATTTACTCCATGGTTCTTTCCATTGCTACTTGAGAATGCAAATGAGTTAAAAAAGAAAAGAAGGAAAGAAAAGAGAAAAGAAAAGAACACTGTGATGTCAGGGGCTTCATTGCCAAGTCTCTTGTTGCATAATTTCCTTTTGTACTTGGTTTACTCTCAAGTTGCTCTGTTCACACACACATATCATGTAGCCTAGATAAATACTATGCTAGAGCATCTAAGGTTTGTGTGCCGTGCTGAGTATATTCCATGATGCCGGCGCCACCGAAGAGAATTGCTTACCAATGCATTTCTCAGACTGTCCTAATCATGAAACAAGAGTTATTGCATGTGGAGAGAGAGAGAGAGAGAGAGAGAGAGAGAACTTATTGCAAACAATTAGCTTATACAACTGAGTGGGGCAGAGGCTGCTGGTTAGGAAAGTGTAAAACCATAGTGCAGAGTGCATGGAAGGACATGCAGGAAGAGGCAGGACTGAAGCTGCACTCTGCGGGTGGACTTTGTTCTTCAGAGAATCCTCTGTTTTGTTACTCTTTACACCTCAGGTGCAGGTAGATTACAGAGGATAATCTCTTAAAGCAGCTGATTATATGTTAACCACATATACAAAATCCCTTCACAACAATCTGAAAATTAGTGTTGGATTGAATAATTGGTCTACATTTGGTTGAACTGGCTGATAACATCTGTGCCTAGCCAGAGTAACACTTTAAAATAATATCACAACGAATCATGCAAAGGAAATGTTCTACCACCCGTGCACCATACTACAATCTTTGTGAAGTTTTCAACTTGATTTATGGTTACCATAAAATTCTTCCTTCTGAATATCAGCTACCAGAAATCATTACTCTGATTGATAGATAACTGTGAAAATATTGCGCAAGTTGAACACTAGGCTTGCAGCAGAAACTTCCCTTGCAGCTTTCACTCCATAGGATTGTAAGAACATCTACTATATAAAAGGCTCCATGCTGAGTAGTCTCTGTGGGCTAACCTAAGACCAACTAGTCATACAGGTGATGTGTGGATAACTAACTATACCAGAGAGAGAGAAAAGAATCTTCACTGAGAGATCTGAAGTTCAGTGGGTTCTTGTGTGTGTGTGTGTGTGTGTGTGTGTGTGTGTGTGTGTATGTACACGCAGAAGCGTTGGCTCCTAAGCTTGTGTGTGGAGGCCAGAGGTATCTTCCTCTAATTTCTGGGTAGCTTCCTCTAATTTCTCTCCAACTTATTTTTTTAAAAACTGTGTCTCTCACTGATCCTAGAGCTCTCCATTTCAGCTGAATTGGCTGGCCAGTGAGACCCCGATCCAAATTTGCTTGCTCATCTCGCACTCAGCACTAGGGTTCAGGAGACTACTAACACCTGGCTGTTTTTGCATGGGTGCTGGGTATCCACACACAGGTCCTCATGTGTGCACAGCAAAAGACCTTATCTAGCGAAGCAACTCCTGGATCAAGGGAGCGTTTGGACTGCGGGCTGAAGACAGGCCTCACGACAAAGAGGGTGATTAAAAATAAATGACATCAAACATATTGGGAGTTGGGCATTTGAGATAAAGGAAGAAACATTAGTTTGATGGAATACAGGATGCACTGTGCTAGAAGAGAAACAGTAAGTTAGAAAAGGTGAGCTGTCAGACTCCGGATAGTTAGAAGAGTGTAAGATTCATACCATGAGCCAAGGGGAATTAACTAGAGCTCTCAACAAAGGAGGGCACACGTGAGGACAGGAGGACACTGTCTTCAACAAAGTGCTCACTGGGCACAGTTAGGATGAGCCAAGAAGATACCACAGCAGCTTGTGCAATATTTCAGGAAAGAAAAAATAAGACCTTGAAGCTGGGGTGGTGGGAACAAACAGGAGCATTTTTGAGAGATACTGGGGAGGAGGGTAGGCCATCCTTGGCCAGGAGAAAGATCTTAGAGTCAAAGGAAACAGATGAGAACTACAATGTGGCCGGATAGTCGTGGTACATGCCTTTAGTCTCAGCACTCAGGAGGCAGAGGCAGGGGGATCTCTGAGTTCCATGCCAGTCTGATCTACAGAGTGAGATCCAGGAGAGCCATGGCTAAAATGAGAAACCTTGTCTTGAAAAAGAGAGAGAGAGAGAGAACCACAATGCTACAATGTGATACTCCAAAGCCTGTTGATGTGGTAGCAAAAGATCCTTAGTTGAATTTGTCCAGAGATGATAGTTAGTTTCCCTGCTTGGGACATGCCCTTAAAAGCCCTGAATAGCTCTTGTTATGTGACCTCAACTCCCTGGTCAGCAATAGAGCTTCTGAGGCTGCTAAGGTGTAACGAAAGTACAAGAATCCTAGTAGAGGGTAGAAGAGAATTTTGTCTCTTGACCTCCCCAAGAGGAGAACTCCAGATTCTTTTTCTGGCAGATTCTCCATGGAAAATTATACTCTACAGAATGGTGGCTTTTGCTAATGTGTGGGGCCCACTCTTGGGGTTCTGAAGTAGGTCTGTGGTAGTGTCTGAGTACTGGATACTATTTCCACTATGGAAAGCTACTGCCCTAGCACCAGCCTGGTCCTGTCGTGTAAACCTGGTTCCAAAATAGAAGCCACAGCAGGTTTTCCGGTGGACCCTCCCTGGGAACTGCGCTAGGATTCACTCAAATGCTTGTGTTTGCAGTTACAAGAGTGTAGGGCTGCAAATTAGTTCAGAGCTTTAGACACATACCTGTCTAGGAAAAAAACAACAATGTGGATTGCTTGGGCACTCTGAATGTGCTTATTTGTGATTGTTCTTAGTCATGTGTGGATCCCATAAAGAACAGAAAGCTACTTCAAATTCACTAGAGCAGAGGGTACAGTCTCAATGAACTCAACCCAGAGCTCACTTGTTCAGGTCCTTTATTGTTGAAAGGCAAAGTTAATTGACCTCCCCCACTGATATAAAAGCCTTTTCTACATAATGAACAGAACAATATGGCTCCAGTTTCAGCTGACTTCCCTGGCACTTCAGTGCATTCAGGCAGCCCAACGTCTCTGGGTTTTCCTTTAAGTCTTTCATTGCTGAAGGCTTCGAGGATCATAAAGTCTCTTCACTTGCAATATAATAAACAAATGCCTTTTTATGTAAGAATTTAGGGGCAAGGCACTTTAAACAACAATTGCCTCAGCCAGGGCTTACAGCAGGTACCTGTTACATCTCCAGAAGCAGTCATTAACAGTTACCTGTCATTTGCAGGTTTTCCCCTAAACCCAACTTCACACTTTCCAGAGAGCAGTCTCCCACACATTCCAGTGTCTTATCCCTATGCTTATTCTTCGCATTGTTGAGATTTTTATGTTTTTGTTATGATTTTTACCCCTAAAAGTCAGGTTTCCTAGATTAGAAAGTTTTTTCTTTAATCATGAGAGAAATATATTGGTTATTACCTAACATGTAGTGACAAAACACAGCATACAAGGACTGAGTTGATATAAAAGATTAAGCTGAGTATAGTGGCATGTGCCTGGAACTTGAGCACTCAGGAAGCAGAGACATGGGAGACAATCTGATGTCATCCTGGCCTCATGGTGAATCAAAATCAAACAGAGCTATATAGAGGGACCTCCACCTTAGCAACAAGATGTAGCTCATTGGTAGACCTGCCTAGCATATGCGAGGTCCTGTGTTTGATTCTGCAGAACTGCCTAAATTGCATAATTTTAGAACAGAAAGAGATAGGCCAAATCTGGACAATTAAATATATCAGCAACACCTAATTGTCTATCTTTGGGAGTATTATAGCTTCTTCCAGGAACGAAAGACAGACCTTGAATTGAACACCAATGCCGCCTCTTTTAGCTCAGTCAGATCTAGAATATCATTGATCTTTCTTGAGAATAGGATTTCTCAGTATATGTACTATTGACTTCTTGGGCTAGACAGTCCTTTGCTGTGGGGGATATCCTGTGCACTGTGTGACGTTAAACAATGTTCATGATTTCTACCCACTCTACACCAGGAACACAGCTGCTAAGCATTGTCAAATGTCTACTGAAGATAGTATTTGTCTCAATCTGACATCCACTGCTCTAGACTATGATATTTCTAGCGAAAGTCATCTTTTGGTTTCTAGAAGTTACTATACCAAGGAAACTGAATCAAACATAAGTTCCTTGGAAGAGCAGCTAGTGCTCTTAACCCCTGAGTCATCTCTCTGTTCTGCTTTCTCTTTTGAAAAAGGGCACACTGATACAAAATAACATTCTGTCTAGACACTGTGTTAGATCCTGGAGGGATATTAGAATTGTATTGCTATAGTTGGACATATATTCCCCCCAACAAAATAAAATATCTGTCTTGTTTGTTCTTATATTCACTTCTCACTTCGTGCATATCACAGAGATATCACTTATCAAATATCTCTTAACTTCTTTGCCAACTGATTTGTGGATGAACTTGGCCAAGGCAAAAGAGCTGGAAATGACTGGGTAGCAATTTTGGCTATAACCATGTATCTTGTATGATTATCATTCCTGCAGATGACTTCCCGGCCATGGTCTTAGAGAAACTACAAGTTAACTCCAGCCACTCTGGCCAGGTGACTCCGGATTCTGGCAATCCTACTGTATTTCTTTGTCCCACTGGACCCAAGTGTGCGAAAAGCTTGGGCCCTCTAGCTTTTTTTGTCTCATTAAACTAATTGTTTTGTCAACTTCTTATAATGAACAATTCCCTCTGTGAACTACCTAGAGTGATTAACTTTTCCTCAGCAAATAGTGAACGATCCAATGGGGCAGACTAAACACAGAAATAATTCTCATAAAAGTCAGACTCAGTAAAAGATAAAGCGCCTTGAGCTTTGGGGGAAAAGGAAAGGCTTGGGGCTCATAGGAGCTTGCTGGAGAAGTTCCCTGGAAGAGTTGGACTTTGAGATCGTCCTGAAATCGAGAAGGATTCTTGGCAAGCAGAACTGAGGAATAAAGAACAGGAGATATTAAAAAAAAAAAAAAGCCCCACAAAAACACAATTTCATGCTGAAGAAATGAATGAGAACGATAAACAGGAAAAAAATGAAACTGATCTTGTGGGTAGACTGTGGACTAGGATCAGCCCGTTAGACTTTAGACAGCGCTGAGAGGGCTGCCACACCACGGCAGGAAGGTGTTGAGTCAGAAAGCCCAGGTGTTGAATATAATCAAGGATCTCAGTTTTTAGTTGACTTTTTTTTTTTTTTACTCCTCAATGACTATTGAGTGTCCAGTTTCTGGAACATACAATGGAAATATAAAATGAAATATACAATGGAAATATACACTGAAAATCCTCCACAGACTGGATGTCTTGGTAGATTTGCCCAGTGTGTGAGTAATGCTCAGCAGGTATAGCTCTTACTCGAACCAAAGGTGGCATTAGGGGTACTAAGAGCTGAGCTGGGAAGGGAGGCGCAATAGTCAGGGAGCATTTCCCACACACCCACTCTGAAGTAATTGCTAGCCCAAACTAGACCACTTTGTTTTAAATTACAGATGCTGCTTCCTGTAATATTCAAAGCCTCTTGTGGGAAAAAAAAAAATAAAGGTTCTGACAGAAGTCAGATCAAAAACAAGACTGAAATAAAATGAAAGTTGTTCAATCAAAAATAAATGCAGCCTTCCTGAATCAAAGATGTTGGTTATGTTTTTGTTTTGTTTTGTTTTGCTTTTTGCCAAGATAGCAAGTTCAGTCAAAATGGAAAAAACAAATAGAAGTATCATTTTCCCTTAAAACCTCAACTTCTCAGAGTAGTGACTCTGCTTGCAGGTTAGTATTTCTGTTTCCTTACGGTGGTCGTGTCCCTGAGCTCTAATGTATTTAAAAGAAAAACTAATCTTCGAAGTGACTTAGGATGGAATTTATACGCCCAGCCTGAGCCATGAGCATCTCTGATACTCCTGCTCTAGTTCCTCGCTGACATTTTCATTCCAAATCAACCCGCATCTCCCTCTGCTCTTTAAATGCATACCTACAATCCTATCCCACATCCCTTGTATCTCCCCAAGTGGTGTGGTTTGAATGGGAAATTTCTTCCATCAGAGCACATATTGGATGCTTTCCCCCAGCTGGTGGCAACATTTTTGAAAGTCGTGGAACCCTTAGAAAGCAGAGCCTCACCAGAGGAAGTGGGCCATTGTCGGGTAGGCTTTGAGGTGCTTTAGCCCACCCCTACTTCTTGTTCTCTTCTGTTTCCTAGCTGCTGATGTCATGTGACCTCTGACATAATGGACCATATCCCTGTGAACTTTAAGTCAAAGCTACAGCGACAATAACCCTTTCCTTCATAGACTGCTTCTTACTCTTTATTTCGTCAAGCAGCCATTAAAGTAATGGACATGCAGGTTTCTTGTAGCATTTTTCTGTGTTTTTGACAATAAACAAGTACTTAATTAATAACAATTCACTTATGAAAATATTGAATTTTCATTTGGAATGGGTTTTTAGGCTCCTTTCACGAAGCTTTTACATTTCACACATTAAAAGGCATCCTGCCAGGTAAGAAGACAAGCCCAGCGAATAAAGATGAGAATGATAAACCGTCAAGCTGGCAAGTTTTTACGTCTCTGAACATCTTTCAAGACTGATGAAGATGCCATGTTTTCCAAGACCGTGCAGTATTTTGAAAAGTGAATGTTTCACATTGCAAATAGAAAGATTCCCTTGAAAACAGAGATTAATGGGGTTTTGTACATTTTTTTTTTCTTCAAATGGCTGCACAAGGGCCAAACACAAGATATTGTTTGATTTATCTAAGCCCATGATCTCACCAGGTGGTGCTTAGCAGAACATTTTTCTGCTGTGTTATCATAATCTAAACTTGTACAGCTGCACTGTAAGAGCTTTCAGTGTCAGGGAATTCACACACCACCCAACCCCCAAGCATCTGGAAGGGACCATCTTAGGCAGCGGAGCAATGGTGAGTGTGCTCAGCCTTCTTATGCCCTCTCCTCTCTATAAGAAGACCCAAGTATTCCTTCACCTCACAAAACACAGGGCAGAGGAGCTGTTTTTAGGAAACAAGAATAAAGTGAGCTAAGCAGATTCCTTCTTCCACTCCCACAGCACCCAGATTCTGGAAACAGAACAAAATGTTCCACATCAGAAGTCTGTAATGCCTCCTTTTGGGGATAGAGCCAGCCAATAAGGCACAGTGCTCAGAACCCTGTGAGAAACCTCCTATGATACTGTCCCATCACGGGACTTGATGCTCTTTGAGGCACACCAAAGGAAAGAAGATGTATTTCTGACTTACGAAACTTCGCACAGGGGAAATTTACAGGTTGAATGTGGCAAGAAGTATGTCTGGGTTTAAAACCCCAGGAATCTCTTTGGTTTTGATGCCAGAATTTGCACACCACACACACACACACACACACACACCTATGTGGCACCTCACTGTGGCTTTCAGAAGGATCTTCTCAAGTGGCACTTCTAACACTGGTGTTTATTCAAAGGTTTTATCTTCAAGTGACTACATGTGATAAAGAAGCACCCACTGATGTTCTGCTGAGTGGACGCTTTGGACTTGGGCCGGATATGTGGAGTTTGAGCTGATAAGCACAGTCCCAGGTGACTAAAATCACCTATTTGTGATTTTTCTGTGGGGTTTATAGAGGGTGGTTCATATGAAAAATACTTTAGAGGTTGAATTTCATGGGTTTTGTTGTTTTAATTAGGGGTTGGCTGTCTTTCCATTAAGTCTTTTTGGAATTCATATCCATGGGAGATAAAAACGGCACAGCAAAAATGTTTGACAGAGAAGTGGATAGTTTAAAATTGAAAGGCTAGTAATTTTTATTATTTAATTCCCTCGAATTTCAAAGACTGTCTCAAATGCTTGACTGAAACCTACATTTACATTGAGGCCAAAAACTTAATATATCGGTCTTCTTTTCCAGCTTTCAGCACATTTTTAATATCGGATCTTTTTTGTCCCCCATTAGCTTACATTTTTAAGTTGCTATAATTTTAATGCTAAGAAAACATACCCTAAAGATACGATGAAATCAACTCAATGAATGGGATTTGATCTAAATTGCAAATATTTAATACCAGAATGAAGTCAAACAATGTAACTAACTGTCTCACCCCTTCACTTCTCCATGTGAATTCCAAATGTGGAGTTAAGGAATGAGAGCGGGCATTTACCAGTGTCTGGCAAGAGAAACATCCCATGACTGAAATCCAGATATTGTGACCATGACGACAAAGCTTTATGATTTCTTTCTTGGGTTATAAAATGCTAGCAGCTACTATGGTATTGTTTTAAATCATTTTTCCTTGGTGAATATACCAAATAGAACTGACTCTCTGAGTGACACATACATGCTCATGTGTGTGAAGTTTGTTCTGATTAGATATGTAGCTTCAAAATAAAAGGGTAGCATGCAAAAAAGTTGTTTGTTTTTGTTTTTTGTTTTTTTTTGTTTTTTTTTTTACTTTTAACACTATAAAACCTAAAATTTTATTTCAAAAATATTTTATGCAATGTTATGAAACCTGGGGGAATACAGTGTGGATTTATTGAGCATCAGCACAAACTCAATAGTAATGAGCTCATTTTCATAGAAGGAGGCTTATTATAATTCCAGCTGTTGAAAACTTGCACAGCTGGATTCTGGCAACAAGACAGAGCTCTGATCCACTGGTGAAGGAAAAAAAAAAATCCAATTTAAACTTGTAATAAAGGACTTTTTCTATTACTTTTTAGAAATCATTTTCCACCAAAATCCATGTATATAACTGAATTTAAAGCTAAAACATGATCAACCCTTCTTTTAATGCATGTGTACCCATCTATTTAAAAAAAAAACTAAGACAAAAAGAGCTTGATATCACAGTTTATTCTGGTTAAAATACAGGGCTCTGCAGAAGGGGCTCCTGCAGTTGGAGATCATCATTCCACACAAGGCAGTGAAGAACGGGTTCTGGCTGACCCTTCAAGGGCTAGAGGGGTGAGAGATGTTCAGGAACCATGAAGCAGAGTAAAGAAAATTCCTGTAGCCCTATTTAAAAAAAAAAAGGACTTGGGAGCTTTTCAAAAATGCATTCATTAAATAATACTAAGCCTATCCTGGCAATCAAGCCAGAAGACAGAAGCAGGCCATAGTTCCTACTCATTCATTCATTCATTCATTTTTTCTTACTCTGTCTAACCAGGATAGGCAATCACTCATATAAAGTATTTTACAATCATAATTTCATGACTTCCTGTGTTCTCATCATAGTCTTACGTCCATGAGAATTGATCAATGCTTTGTTTTGTTTTCTATTTATGTAGTCTTCCCAAATGGGCCTGGAACTTACTATGTACTACAAGCTGGCCTCAGACTCATGATTCTCCTGCATCAGCAACTCAAGTGTTGGGATTAACTACACACAAGATAATTGCTCACCCTTTAAGTCACGCTGGTCACTCTTTTTCTCTAATATTCCATATCCAACACATCCCCAAATATTCTGTCTGCTAAATTTTTCTCCAATCTCCACTATTACAACCCTGTCCAAGCCACCAACTGCCATGCTGCCTGGGACTCTTCCCGTAACTCTCCTGTCTCCTTACCTAGCTCCTACTCAAAGCTTAATTTTCTGCATAGTAACAAAAGTAATGTTTCTTCCGACTTAAGTGTGAGATTCTCAACCCCTCAGCCGAAACTCACTGATGGCTTTTTCAAATGCCCAAAAGCAAAGCCAAGCATCTGGCAGAGGATTAGAGGGTCACCGTACCGCGGTGTGTATCATCACCTCCTGCCTTTCTCCAGTCACTCTCAACGGGACAGTCATAATGGATTCCTTTGCAGTCTTCCAGTGTGACCAACATGTGCCTACCATGAAGCATTTACACTTAGGGGTCTCTCTACCTGGAATGCTTATTTCCCATATCCCTGTGGTCACACAGTCATTCTCTCTTATCAGAACTTATTTAACTGATTATGCTTTGGTTTTGATTTTTCTTCTTCTTTCAAAGTTATCTTTATTGTCTCTTTACCATCCAATTCATCTTGCATCCGCTAAGAGTGAACTGTCAGAAGAGCAAGTTGATAGGGATTCTTCACCCCATGCATAGTCTTTCCATGGGTACCACATATTAAAATTGGAATAATACATTTAAAGGATTAACGTGAAGATTCAGCAGTTCTTTTGGCCTGAGCTTCATATACTTTTCAGCACATACTTTATAATCAAGCTATGCTGGGTCGTTCATTTCTTCTCTTACCTGCTAAACCTTCCAAAACATATTTGCTCTTTGGTCTGTAGTGTTCATCCTGCCCGGAGTACACTTGCTTCTCAAAAGAAGGTCTAAACAGAAAAATAGTAGGGTGATGAGTGGGCATAGTGATCACGCAGAGTGTCTTAAACTATGTGTTGAAGAGACACAGCATAGGTGAGAAGAAAGGCAAGACCCCTCACCCAGGGTGACACTGAAAGAAAGGCCAAAGGGTGAGTTAGCATTGAACTCTTGAAGGCTTGAGTCCTTGTGATTTGTGGAATGAATTGGAGAATGTAAACAGAGTTGAAAAATAAGAATAGAGGGTTAACATAGAGTCTGGTTATAGACGTCAGTCAGGACAGACAGGTGCCTGAGACGATCAGATTTTATGGACTGTTAAACTTAAGTACAGTAGGTTACATAAGGTCTCTAGCATGGTTTGAGGCCCAAATGGGTCTCCCAAGTTGTAGGGGTTATTATAATTAACAATAAAAACCCAGTGTAAGTTTACATTCAAGATACAGCATTAAGCTTTCTTAGGGGAGATATGAATAAGTGTCTACTCACTCCAGATAGGGCACTAACAGTAGACTCAAGTCTAAATTGGCAAACTTTCAACGGGGCTTGTAGGAACATGAGTGAGGGGTTGCTTACCAGAGCATGCGCAACTTACAGTCAGCTAAACAGCTGAAGAAAATGCTCTCTCCTCCAGTAACCACTAACCACTTACACACTGTCAGAGAGAAGCAAGACCCCGCCTGTCTCATGATGGAATGTTGATGGGCCCAATCTCCTGCAAGTCTCATGCTGGTAATTACAGCTGCTGAGAGTTCAAGAGGGCAGCGTCCTGTCATGCCTGGAAAACAGCATTCCGCAACACAAAGAAACAACTTAATGAAATAAAACCCTCCAACTGGAGTCTTAGAAATGTCTCCTATCCAAACAGTGACCAGGCCAATCCAGCTTAACTTCTGAGATCAGACGGAGGCCACCCATATTTGGGATAGAATGGCCATAGACAGGTAGAAATAGTTTCATCCCAAGGCAGCCCACCTCCAAACCCAGCACAAGGAACATTTACAGATTTGATAAAATTACTCTAAACCACACTCCCAATCAATATACTTTTAACCAAAATACAACAGTTTTAGGAATGGTTTTATGGTTTTTCTACTTTAAAGGATGTCTTTAGGATTTGCAGGCACATATAAATGATGATACTGAACACAACTTACGATTTTTTTGAAACATACTTCTGACTGGTTGAGTGAGTTTAGCCGTGCAATGTGCTCTTTCGCTCCAAACCAACATGGAGTACTTGGCCTTATGCTTCACGACAGAAGAGATTCACTTCCGAACTACTGTGCTCTGAATGTCTCTAAGGTTTAAATGCAAGAAGGTAGCGTTCCTTCACCAGTGAAAACCTTAGCTATAAAGACGTCCAGGGGTGCCTTGACGGACTGCAGAACATTTTCTGTGAAACATGTAACACATCGGAAGTAGAATACAAGTGCTGGTGATGTGTCTGGAATGTCTATATTACAGTAGAGTCCCACTATAGCCTCACTTTAGAGACTTACAAATCCCTAGTACGTGGCTTCCGCTTTCCAAAAAAGGAAGCTGACTTTACAGTTCTCTTGAGTACGATGATTCCTGCTTTAAAAGGAGTGACTACCAAGTACAGTTACGATTTTTCGAGAATGTTTAGTAGATGGTTCTTGTGAGCTGTAAAAATAGAACTTGCCTATTGTAGAAGTTTATTTTTAGTCGTGTTTAAAATATGGTTTTGTGCACGCTGTTGGGTGAGGGGCTGCTTAGGTCTTGGCGTTCTGTATTGTCTACAGGTGTTGGATTTATGTGGCGGATATTTGATTGCTCATGATCTACATGTGGTATCAGTAGAATACCTGAGGAGTTCTGAATCAGTAAAAACAACTGAGCTCAGATGCTCAGGGTTTCCCTATTCAGTATGACCCTTGCCATGATAGTGGCAAGACTTCTGCTGAGGTCTGGCAGGGTTTGTGCCTGTGAATATGCCGCCTTGTTGTTCTTGTGAGCTGCCCAGCAGCTAACTGCAACACTTGCCCTGCTTAAGACAGTACCGGAACTCTAGGATTCAATTTGGATCTTGGCAGCTAGGAAGCCAAAGATGGCAGATGCATAATGATCACTCATCCTCAGACCAACGGTTTCTGCTGAGCAGGAGAGCTGAAATTTAAGAAACGAAGCAGATGGATACTATTTGGCACTCCCTTTGTTGGCTTCTCTAAAGGTTGTAAGTTCACATTTAATTCTTCATGTGCTATCTTCTTATTGGTAATCCTTATAGCGTCTTTGGTAACTTAGCCATAATAGAAACTGTCTGCAGGAGGACTGCCCGTGGAATTATTAGAGACCAGAACAATGGAAAAATGCAAGGCTCCTGGTCCACCAGCGAGACTCAAAATGATGTCTGGGTCCTTCTAAAGATGAGGCCTCGTACAACCACACAGGCTGCATGCCCAGGCGACTGGCTTAATCTGCAGTCAAGACTGGGTGTCACTATTACAAATAAACTCCGCTGAAGAACATTCAGTAGTTTAATTACTATTCTACTAACCAACGTCACTTCAGAATTCCCTAAATTTTATTCCAATTTCTCCTGGCCGATAAAAGTTGCTTTTTTCCCTAATTATATGGATCAACTGAATGATATGTTGGAGAAGAGCATATTGTTTCTTTTTTTGTTATTGAAGTGCTTATATGTATTTATTTTACATGTAATGTTTAGTATAAATCACAGATGACAATGATACAGCACTGGATAAAGTAGTACCTTTGTCTATGTGGAGTTTAAATTACTTTTTGAAATTAAAAATAAATCTGACATTTTTGTGTGTATGAGTGTGGTATGCATGTCTGCAAGCATGTGGGCATGCACATGTGTGCACATGCATCTGGGCATATAGGGGTGCAAGGTTGGTGTCCAGAGTCATACTCCATTGCTCTTCTACCTTCTTCTTTGAGGCACAGTTGTTAATTATATAATACACAAAGAAACTCACTATCACTTAATTTTTATTATCATCCTATGAAGGTTTCTGTCCTATGTAAACATGTACAAACGTTGGGCATGTTCCCTTGTGACATCCTTCTTGAACAGGGAGGGCATACACAGAGCAAGAAGCAGGCAGGATAAACACATGCTGCACACGTGCCGCTTATGGCAAGCTCACGTGTTTCCTCTCTTCCCGTCTCTCTCCGCCGCTTCTTTCCTTTCCATAAAAAGCTGGTTCGCTGTTTTGCTGCTTTGATGTGAGAGGGTATTTCACGTTTCGTGTTGCTTATGCACACAGCACAGCCTCGAGAATCCCTGTGGCTTTTTAAGTGTTCGACTTAGAAAAGGTTTTCGGGCTTGAGTGAAGTTTCCTTCCCTACCATCCCTCCAGGCCCTGCTGGTGACAGCCCTATGGATTTTCGTCAGCAGAAAAGAAGGTGTTCATGGCGCATTTACATTTACTCTCATAGAACTACTGGGCTTCTTTCATCGTTGTTCAACTCTGCATTCTACCCTTCTAAAAAGAGTGTTACTTTCATATTGAGATTTGCCAGGAAAGTCTGTCACTCTATGGAATAGTGTGGAATCCTCAACTCTACAGATGTCAAAGAAATAATTTTCAAGCTACTTATATGCTTAGTTCTACAAAATAAAATGCTTTCCTAGTTTGCAGCCATTCTTATCAGGAGATTTGTAAGAAAAAAAAACCTCTATTTCTGTAGCATTTTATTTCAAAATTGACCTCATGGCTTGCGGCCATCTTGTTTCCTGTGAGCATAGCTCAGGAATTTATTTTTAATAAAAGATCTATTTAACTTTGAGTTAAGAAACTCAGACAATTCCCCAAAACCCTGCTGACCACAGTCTGAAACTATGAAACGCTCTTCAGAGGGTTTTGGGTGTGGATAGAGACACTTTCGTAATTTTCAGTATGTCATCATCAAACACTGTTTACAGAACCCAGCGCTCTGGGGATGTGTGCAGGCGTTAGCAAGCAGATGTTGGCAGTCAAGGAAAACCTATGATTGCTGTCCCTGTTGCCTATCAGTTCCATGCAAGATTGGCACGTGCTCCCCTAGTTGGTGCGAGCGATATGGCTGGTTTGTAAGACAGTTGATCCAAAAACAAATTTGAAAACTGTGGGAAGAAATCCTCTATAAATTGTCATACAAGAATCTCTTGTCTGTTTTTATGATTTTTAAAAGAAAAATGGTTTTTAGTTGAAAAAAAAAAATCTAACTAACGGCAGTCTAACAAGACTATTGAAAATGATTGTCTTCAATTTAGTTTTGCATAATGTTTGAAAAAAATCAAGACACCCCCTACCCCCAGGTCTCATGATGTTCCATTGTGGAAAACACTCAGCTACTCCACAAACACATTAATCTTCATTTCCAAGAAATAACAAATCTCTTCCGTGGAAATGAATCAAACAGGGTTGACATTGATTTTGCAGAGTAAATCTTTCTCATCCTGATAAAGATTGGGGGGGGAGGCGGGGAAGGGAAGTTTCTCTAGGAAAATTCAGGAAGAGTTACTAGACTCTTTTTAGAAAACAATTTTAAATATAACATTGGTAGCACTGTTTGTGAAAAACGTTAACAGAAGACCACCTTCAAAATGGTGACAGAGCATTTTTATTTCCAAAATAATTTTTTTCATAAAAACTAATTTGGATGAAAGCTTCTGTCTTTATTTATGTATGACAAAACCCCCATACATACTGCAATTTAGTGATATGATTATTTTGATTGAGGATCACACCACAGTTTTCAGTGGTAAGATTTAAACGGATGGAACAATTGTTGAACTTGCAATGTTAATGCCCCCACCTCATTTTTAAAATACTATTTTCAGATAGTTCCTACATTTAAAAATAGTATGGTTAAAAGCTGTGAGTCAGAGGGAGGGCCACTGCTCAGTGAGGAGGAGTTGCACTTGCTGGGCAAGCAGAACCTGAATTTGAATGCCTAGCACCCATCTAGGAAGGCAGCCATGGCCATGAGGACTGTAAGGGTAGCACCAGGGGAGGCGGAGACAAGACTGCTGGGCTTGCTGGCTTCCGGCCTAACTCCAAGTTCAATGAGAGATCCCGTCTTAAAGGAATAAGGATGATAGAGCAGGGCACTGGATATCTCCTCTACCTTCAGTATGTGTGTACACCTGTACACCTATATCACACGTGCATTTGCACACACACACACACACACACACACACACACACAATTGTCAACATTAAAGAAGAGAGGATACCAAGTCATTCTGGAACTTACAGAGAGGAAAAAATATAGATTTACCTTATCTGTCTTATTCATCCTGTACTTCAGGATAACCAAATAATAATGAGGAAAAAAGAAAAAGAAAAGAAAAGAATGAGGAGGAGGAGGAGGAGGAGGAGGAGGAGGAGGAGAAGGAGAAGGAGAAGGAGAAGGAGAAGGAGAAGGAGAAGGAGAAGGAGAAGGAGAAGAAGAATAATTCCAACCAACAAATGCAAAATCAACAATCTATTCCTCAGGAAATGATGAGTTGAGGCCATGACTAAGCCCAACGGTTAAAATCATTATGTGAAAAGGGGATAGGAATTTTATAAAGGATGAATCAAGCTGACATTCAGGTGCCAATTAGTGGGCTCCAACACCATTACAAGTAGAAGAATCAAGTATTATGTCCCTGCTGGTGTAACCCAACAGAAAGTGAACAGTACAATCTATAAAATCCAATGTGCACTCAAGTAAGTCACTATTAAATGACTCCATGAGAACATAGTCGGCTGCATGGGAAATCCTTTAGGAACACAGTCCACACCTTTTATTTAAAAAAAAAAAAGTATTGTCAAGATAAATTAAAACGAAAACCAGACCTGAAGAATACTCTATTAAGTATTCTTCAAAAGTGACTTAAGACTTACAAGTGGTCTTAACCTCGCTCAATTAGCAAACAGGAGATGGATGAAGCGATTTTACACAGCTGTGGCAAAATGCTTGAGGTAAATGGCACCAAAGAAAAACAGATTTATTTGGGCTCAGGGTTTCTGTTCATCCATAGTCAATGGGTCTGAATGCATTTAGATGGTTGCTGGCACAGTTTGTCAGTAAAAGCACGTGGTGGAAGATGTGCTGGCACGTCCATTCTCCATTCATAGAAGCTTCTGGAAGGAAGCTGCTCTCCTCTCACCTCAGCAGCTAGGAAGCAAAAAGTGCTCTCTCTTTCATATAGCTAACCCACTCCAAACTCATCACACTTATGTAGCCATAAATGGTCTAACCCATCGATCAGCTCAGAGCTCTTACAAATAAATCACTTCCCAAATGCCTCACCTCTGAATACTGCTGTACTGGGGATCAAGCTCTTACTATGTGAGTTTGGGGTGTGTGTGGGGGGTGGTCATATAAGATGCAAACCATAACGTAAGTGAACTACAACTTGTGCTATTTCTTGTAAATGCTTAAAGCCACGTGAAACTCCAGCTTAATTAATCAGAAGTCACCAAGTAAAGCAACAGAAGTAATGCAAATCAGAAGGCTTGACCAAATAAAGCAACTGAATCACTATAGCCAATTGACATTTTCTTTCCTTTTCTTCCACTTTTACCTTATAAAAGCTCTCTCCTTTGTCCCCTGGTGGCAGCCCACAAATCACTTCACATTCAGTTACTTGATTCACGAATGGTTGGTTACTGCAATATCTTCATTACAATTCTTTCATTGCCTCCGTTTGCAATGGCACAGGCAAAGGAAAACAAAGGGAAAACAGCATAGATGGGATTCTTAAAAGCATGCTGGCAAAACGTAATGTGTGACCCTTGTGAGGACACTGATGCAAACAAATCAGTCAGAAGACATGTTTGAAATGAAGGAACCATTATTACTTTCTTTCTTTTAATATTTACTTAGTGTATGAATATTCTAGCTGCATGTACACCTGCATGCCAGAAGATGGCATCAGATACCATTGTAGATGGTTGTGAGCCACCATGTGCGTACTGGGAATTGAACTCAGGACCTCTGGAAAAGCAGCCAACGCTCTTAGCCACTGAGCTATCTTTCCAGCCCGCCATTAAGTACAGTGTTAGTGGTGTGATGGTGGTTAGAAAAAAGTTTCTTAAAGGTTATATTTATTGTAATGTTCACATAAAATGTGCATATCTATATATTAATTGATAATTGTATTGGTTTACTTCAGTGTTTATCTGTATGTGTTTGAAAATATCTCTAATATAGAACCAAGTTCAAATTAGTTAAATTATTCAGTTATAAACAGCAAAGATGTAAAGGGAGAAAACTGCCATTGAAACACTTCTTTTAAAGTAAAAATTGAGAACGTTCTCCCTTTTATGAAAGTAGGAAAAAAAAAAACATTGTTGAACAAGTTTCATTAAAGCAAAAGGATTAAAACGGGAAGTTCTGGAACTGTCAGAGAATTAGGAAGTAAAGCTACTCCGAGCACCACCAGCAGTCTATGCACTGCAGCTAAATATACTTCAACAGTAATATTTGCTCAACGAGTCTTGCAAGAAAGGAAAGTTATTTCTCCCTAAGTTTGATCAGATAGCTTTGTGCAAAGAAGATAATTCCTGGTGCAGTTGAGCTTTAATCATTGTCCACGGCTTCTCTATTCTCTGGGGTCAGTTCTTAATAACCCTATGCATTTGGTGTTAAACTTGAGCACGGAGTGCATGTGCTTTGATTGAAGAAAGTAAGAGTTCCTCAACAAAGATGAAAAAGTCTGAGACTTCGCTTCCTTCCGAAGTAAAGCTTGCAAGGCTCAAATTAGTTTACCTTTGGCACAACTTAATTTCAGACTGAAAATCTGAGAGGTGTAAACAGTTCTCTGATTTTTGTGGTTCCCACCAGATTCTGTCTTGATCTGCTGGGGGAAGAAATGAATCTCAATGAATGCAAGACAGACAGGTTAAAGTGCCCATCAAATGTGCCACTTCTAAATCGAGGTTTGGTAGTTGGGAACAGATGTTCTACCTTTCAGGTGTTTGGAGAAAAACAAAATGTGTGAAAATACACTCATATTTGGGGAGAGTTTGTAGAATCCAAACAATTCTCAGGACCCAAATCTGTGCAAAACATAAATATGTTCTGTTGGGATTCAAAACAGTTGGATCTCAAATGTGACATGATTCTGGTAAACAAGGCAAACAGATGGAGGAACAGGGCTTTGCACACACAGATACCCAAACTCTGATGATGACTTTATCCTGGTACTCAGCGACCAGTGTTTCTTTTTCAGCAATACGAGTGCTACGGCTTGACTACAGGATCCTGCACCCACTTCGTTTAAGGATGTCCATGCTCACTTCAGAAGTCCATGCACTGTAGCAGGCTACCAAGAAGCTCTGACTTCGGCAGGTGGGCAGAGGGACAGAGGCCATGGCTACCTTTCAGCAGAACACCTGGGAGCCGGGCTTGTCTCTGGAATGGCCTGGAATAGGAGGTACAATTCAGGCTCTCAAAAGCCAGCAGAGCTGCTCCATGAGCAATCCTTCCTTTCCTGTTGGCTTTTGCCTTTTTGCTAGTGAGTAGAATGCAAACTGGCTTCACCTTAGCTGACTGTCTGCTGTGTTTGACCATCTGAATGCAAAACAAAGCAAAAACAGACTAACAAAAACATTTCATTTTTATCATAAAATGGGGCTGGAGGTGTGGCTTGAGGAAAATCACAGCAAAGTATAAACAAACACGGATCAGTTCACAGGCCAGTAGATCCAAGCCAGGTGTGTGCAGTTAGCACAGGGACACAGAAGGTTGTCTTAATAGCCTGTGTTTCTCTAACAGTGTCCATCTTTCTCCCATTCACTATAATCTGAAAGACTTTACAAGCTGTGTCCAGCTGTCCATTTTTCCTCTTTGATCTGCAGGTGGAAATCTAATTGATAATAAAATAGTTTGATGAGAAAAATGATTTTATGCCTGAAAAAATGGACATAAAATGTAAACATCTGGGGAATCTGCTTACAGAAATCCCCTCTTAACCTTGTTGAAATGCACATTGCAAAGTAGCATGACCAAGATTATCCCAGGAAAGAAAATCTCAAAGCCAAGGTTTTGAAAGTGGACATATAAGCTTATGAGAGGTTTGATTTTTCAGTTAATAACTAAAGAAGTTATTCTCAAGGATCCCAGGATGGTTTGAAAATTATCTTTCATAATTTAAGTGTCACATTAACACAAGAATCTTGATGATTAACCTGAATGTTTCTTTTCCCTCCATGGGAGAACAGATATGGTCATTGTTATGACTTTGGAGTAGCTAAAGAAGGTCCTGTCTGTGACAATTTGATCTGATAAATGTTACCTTAAAAGCTAGCTTCAGTTGCTTCAATCAGAAAATGTATCAAGACAACTTTAAAAGGTAGGCATAGTGGTAATTAGCAATGCTTTGAAATTCAGAGATTGTCTGAAAGGCATTGGGTTCCTAGTGGCTTCTTTTTGTCTCCTTCTTTGGTGCCTAAAATCCCACCATTCAAGATCCACCCTATTTGCTTCAGCTCTTATGTCTGTTAACACTCTAGTCACCTTTGAAGGATAAACTCCAGCGCTGTAATGAGCAGGTAGGCTGTTGTGGCTCAGATACCACAGACTCATGGGAATTTTCATGGAATATTCTTTCCATAAATTTGTATCTGTTTCTTAAGAAGTGAGAATCTTCCCTTTCCATGAAGGCTCATAGATCTTTCAGGCTTCAAAGGGCAGAAGCATGAACAGGTGCGAATGAGTGGTCCGGCGGAAGAATTTGTTAGGGGGAATGTGAACTACCCAGTGAAAGCAGAGGGCTAAGAAAGCAACAGCAAGGCTGAGCACCTCTTTCTTCCCAGCACTCACGTAGAGGATGGCTTTCTGAGGCAAGGTGTGGCACTCTGATGGCCGCTGACAGAAGACACGGGACAAACAGGAAGTCGAGCTAAGAGTGAAACCAGGACTTGAAATGTAGGACAATGAGCAGAGGCTGAAGCCAGGAGCCAAGCCATCATCAAAGGCTGGAAGTAAAACCTTGGCACGGCCTGGCCTTTTAAAAGAAAAAATCATCTGTGCTGTCTCTTTCAGCAAGCCATTTCTCCCAGGAATTCTACACTGCCAGCTGAATGGAGCACAGGGCTAAGGAAATGGAAAAGCTAACTCAGGAGAGGTTATGCCACTTGTCCAAGATCACACAAGAGGATACAGTAATAGCAAAATCAACTCCTCAGAGATGTCCTGGCTTCCTGCTCACAGCTTTGGTCTCAGGTGATTCGTGGTCCCTGTTACTTCTTGGGCGTCTACTCTGTGACCCAGGCTCATCTGATTAGTCCTAAAAGAAAAAAGATTTCACACTCTTCCAAGGGGCCTTCCTGTATACCCCTCCACACACTTTCTTGGCAATTTAGATGACAGCTGTTTCTAAGGGTGGATGTATCCCATAACCACCTTTATCATCAAACTTTTATAAAATTACCAAACCACCGCCTTCCCTCAGTATACGGGGAAGATCCATGGGAAGGCAGAGCATTCAGTGAACACCAATTGCCCTGCAACTCTTAATAAGGACTCTGGACATCTGACACCATTGGCCATCCAGTAGAGTCTGTGGACTCCTTCCCACATTCATGTTTTTAAAAGCTTAAATTAAATACCCAGGATTACACAGAATCCCAAGGAAACCAATTATGTTGGAATATAATTTTCGAAACATTAAAATGCCAAATTTTTGATGCAGTCAGATACGTGTTTCTCTATTAGTAAGTACATAACAAGATATAATGGCAAGTTTAATAACTATCATAATTTTAAAATAGTGAGGGGAGAGTGGTATTTGAAAATATCTCCCGTTTCTTCAATGCGATATAAAAACATCTGTGATTTCTATTACCCATGATTCACAGCCACAGCCGCTGTGGTCTGCGCCTACATACATAGTTGGAGAAAACGAACATTTCGGTCTTGAGGTTAAGGAAAATAAAGGGTTTTTTTTTGTTGTAGTTGTTGGTTTTTTTTTGGTTTTTTGTTTTGTTTTGTTTTGTTTTTTATAATCCAAGTTTACAGCCTGAGTTTTATCCAAGAACCCTAGATTAAGAACCCTTAGCCTAAAAAATATGATACAATATTATACCCGATAAATTGTCGTATTTGCTAGTAATTAAGGGTAGACATCTGTGTGGAAGATTTAGCTGAACTTTCACATCATCCCACCTAAGTTCTAAGTTTTCCCCTCGACTGTTGGTTCTTTTCATATGCAAAGGTATAACTACAAAGTCATTGATCCCACACCAGGACATTGGCAAGTTTGACTCCAGACATAACTGTATTTGCTTCCATTTTCCTGGTGTGTTAAATATCAGAAAGACTGGATGGGGGTACTCCCTTGGCCCAAGCAGCTGAACGGCTTCTGTCTTGGAAGCTTGATCCCCCACTTGTCTGGTACCTCTTGACACAAGGGAGTGTGTATCCCATGTTGTGTCCATGTGTTTATATACTTTTCCCTCAAAGGACTCCTTAAAGCAGAGGCTGGCTTTCCCTAAGAGAAGTCTCTGATGCTGTTTGCGCACAGAGAGTAGATCGTTCTGTTTATGGTTTGCATTTGGGAGAACGGAATCCAATTGACTACTGGTGTCAGTTTTCCCAGTAGACTTCCAACAGCATTGAATGTCCTTAGGTGTGAGCATCTGTCCCTCAAGTCCATGCTCCATCTTCCCAAGAATCTGTTTTAAGTATATTTACTTTACACATCTACTCTAATAATTTCTATTATCCCAAACAAGGTCTTACTTACTTACCCATGATTTATAAGAAAAAAATTTCAGATTAGCTGTACCAAAGGAAAAAGCTTGAAAAATAAGAATGAGTAGATTCTGGAATTTAATGATTATACAGAGTTGTTACAGAGAAAGCAAAGTATTTAGAATATTTAATCAATGCAGTGATTACTACAGTTGTATATCCCAAACCAAACCACTTATCTGAAATATACACCATGCACAGGAAGCAGACATTGATACTGTTTGAAAGTACTGCTCCATTTTCTTTTAGTTCTAAGAGAGCATTCTTCCCAGGCATGGCTATTTCTCAGCCAGCTCTCATGCTGGTGTTTTTAGGCCATGACTCACATGCTGTTTATGTTAAGAGAGAACACATAATCTGTTGCTCCTGCTCTGTGCTACCTTGGCCAATTCTGAGACGCTTGCCAGTGAAGAGTTTAGTAGCTAAGTCTCCAGGGAAAAGAAAGTCCAAATTTGTAGGGCTTGCCTTTTTTGGATGGTGTAAATCCTCCCATCACGGCTGCAAGCTACCAAATGACTTCACTGAGCGAGCACATGTGGGAAGATGAGCAAAGCCGCTCTCAAAAGCCAGGGCCCCTCAGCATCTGTGCACTGGTAGACTGCTCCCCTCAGTAGGAATTAGAATTGTTTATTTGCTTCTGTGCTCATCCCTGTGCTTTGCTTTTTGTTTTTGCTCTTTGTTCAAACTCAATTTGGACAGTAAAATCAAGAGACAGTAAGAAAAACACAAGTACACAGAGATATCTAGATAAAACCACTTCAGAGCTTTCTCTAAGAACCCATCTCTAGAACTGTGCTTTTAGTAATAGCCTTGTACAACCTCACTGTAGACAAATCCACCTTCTGTTTTAAAGTTCATTACTGCTGATGTCAGCTACCAAATGCGTCCAGAAGCTAACTATGGCATCTGCTAGGGATACCTGTCTTAAACCTATGACTATCTGCACGTCCCTCATGCCAGCCTTCCATAGGCCAAGTGTGCTCTAGTTAATTTGGGAAGCCATTAAAAAATGCAGTCTCATGAAGTGGGACGAGTGGCTCCTTTTCAGTATTGTAGAGTGAGAGTTTTAACATGCAAAGACATTTCACCCTTAAGGTAATTCAATTATACTAGAATCCTACCAAAATCACAATGTGATATGATTCAACTCCATCAACCTACCAATGTAACAGAAGGGAAATGGGGTTGACTTAGCTTCTATTTTCAATTTTACAATAATTTATCACCCACAAATGAAACTCCATTATTCATTGGTAGCCATTCCCTATTCTCTGTTATCTGTGGACCCAAGGAACCGTTAATCCACACTGTATAGATTATTCTCTCCTATGCATTTCAAACAAACAGCATTGCATCCCGTGAAGTCTTCCATGACTGGCTTCTTTAGCTTGGGATAATGTTTGCAAAGTCCATCCATGCAGTTCCCGAATGGATGCTTTGTTCATTTTTTTATTTCCTCCATTCTACAAATTGTCTTTTCACTTCTTTAATAGTATCTTTCATAGCATGACAGTTTTAATTTTAATGAATTTCTATCTTAAAAGAAATTCTTTTGTTGTTATGTGTTTTGTGTGTAAGATTTCACTATCTAATCCAGCATCACGAAGACCTATGCTTATATCTTCATCTAAGATTTTTATAAATTTCACTGTAGCATATAGGTCTTTGATTCATGGTTTTGAATGGAAGTGTGATGTGACTTAATTCTTCTGTATATGGATATGTATCATTTGCAGGTGTCTTGGCACTTTTGTTGAAAATCAGTTCACCACTAGACAAATCTAGACTTGAGCAAATGGAAGACTCGGGTGACTCAACAAAAATTCAACTTCCTGGTCAATACTCTGGCTATCATTGATGGTAATGGCAGACCACATTCCAAAAAGTAAAGATTTGTGAATCTGCGCCAGCCTGAAAGCAAGCTCTTCTGTAGTGCCCAAGACGTCAGACTTTATCTTGCTCCACTGGGCTTGAATAAGGATGAATGTTTATTACATTTACAGAAAATGCAAAGCCTATGAGAGATATTTTATAATCTGTGAAACGAAATTAAAATCCGAAATATTCTTCATAGACCAGGAAAACCAAATGGAATAAATGAAATGAAGGTAAACTGGGATAAATAGCAATACTTTGTTTCAAAAATGAATTATCAAGTATTAGGTATTGGAGGCTTGCCTGAGGTTTTGGTAAATAGAATCGTAGTTCTACAGTTTGCTACTTGAGAGTCCCATGGTTCCCTGCATGAGTTCAACCATATGTTCAAGTAGACCTGGAAGTCCCCTTGATAACAACATGCAATAACTTTTCTAGAGGCTTGTGAAATGTTTTTAACTATTACTTTTAGGCAAGGTAACACAATGCCTAGGTGTTCTTAATGAAAACCATTATGTGTGAATGTCTTATATAAATGTCTATATGTTATCCATTCATGTGGATAGATGGAGATAATCAATTAGGAGGCAGAAGATAGACGATAAACAGACAGACAGACAGACAGATGGATGAATCATACAATTTCTAGAGCTAGTTTCTTCAAACTTTTTAATATGTTTGATAATCATGTGTCAAAGTTTGGGAAGAGAGTATTCGTTATACATTTTTGCTTGTTCACTCCAAATAAATGTTTTTATATATAGATTAGGGAGGATTATTTTCATTCATATAATATTGAAAACAATTAAAATGAAATCAAAATTATTAAAATTTTGAATTTTTCCTTCTAAAGAAAAGGACTATACAAGTTGCCGTGGCATTGTCTTCATCTCTGATGAAACCTCCATAGGTTCAGGGTAGTGACCAAGAATTATTTAGAACTTCTGGAATGAAGGCTTGGGCATTGCCCTGTATTATGGGCTTATCACTGGTCTTAGTGATCTAAAAAAACATGAATTTCTGAAGATTACTTTTAAACACAGGCTCAGATTCTATGTGGTTAGCTCTGAAATCATTCCTTACAGATGTGAAGGGGAGCTAAAGTCCTCGCCAGATTCCGATCTTTGTATCTGTTTTCCACTAAAAAAAGAAAAAAATACTGTTCGCTTCTGAGTGGAAAGACATCAGAGTAACACTAATAAACCAGAGAACATTTAGGGACTGCAGAAGAAAATGTGAAATATTGGAAACATGATAGATGAGGAATGTCTGAAAAATCAAATAAGATCTAGCCTGGGGAAATAACAAAACTAAAGAAAATGCAATAAGGGTATTCAAATTTTAGAAAACCATGTCTTATATAGAGAAATATGCACATTTTTACTATGTGATTGTAGCTATCATCACTAGAAACAATATCTATATCTATCTATCTATCTATATATATATATATATATACACACACACACACACACACACACAAATTAGTGGAGAACATTCTAGTAATCTCAAGTGTTCAGCCAAGAACAGTCTACCTTATGAGGAATGAACATGATCTCTTAGCTCTCTAAAGCAGCAGTTCTCAACCTCTGGGTCACAACCCCTTTAGTGGCCAAATGACCTTTTCACTAGGGTCACCCAAGACCTTCTGCTTATCAGATATTTATATTATAATTCATACAATAGCAAAATTACAGCAATGAAGCAGAAACAAAAATAATTTTATGGTTGAGGGGGTCACCACAACATGAGGAACTGTACTAAAGATCGCAGCATTAGGAAGGTTGAGAACTACTGTTCTAAAGGAAAAAATCAAAACCTAACCAACTGCAGACATTGTCAAAAGGCTTGTGAGGTGATAGGGAAATATCTCCTTCAAATCCACATATCCATGACTCTCTCTGACATTTCCCCAACAATGTGAAAGACTCAATGATACCATGATACTCTGCTCTTAAGTTCACAGCTGGACACACCATTTCTTAGCAAACCACAGCCCATGTTAAGTCTGGTGTCTCTCCACAGTGGCATGGATGCTCCCCTCCCCACACCTCCCCCCACCCCCACCCCACCACCAGCTGTGTTTGTAAAGTCACAATAATACTTGGTCTTTGGTTTTACATTAAATTCACTGGAAAAATTCACTTCATTTTATTAAAATTGGAAAGCCTAGGTTTGGGTCCACAGTTAGCAATACTTATCCTTTTACCCTCTCATTTACGAGATTCTTTGTTGTGGCTACCTTTTTTAGAACTAGTGGCTCATCCAGCTAGGTACCCCATCTCTTCTGCCGCTTCAGCGGTTCAGCTAGTCCTATCAATTTGAGGATACATATTCCCCAAAGAATTCATATGTTGGTGGGGATAGATGATGGGTAAGCTAAATTTAAACACATTTTTGAAATGTAGATGGAAATATTATATCTCATACAGGTTCAAAAAAGAACAAAGACACTTGCATTCCAAGGTGCAAGCCTGAATGGCCTAGGCAAAGGGTCTTCCCGGTGCTCTCATGGACTAACCCATTACATGTGGCCTCCAGGTGATTGACCGGGGAAAGGCACTGCCCGCTGATACAAAGGACTTTTTTTTTTTTCTTTTCTTTTTCTTTTTTCTTTTTTTGGTTTTTCAATACTGGGTTTCTCTCTCTGTTGTAACTCCTACTGTCATGGAACTCACTCTGTATACCAGGCTGGTCTCAAACTCACAGGGATCGGCCTGCCTCTGCCTCCCAAGTGCTGGGATTAAAGGCATGTGCCACCACTGCCTGGCTGATACAAGGTCTTAACTGCCTAAATGAATAGAACTGCCACAGTACAACAACCCCAACTTTAGCTGGCCAGCTTGACACTGTTTTATGGGTAAAGTCAAGATGCTGGGTGGTATTCCCCGTCCACTGCTTAGGCTGAGAAACTACACCATGAAAGTTCCTCCACTGGCAATAATACAATCAAACGCCTTTAACACAAAGATTTCAGTGGGGAAGGTAAATTTGAACATAAATGTGTTCCATCCAAGGGTATTGACTACACAATTACCAGTACTCCAAACTATCATTCTTTCCGCATTCATGAAAGCTGCAGCCCATCCACACCCAGAAAGCTGGTTGTAACAGCTAAGGTAACCTTAGGAAAGTGACCTTCTGGCAGCAGCTTCTGCTGACAGATATAGCAGCTGTTTAAAGTACATATTACTACACAAAAGTGCATGTGCTTTACAATATTTGAGAATAAATTTAAATATTCCACTAGACAGAAATATGTTTCTGAATGGGACCAAAATACCACAGCATAATACTTTTTATAAAAAACTATACCCCAACTGATTCAGACCAATTGTTGTGGCCTGAATATGAAATGTCCCCCATAAGCTCACGTATTTGAACATTTGTTCTCTTGACGGTACTAAGTCTTGAGACAGGGCCTAGCTGGAAAAAGTGGGTCACTCCCCCTCCTAATCCCAGCATTTAGGAGGCAGAGGCAGGTAGATCTCTGTGAGTTTGAGGCCAGCCTGGTCCACAGAGTCCCAGGACAACCAAGGCTACACACAGAGAAACCCTGTCTCAAAAGCCCAAATATAAATAATAAATAAATAAATAAATAAATAAATAAATAAATAAATAAATAAATAAATAAAGTGGTAGCCTACAGCCCCATATATGATTATACTCACATAAGTATTTCTCTGACCATTTGCTAACAAAATGCCTTTCTTGTAGCTGTCAAATCTGAGGTACTAATCTATATTGATGTATTGCTTTCTTTTAATGTCTTCTAGTCTTTTCCTTCCTTTCCACACGCTTCTCTTTTAAACCTGTAACAGAAGACCCAGTTACATTCTTGCAGCAGGAAAGAGGCAACGCCTGTTGTTTTTCATCACACGTCGTCATGAAAACATAACGCCGCGTGGTTGCTGCGTGCTGACCTGGGAGTCAAAGCCATCCATTGGCGCATGTCCGTCAAGTGGTTTGGTTAAGAGAAGAACGTTACTGCATCGCCTTTCTCGCTGCGTCTACTCAAAGCAACAGGGACACTTCCACGTGTTTCAGCCGGCGAAAAGAAGGAAGTTGGTACGTCCTAGGCAATTAATCTCAAGAGGTAGGTAAATGTTTAGATAAAAAGACTCAAATGTTTCCCTCCTTTAGTTTAAAAACAATCTCCACAGAAATCCTCGTAATTCATCAAGCATCATCTGGAGAGGCGATGATGCCTTGCCATCAGGGAGCGTAAGTGTGCACCATCCGATTAACCGTTACCCTGAAAGAGGAAGACCTCAGGGTGAAATGGAGAGGTTTGAACTCCAGTCTTGGCACTGGGATTAGGGGTGCCCTGTTACATGGCAATGATCACTTACCCCTCTTGGCCGTAATGTTTTCACCTTTGAAACCAATGAAATATCACAACATGAGATTGATAATGACTAGTAAACTATTATTTATTGATAAATTAGAATAAGCTAATATCTTTAAAGTGTCTGTCCTGCTCTTTATACTCCATAGATAGTCTCTTACCTTCTACTAGCAAAAATAAGTATATTTAAAAATATTTGCACGTGCACATACGTGTGTGTGTGTGTATGCATGTGTATACATATGTGTTTGTGGATGCATGTGTCCGTGTATACGTTGTGGAGATCAGAGGAGGACCCTGGGTGTTCTCTAGCCCTCTGCCTTTGTCTTTTGACAAAGGTCTCTCACTGAACCATTTTTTGTTAGGTTAGCTGGCTAATGAGCCCCATTGCAGGTCCTGTCTCTGCCTCCCCAGTGCTGGGGTCACGCGCGGCTCTCTTTCACATGGGTACTAGAATCAGGAAGGTCCCCAGCTGGGCCACAGCCATTCTTGCCCACTGAACCATCTCCTCAGGCCCCGAACTATAAAAAAAGAAGTTGGAATTCAATCTCTTCTGTTTTGACCTTTTAAAAGATTTTAATATTCTCATTTTTAAAGGTAACACATGCATGCGTTCGTGTTTTCAACTAAAATTAAATCATATCCCTATGTGTAAGTACTTACAGATATATGCATATGTCCATGTTCACATACGTAATTAATTTAATAAACAAAAATTGCTATGCAACAATTCAAAGACTACTCCTGAATGTCTTAGTTTCTATCACATCTCAAGTGTGGTGAATTTAGAGTCTAAAGTGGACAAAATTTCACACCACAAGTTCTTCAGTCCCAGCAGAGGCACAGAAAGTACAAATCCCGCTGCATGTGGTGAGCAGCCTTCCCAGACAGCTGCCCGCAAGCACAGCTGTGGGCACGCTCACAAAGTCATCATTAGGAGGCATCCCTTTGCCGACAGTGTCAGGCTGGGATGAATTTCTACTTTAAATAATTCCAAGCTAGTCCATGTAATTTACAAAGCTTCCATTCAAAAGGTCATAATTAGATAAAGGAAAAAAAAAATGCCAGAATCAGAAAAGACTAGTTAAGGAGATGGGGGCAGGGACACAGATTCTTTGTCTTTCGGTCAACTTAATTTCTCTGAATTTCCACTTCTTATTATATTTGTTCCCAGAAGAGAGTGTCAGTGAACCAGGGAAGTGAACCAAGATCCACCCACACCTAGACAGAACAAAAGGTCAGAGGAAAGGTCAATTTGCTCTACCTTGTGAAACTGGGATGCCATCTTCTCCCTCCCTTGGACACTAGAACTCCAGATCCTGGAAATTGGATCAGCGGTTCCTTTGGATGTTCGTGTCTGAACTGAAAATTCCTCCACCAGCTTCCTGGTTTTCACACCTCCAGACTGGAGTTAACCCATGCCACCAGCTTCCTTGGATAGCCACCTCTCAGACAGCATGCTGTGAAACTTCTCTATCTCACGGTGTGGAAGCTAATTCTTGTAATAAATCCCTTCCTGTTTATCATGTCTGTGTCTATATCTGTCTATCTATTTACCTTCTCACCCACCCATCTCTCCTCTTGGTTCTGTTTCTCTGAGGAACCTTAATATAGTAATCTATTTATTTTTTTAATTTTTATTTTATGCATATGGGTATTTCGCCTGCATGTCTGTCTACCATTTGCATGCCTGGTACCCACAGAGACCAGAAGAGACACCAGATCCCCTAGAACTGGAGTTACAGAGGTTGTGAGTTGCCATGTAGATGCTAGGAGTTGAACCCATGCCCAGCTCCTAACCATTGAGTCATTGCTCCAGATCCTATATTTATTAATAAATCCAAGCAATATACCAAACACAGGAATCATGCTTCACTAGGTGGTGGGAGTGCACATCTTTAATCCCAGCACTCAGGAGGCAGAGACAGGAGGATCTGAGTTCAAGGCCAGCCTTGTCTACTGAGTAAGTTCCAGGACAGCCAGGGCTACACAGGGAAAGGAAGGAAGAAAAGAGAAGGGAAGGGAAGGGAAGGGAAGGGAAGGGAAGGGAAGGGAAGGGAAGGGAAGGGAAGGGAAGGGAAGGGAAGGGAAGGGAAGGGAAGGGAAGGGAAGGGAAGGGAAGGGAAAAAGAAAAAAGAAAAGAAGAAATCGTGCTTTATCCTTGCTTGGTGTCTCTACTACATCTGTATGCTCATTTCTTAGGCTCCTAAACAGGAAGAGCTTTTCCACCTCAGGAACTATGTATGCAAAGGACCTTTACATCATCATCATCATCAACCAAGCTGAGAAGGCACTTCCTAGCATGTGTTTCGTGACTAGTTCTCTGTGTCTTGTACCAACTTAGATATTACCTCTTGAAAAGGACTGTCTCTGTTACTTTCTGCCTCGTACCATTTGTTACAATTCAAAGTTGTCTTATTTGTCTGGTTTGATCACATGTACACATCTGGAGCTCACTACATAGTGTCACTGCAGCACCCATGCCCCTTGCTAGACAAGGCATTCCCGTATACCATTTAGTATAGCTGAAGAAAGTTCTGTGGAGCTGTTGAATGGATAAACTATCATTTTTCAGGAATGGTGTACAGTATAGATAATGTGTGACACTATACATCCTCAATAAAGTAATCTTTTCCAAGTCTTTTTAGGGAAAGAATTGGTATGACCTATATCTAGCACAATATGCTAATACAGCTGTACATAGCTTATAAAAGCTACAGCCTGTATGGAAACAAAGCTATTCCCGGCCCACTGATAGACCAACTTGCAGAGGAAAATCTCAGAAACACATGGTCAACTATTTGAAGATATTTCCAGATTTAGAAGTAATCGCAGCCCATTTTTAGAGTTTTTATTTCCTAAAGACGAGCCAGGCCAACGAGATAACTGAGCAAGCCCTTAGAGGGAGCGTTTTCATCACTGTCCTCACAGACCAGCCAAGTTACAGCAACAAATCGGACTGTGATTCTCTACATCCTGCATACGTTTGAGATGGATGGGCTTTCCCTCCCACACTTTCTTGAAACAAAAGCAAGCTTTTTTCAATGAGTCTGGTCTCCATTTTAAACAAAAACAACCATAAGTTAGCAGGCCCCGGAAAAGAATAGTTAAGCCATTGAAGGATTTCTCTACTGTATTTTTCCAGTTGATGAGTCAAATCCAGCTCTCTGTAGATACATCCAAAACGATGACAGAAAGGAAGGCTTTGCAGACGCCTTCTTAAAATTGTAGCAAGTCCAATAAAAACCAATGATCTAAAGACAGACCACCTGCCAATCCTGTGTCACTGAGCCATCTTCTGTGGGGACATGTTTGGACTTCACCAGGCTTTTAAGAACCACAGGCTGGGTTATTTTATTCTATTTTTTTTTTGTTTTTATTTTCTTAGTGGGTTGTCCTGAAACTTCACATCATTAATGTGAGGAATAAAGTACTAAATAAGCTGTAATTTTCTGAGTACAGTAATGATGATAATGATAACCATGGAGAGCTCTCACATTTACTTCTGTCAACCGAGCACCACGAAGATTCAAGGATAGCACCCTGCAGAATAGCTAATCACTTCCCTCCACCCCTGCATCTCCTTATCTCAGCTTGTATTCTGAGCTCACGCAGTTTCCCTTCTCCCCTTGCATATTCAATTCACATTCAACACCTGGGCTCAACCCCCTTAACAGTGTTCAAATCTACATCAAATCTATATGTCCCTTTTGATGGGATTTTTCTGCTCATTTCTGTATTGTAGGATCTCTAAAAGTATCGCCCTTTTAAAATCACTTCTAAGTGTGTGGGGCAGAGCTCCCGAGAGACTGTTAGCCGAGACATGTCAGTGCTGTTTCAACAGGACTGTTACTTGTACCATGCCATTTCAACAATCCCATTTCAACAGGGTTGTCCCTGTTCGATGTCACAGACTCAAAGAGGTCAAGCATGGACTCCAGTGGATTAGCCAGAGGCTACCATAATTAATAACAGATGAGAAATGATGGTGGTGGAGCCAGGACGATGCTCATGGTTTTTTTTTTCTTTTTTAAAGACTTTTTAAAAATTGTATGTACGTGTGTGCGTATGCATGTGCCTGTGCACATGGATTCAGGTGCCCACAGAGGTAAGAATAGTGTTGGATACCCTGGACCTAGAGATATATGCAATTGTGAATATGCCTGATGTGCTGAAAACTAAACTAGGGTCCTTTATAAGGACAGAATATTTTCTTAATCACTTTAACTGTCTCTCTAGCCCACAGTCACTGCCTCTTCCTCCTCCTCCTCCTCCTCTTCCTCCTCCTCCTCCATCTTCTTCCTCTTCCTCTTCCTCCTCTGTCTCTTCTCCCTCCTCCTTCTTCTTCTTTGAGACAGGGTCTTACTGTGTAGCCCTAGCCGGCCAGGAACTCACTTTGTAAGCCAGACTGACCTTGTGCTGAGCTTACAGGTGTGTACCAGCCACCACAGTCAGCTACCATCACTTTATTGTAAAACTACACACCTTGAGAGACTAGATATATCACTGGTGTGGGAGAAAGGCATAGTAGTCAGGGATGATGCTCAGGATTTCATCTGAGCAACTTGAAAAGTGGGTTCCTCTTTGCCGAGACTGGAAATGGAAAGTTTGATTCACTTGTTAGATACTCAAGTAAGGAATCTGGAGAGAGGCCAGAAGGGTCAGCCTCAGGTTCGTGCTGAGGACCTGGTAGAGTGTGTCCACTTGAGGATGGTCAAATGTGTCAATGTGTTTAAAGAATCAGAACTAGATAGTTTAAAGAATCAGAACATTGACTGATAGAAAAGTTCTTGGTTTGAGTTAACAAAGAATTAAGTAATTGGATTTAATGGCAGGATAGGCCTCTAGAAAATATGAGTAATAAAGGGGGAAAAGCAAAAAAGGAGGGGATCTAATGAGAGGGATAAAGAAAACATTGATAAACTAGTTATGTCTGAGAGCGCCTGGAATCTAGTCCCATAGGGACTCTGAGAAAGTGCACACAACACTGCAGAATCGCCCTGATAAACATCAGTATCTACCCTTCATTCTGACTTCATTAGTTAAAGATGCTAAAGAGTTAAATCCCTGATACTTTAAGAATAACGAAAGCCTTTTAGCAGAGACACAGAGAAATGGGACATGGGGCAGGACATTGAAGAGTCTGATGCAACGTGGGCAGATCAAATCATGTTTGCAAATACAGAGCGGGGCAGGGGGACAGGAAGAACAAGGACAAGTGGTCAGTACAAGAAGAATGCTAGAAGACTGTGGAGGGTATCAGCTAAGCAAGGTAATTCTAGAAGGAAATGGTACCAAAAGCTGCTCTTTGGATGGCACATCACAGATCTTGGAAACTGTTTCATGAGATGGAGCAGGATGCAAATCCAATAGGAATGCTAGATGTGAGAAGAAGGAGACAACTATCTTAGATAGTCAACTGGGAAATGCTGCTTGAACAGGCAGAGAGTGCAGAAGACTGGAGGCATGCAAGGATCTTCTTTCTGTGCAACCCACACTGCACTAGAAGCAAAATAGGTGTGTGTGGGATGGGGGGATGATTTTAGGTGCGGATACCCACTAGCGTGGCTGTGCTGTAATGAGTGAGTCCACCTTAGAGCCTGCAGTTGTCAGTCACTCTGTCCTCTGCGCCTGTACATTTGCTTCCCAAACCTAAACATTAAATAAACTGGAAATGGATCTAACGTTATTAGTAAAAATATCTAAAAGATGTTACTTTAACTCAAGAATTTGAATAACAGTGATTATGTTTATGAACTGAGTTACCAGGTTTTTTCAAGACATAGTATGAAAGATAAAACACTAGTGGACTTACAAATAAACCTCCTACAATTGTGTGCACATATTTTTATATGTGTGCACTACATGGATGTTTGTATGTAAAGAGATGTTGCAAATACGGCTCTCTAAATCCTGAAAGAGATTGTATTTTAAGCCTTTTAAAAAATTTTCCTCCATGTTATTCATTGTTTCTATGACTCTCATACCTGGCAGTTTTTATAAATTTAACTTGATGGTTCTGAAGTTGTTTGTGAACATGTCAACGTGTCAGAAGGAAATCCAACTGATGAGGTCTTCAGGATTAGGCAGTGTGATCACACAGGCTGTAGGGAAAGAGGAAGAGAGTAGAGGCACCACACCCTGACGCACCGTAACTAAAGTTGGCATGAGCTTGTGCCAAACATAAAAGGAGAAATGCTGTTGAGAGAAAAGCAAACCCAGACACTCTTCACTAAAAAGCCCGTCCCAGGTGACGGGCCTGCTCCGTGAGCATGAAGACATGAGTTCAGATCCCCAGCACCCACGTAAAAGGCTTGATGTGTCCTGCCATGTCTGTAACACTAGTGCTGGGGAAACCAAGACAGGGAGATTCCCAGAGTTCCCTGGGCCAAAGAACCCAGCAAATTGGTGAATACCAGGTTCAGTAAGGGACCCTGTCTCAAAAGACAAAAAATAAAACGAGAGCAATAGAGGAAAACACTGGTGTCAGCCTTCAGTGTGCGCACACACGCACACACACATGTGCATGCAGATCTGAACACAAACACACATATATACACTACACACAGCACACAGGCATATGCACATATCAAAACAACCTTCCATGTAGCTTTCCCTTAAAATAACACATTAGCTATTAGTCACTTTTTAGTTGCTCTGATAAAACGCTGTGACCAAGACAACGCATAGAAGGAAGAGTTTATTTGGGCTTACAGTTCCAGAAGGGTGAGAATTCATCATGGTCAGGAGCCAGGGCTGCAAGCGGCAGGTCTAGGGGGCTGAGCTTACAACTCAGTCACCGGTAGGAAGTAGAGGGAGGGAACTGGAAGTAGGATAAGGCTGTATAAATGTCAAAGCCCACCCCTAGTGACATCCTTTCTCCAGCAAGGCTGTACCCCCTAAACTTCCCTAAACAGCGCCACCAACTGGGAACCAAGTGTTCAAACGCCTGTGGGAAGACACTTGCTCATTCACACCACCACACATAGCAATCCTCTTTTATATCAAGTATTTGAATAACAATTTTTTTTTCTTTTAGACTGTGTCTCACTACATAGATCAATCTAGCTTTGCACTCACAGATATCCTCCTGCCTCTACCTCCCAAGTGTTAGGTTAATGATGTATATCACCAAACCTGAGTTGATCATAAGACTTAGAAACACCTAGGTTTCTTTTTATGGAAGCAATATTGCCCTTTGTTTTCAAATGCCATTCGTAGATTTCTGTGTATGTAGAGAGAGGATGTTTCATATGGAGTTCTAAATCTAACATGGACACGACAAAGCGGTCTGAGCTCACCTTTGAAACGTAAAGAGTGACACAAAATGGATTTTTTCACTCTGCATCTTGAATTTTAATTGAACTAGTTAAGTAGAAACGATAAGGCCCAAATCGAACTCATGATTGCATCGCAAATGAATCCATTTCAGCATAATGGCCGTATTAAAAATCACACATCAGCCAGCATCCAGGTATAAGGCAGCAACACTCTGTGTGTGTGCGTGCATACGGGTTTCAGGAGGACGTATAGTGACTAGTAGCTATTTTCTAAAACTCAATCACTAGGATCATTTAGAGGGAACAATGCATTAATAATTTAAAATGCAATTCTACTTTTCATCTTCCTTTAAAAATATTTTGGGAGTACTGAAAGTAACTCTCTTCTCTGGGGTTGGGGAAGAAACCAAATCCTGTTAAAAGCTTGCCTTACATTTATGGTATGGCTCTAGCTGTGTGCACATGTGTGATGTACGCAGGTTGTGCCATGTGACCGCCGAGTGAATGGCGAAGAGAGATGGCACTCTTTGCCTCTTACTCATGTCAAGGAACCAATAATTGTTTAGTTCCAGGTGATTTTGTTTCTAGCCAGGAAGCATGGAAGCTGCTAGCTTTCGTTTTGTTTTGTCTTTTAAATAGAATTTGGATTGTCGTGTGAAATGCCTTAGCTGTAAGGTTTTGGTTCTACTTTTCAGATATTTTCCAGTGGGTGTAAATCATACATATAGTGACCTTTACCAATAGACAGCTCATTTGCAAACCTCACTCTCTGTAGAAAATCGAAGTCAACACAGGATGGTCTGAGCCAGACTTGACATTTTATATTTAGTGTGAGTTGCCACAGATTCTTAGTACAGAAACATGCTTTGTCAGTGGAGTTCCAAAAAAAGCAATTGGGGGCCATCAAGATGAAACAGCGGGCAAAGGTTCTTGTCACACAAAATATAATAATTTTAGAGCGGTAATTAGAAATTAAGTACTCTGGTTGCACAAACCTAGAAAGGAACAAAAGGAAATTTTCTGGCTGTTGGAAATAGTTTTTATAAATTTAATCACGTGTGTGTCTGTGTGTGTCTGTGTCTGTGTGAGTGTGTGTGTGTGTGTGTCTGTGTGTCTCTGTGTTGGTGCATGTGCCATGGTTTGCTGAGGTCAGAGGACAATGCTCGGTTCACTTCAGTCCCTTGTGGGATTCAGGGATAGAACTCAGGTTGTCAAGCCTGTATGCAATGGCCCCTACCAACTGAGCCATCTCTCCATCCAATCATTCATAGACAATCTTGATGATCTGGTTCATGACACAAATGCATCCACATGGAAAAAGTCCTCAAGCTGTAGACAAGGTCCATCCACAGCACACATATCACACCTGATGAGTTGTGTTACAAGTTTCAGAACGCACATCTCAACCAATACGTCACCAACTTCAATACAATTAGATGGTAACTTCAGCCTAGTAGACAGAACAATAATTCCTTCTTTGGGATGCAGAACTGAGACAAAGCCACAATTATGTTTTGTTTAGTGGGAAATAAGACTTTATGAAACAGAAGGTGAAAGCTAGGCCCATGCAATTCATTCTTCCTTCAATCCAGGTGGAGTCCAATCCTAAGGCAGGCTGCCTTAACTTCTTCACATGGATCACAATGGTCTATGGGTGTAACAGTCCTGAAAAGCTTGGAACTATGGCTGCAGTTTCAGTCCAGCCAATATTCACAAGCCTCTGTGGGACATACAAAAATGAGCAAGCTCTAATCCTTGTTGTGATAGATTTCTAACCATCACACAGCACCATAAACTGGGTGGCTTAGAACAACATAAATTTATTGCCTCATCATTCTGGAGGCAGGGGTCTAAGATCAACATATTGGCAGGGCCATACACTCTCTGCAGGTGCTAGGGAAGTTTTTACTCCAGACAAAACTTCTGATTGTTTCTCAAAACACAACCTTAATCTTCACACTGTATTCTCTATGTGTATGTATTTACATCCAACACACTCACCCCATTTTAAGGTATCAGCCACCCTGGGTTACCAGCTCTACCCTATTCCAGTATGACCTCATTTTAACCTAACTAGTTAAACCTGCAATTGACCTTTCTTCCAAATAAGATCATTTTCTGAGGTACTGTAATGAAGGATTTTAACATATGCATTTTTCAGGGACACATTTCAACCCAGAACACTTTCCCTCCAGGGGTTTATAATCCGGCTAGGGGAAGAGGCATATGTGTCTCTGGAGCCCATTAAAATTTTATTGCTTACTAGGATGAAATCATACTGAATTTTCTTCTCATAGCCAGGATTTTTCTGTTGATGTCTACCTATCAAGCATTAATTTCACTCTTTGTCAGTATGGCAGTAAATAATGTTAATTTATAGATACTTCAGTGTTGGGTAGATATTTCAGCTTTGATAAACAGCTGAATAACCAGAACTGAATAACCAGAGATATCTTAGCAATTAAGAGAACTTGCTGCTCTGGCAGAGGACCCAGGTTCAATACAGCACCTTCATGGTGGCTTATAACCATCTATAACTCCAGTTCCAGGGGATCTATCACCCTCTTCTGATCTCCCTGGGCACCAGGCATGCACAGGGCACATACACATACATGCAGACAAAACACTCATACATTTAAAAAAGTGAATAAAGTTTTTTTTTGGAAGCTGAACAGCAGCATAGCACCATTGTGAGAAAACTGTATATGATTTTTAGTAAAATGGGGTCAATAATAAAATCCATTCAAGTAAGAAAGAAGAAAATAAGAATAATACCGATGAATGCATTGTATTTTAATTTATCACAATCAAGGGGCAAAGTATGTGGCCACTTTATACAACCCATGCCCCATGATGCACGTCCCTGGTCCTCTAGGTACTCTAATCAGTTTGAGCAACTGTCTGTATGAGGCAAGTGTGAAGTGAAATGAATAGGATAGGTGCTGGAAAGAATTATCCAGAACATTCATTTATATATAGATCACAAAGAAGGAGTCTTAGAAATTAGAGAGGTCCAGAAAGGTGATCTATACCTTTTCTTTTCAGCTTATAAGCCTAATCATGGTTATCACACAAATACAGGCATCAAGAAAACAATGCTTAACATGGAAAATGGAAAATCGCATTAAGAAAACAATATTTACTGTGTAAAATGGTGCGGTGAAGGGTCTTACCACAGGGATGTCTGAGACAGATGTGAACCCTGCGTTTGCTGCTTGTGAAGTTCAGCTATTCGATAGCGTGCATGCCTAAGATGGAATTGAGGTGACACTTCCTCAGACATCACTGGTTTGTGTCCTGTGATGGAGCCTCCTTCCTTAGGTATATTTTGTTAGACAATGCATTAGCTAAACACCTGTCAAAAGAAAACTTAAGAGAAGAAGAGTTTGGGGAGTCGCAGCTGGAAGGGTACAGTCCATCATGACAGGGAAGACATGGCAGCAGAAGCAGGTAGGTCCATGGAGGTAGAAACATGTGCCTGGTAACCCTGACGCTGTGGCGAATCAAACACCAGAGGTCTTGGACTAGAACCAGGGCCAGACTGTAATTTGTAAAGCACCCCCTCCCACCTCAGTGACCCACTTCCTGCCACTAGGCCCCTCCTCCACCTTAGGCTTCCACTGTCTCCACAGTCAGCACCACCATTCTGGGGTCCAAGTATTTAAGCTCATGAGCCTGTGTGTGACATTTCACAAAGTATAGCACTTCCTGTCCCTTAGACTCAGATAGTAAAGTGTCATAAACAGTGTCTGGTAGGAAAGATACCGATTCAGATTTTTGGTCCTAAATTAAAATACAAAAATTGTTCATCACCCCCTTTCTTTTTCCATCTGGTTAATTCCTCTTAAAGGTGTTACTTTAAGACAGTTGGCAAGCTGATGAGGATAATCTTTCGCTGTGGGCCCTACTGCCATTAAAGTGAAGTAGAAACTCTGGAATGTGATCTGCAAAGTCCTTCAGGATGTAGCCACAGTCCACCTGTCTAGTTAAAAGAAAAAGAAATGGTGTGTGTGTATGTGTGTTTGTGTGTGTGTGTGTGTGTGTGTGTGTGTGTGTGTGTGTGTGTATCTTCAGTTCCTCAATCGTTCAAGGCTCTCCCTGTTTTGAGCACTTGCCCCTACTGTTCCTCTGTCTCCCTGTTTCATCATCTCTGTCTGGCAAGTCCTGACTCATATCCTTCCAGTCTCAGTTTAGCTGCAATTGTTCCAGAAGCTGTCGCTGACCCCCATGACCATACAGTGAACTCCCCCGTGTGGGGGTACCCACTGAGTATCCTCATGCTTGGTGATTTGTGCTCTTCCATGTTCTATAATTTTCCTGAGGGCAAACATAAATTCTTTCTTGTTCAATATCATATTCTCACTATCTTCTGGAAAATACTGGTGCTAGATAGAAGCTTTGAGCAAATGAACAGATGAGTGAGGAAAAATACATTGACCTCTGACATCTCTGAGAGGTGCATAACCACTGACAGTTATACTTTTTATAATATTTTATGAACATTTTTAACAATATGAACATTTTTAATACTCTGTTCAAAGGCAAGTACAGCCAGGCAAGGCTAATGGATGTTAGAACAGTGCACCATTTAGAGAACCTGACTGGGAAAAGCTACAAAAGAACCTTCAGGGGAACAGAAAATGGGTATTTTTTGATTATTGGTTTCATGGGGTATGCATCTGTAAAATTACACTGAGCTCCAGTCTCCTAATTTGTGTTGTATTCATGAATGCGAAAAAAATAAAATTACTTTTATCTCATTCTAAACCAAAGCTTTATACATCTTGCCATTTCTTAGTTCCCAAATATCTGGGTTCTGATTTTTATAGGTCTATTTTAAGTTTGCTACCATTTAATGAGATGGTAGAACTCCTGGCACAGCCACCTAGCACTGAGACTTCTGGAGAGCATTAAGGCTGTTCATACACATAGAACTGAGGAATCCACATCACATTTTATCTGAAGATGTATAACTTTGTTGATTGTGTTGTGAAGTTCAAATTTAACATAATCATCTAGTATGTCTCCTTGACAGACAGAATGGACCAACACATGGCCTTTTTTTAAATTTCAGATTCAAAGAAAGTTCAAACAAGTCCAGGGTCTGGTGTTGGTTTTATCTGAGCATCAAGTTTCTGCTTACTTGTTCCAGTAGCACAGAACACCCTCTGCTAAGGGTCTAACTCCAGAAGCACCAGCCAGACTACATTTCATCAATCTCTTTCAAGTGAGTCTTAGCAAACTCAGGGATTCTGTTATTGTTAGTCACCCCAAACTGTCCAGTAATGACTGGAGGACTTCTTTGACTAATGATGGGGTTTTTCCTTGTTCTCAGACTAAGTTCATCAAGGGGACTTCCAGTGAATTCAGGGGGATTCTTGCATAATTGGGACATCATTCTAGCATGTTAGCATATGAAATTATTTTAAGAAACTATTTTAATAAATTAAGAAATCTACACTTGTAAGGAAGTAGGGATAATTTTCCTGTTATAAAATTAATTTCAGAGGCTGGAGCAATGGCTCAGTTGGTGAAGTGATTGCTCCACAAACATGAAGGTCAGAGTTTGGGTGTTGAGCACCCACATAAAGAGCTGGACATGGTGGTATATATATAATCCTATATATACCTCCTATAATCCCAATTCTGTGGAGGTGGAGACAGGAGGATCCCTGGATGAGCCTGGCCAGCTAACCTGGCTGAACTGGTGAAATCTAAGTTTGGCGAGAGACCCTGTCTCAGAAAATAACATGGAAAGAGGAAGACACCAGACCACCAGACACCAACCTTTGGTTTCCACATATACATGCATACATATGCACACAACACGCACACGCACACTTTTACACAAAATTATATAGTTATGTTTCCTTATGATACACTTAATCATTTTCGGAAAATACACCTTTTAGTCATTCTGGTACCCTATGTAAGACCTCTTGCAAGATTTCAGAGTCAACTTTAATTTCTCTTCTCTCCTCTGACACATCTTTCATTTGCTGTACTTCAGTTGTGCGGTACCTAACGTTCTGTCTTTGTAGTCATTTAGAGGGTTAAAAATGGGTTATTCAAATGGATGGAGAATTGTCTCTGTATATCAGCCACATCATCATTCTCACTTGCCTGTACCTTGCAGTTATTCAATGTGGATTAATGGTCAGAATCAATTACATCTCAAAGTTGCCTTTGACTGCGGTGTATTTATTATTGTTACAAGCTATTGGTACAATATTTATGGAGGGTAGGATCACGCTTCTCTCTAAAGATTTTATCTTTTAGAGGGCACATAAAATCTTAGACTTGCTTTTCAGCTTCATAAAAACACATATGGATGTGGAGAGTTAACACAGCTTATCCATCTTGGGTTTCTCTTGGTCCAAGAAACCGTGGAACCAAATCCCATATAGCCTATATAAGCTGTATGTTTAAATCAACTGTAATGGGGGAGAAAACGTCTGACTGCTTGATAATTCAGAACAAGAGAAAATTGTGACTTCAGTTTATCGCTACATTCAACAAAGTTATGAACCCTCAGAAAAATGAGCTGCAGATTTTTGCAGCTCTCCATGCTTTAAATACAGTAAATGGTTTATGACGAATCTACGTGTGCTGTGCATGTTTGTATGTATACTCACATGTGTGTGCGCACATGTACGTGTGTGTGTGTGTGTGTGTGTGTGTGTGCGCGCGCTCTTCCTTGGTCACTTTCTACTTCATTTACTGAGGAAAGATTTCTCAACTGAACCTAATGTTTTGAAGTAATCTAAATGGCCATCTTGCTCCAGGGACCCTTTGTCCTCCACTGTCCTGTGCCAGAATAACAGGTGGGCCACCATGTCCACCCCACAGTCACTTGGGTACTGGGGATCTGAACTCTGATCATGTTTGCACAGCAAGTGCTTTTTCTACTGAGCCGTCTTCCCTGCCCCTAAATGCATTAAATGCTTTCATGAGATTTCTCACCTAATTTGAAGCCCTGTTAATGCTGAGTCTTCCACTTTCTAATCTCTGAAAAGTATAACTAACAGAGTACTGCAAAATATCGATTTTTACACACACACACACAGACACACACACACACACACGAACACAAAATACCGGGTCAGTACTAGACAATGAGAATGTGTATTCTAAAAGTTAATGCTTAAAGCAATAATATGCAACTTCAGTGGCAGTCAGCACAGAAAGAGACCTTAAGGATCCTTGTGGAAACCAGAAAAATGCAACATCGACATAAAATATGTAAACTAAACTTCCTGGGAAGAAGTCTCATCTACACTGAACTTTCTACTGAGGCTGATTAGCTGATTAGAACTTCAGGGACTGTGGAGGGCGAGAGCTAAATATCTTACTTATCTTACCTCCTTAAACAGCCACTCACCGCCCACCTCTATGTGTAACCAACATCCTGTGGCAAGTTCTCTTAAAATGTACAAACAGACCCCTTGCTTCCACCATCCTAAAGGCTAAGGCCATCATCAGCCAGCATCTGAAGTTTACAGCAGAGATTTTCCCACTTTGCTGTATCCGCCTTCTTGATGTATCCCACCCTTGTGTTTGAAAAGTACTTTGATTTTACCTCATGAATTTCATAAAAGAGTCATCACGTAGGAACCTAGAATTTGGGATAATCTGTGTTTCTGGGCCACGGTCACTCATATTTGGCTCCAGAACAAACTTTTGTCCCCTTTGAGCTGTGTGTTTATGCTGACTGTGGCTACCTAGAGTTTTTTGCAGTAGTAACATTTTTCTTCTCCCCACCATTTCCTCCCGGCCCCTGCTCAAGCACAAACCCAGTCCCCTGCTTATAATGCCCAGACAAGAGAATGCAAGGAGAGGACAGAAATAGAGCAAGGGAGACTCAGGCTTGGGTGTTTTCAACTATCCGACCTCTTAAAGGGTCTCATGCCAGAGCCTGAAATGCCATGTCACTGACAGAGGGAAGGATTCCCTCTGAGGAAGAACAGGATTAAACCACAGGATCCCTCCCCAAGGTATCAGTTCTCTTGAGGAAAACTTCTGTCTCACTAGGCATTTTTTTTAAATACCTGGATTAATTTTGTAAATGAGCTTTCCAGGTACCAGAGGATTAAAAGAGCAAAAGGTAGTTCTACAGAGTTGATCTGGTAGCAAAGGAAGCAGAGCTACCAAATGTTCTGTTCACACCACAGATAGCAAAGTAAAAGAAGCCATAGTGAGCAAAGACTAGAATCATCAAGGGTTCCATGTGGAGATAGAAGGTGCTTATGCTCCACCGTGGTTAGCTCATTGTTGACTTTATAAAGTCTGAAACCAAAGGCCCTTTCTAGAGTAAATGGCCAGTCCTAGACACTACCAACAGGGCCTGGAACAAACAGTACAGCAACGCCTACTTTCTTACTACAGCCACCTACTCTCCTGTGCTATTTCTGATAGATAAAACTAGCAGGAAACAAAATAGCAAAGGAGTCTGGGAAATGCAGTTTGGGGAATCTTGGTCCCAGCATCACAGGGTTTAGTGTAGGAAGGGTGGACCAGATACTATGAAGCAGTAGGAGAACAGCCAACATGGCACCCAGCCTGAATAAAATGAACCCCTGGGAAGAAGGTTTTCTCAGATAGACTCAGATGGACTTTGCTTCAATGTGGCTCTGCACAGGAAGAGAATGTAGGGATTCTTGTGGGAACCCAAAAAACGCAATGCTTCTGTAAAATATATAAGCTAAAGTTTCTAGAAAGAAGACTCACCTACAAAAGCTGATTGACTGACTAGAACTTCAATTGTGGAGAGGTTAGATGCCCACCTGACGTAGCAGGTGCACCCAGAAAGAAGCTGGGCCATGGATAATGCTCACTGGTAGAACACTTTCCTGATGTGTATGTGGCCCTGGTTGCAATCTCTCTCCACTGCTGCTTGGAAGAAAAAAGTCACTGCCCCACCTTTATTTTAATTTAATATTTGAGCCATCTCTCCCGGGTTAATAAAATTATAGCCGTGCCCAGCTCCTCTCCCTTTCCCCTACCAGATTGCTGGAACACAGTTCGAGTCATGTAATGTGCTGAGAGGGTAACAGTCAAGTGTTTGCCATCGCAGCTTCCACAGTCTGGGAGCATGAATATTTTTTCTTTATACCCTAATTTTCCCAATTATCTATAATCAGTTTACAGTAAAATTACTTCAAGATGCTTATGAATATAAATGTTATGTTGTGGTTTATTTTATATCATGCTGTAAATACATATCTGAATTGGCCTGGTAAAAAACCTGAATTTCATTTTTCATCCTTATACTTTACTATTAATATTATTTTATCATCATCATCATCATTATTAATTATTATTATTATTATTATTATTATTATTATTATTATTATTATTATGTGTGCAGTATGCCACATCTTGCACATGGAGTTCAGAGGACAGCTTTTAGGAGTCAATTCTCTCCTTCCACTTTGTTGAAACAAGATCTTTTTGTTTCTGCTGCCCACAAATCCCAGACTTGCAGGCCCACAAATCTGCGTGTGAGTCTCTCATCTCTGCCTCTCACCTCATGGTAAAGTGCGTGGGTTACAGATGGAAGCCACCATATCTGGATTTTTATGGGCTCTGTGTGTCAAACTCAGACCTTCACACTTGTGCAACAAGCACTTTACCTACTGCCGTAGTTAGGGTTTCTACTGCTGTGAAGAGACACCTTGACCACAGCAACTCTTAAAAAGGGAAGAATTTAATTGGGGCTGCCTTACAGTTCAGAGGTTTAGCCCATTGTCATCATGGAAGGAAGCATGGCAGCATACAGGCAGATGTGGTTCTGGAGAGGGGACTGAATGTTCTACATCAGGATTGGCAGGCAGCAGGACAGTGTCCACCACTGGGCCTGGCTTGAGCTCCTAAAACTTCAAAGCTCACCCCCAGTGACATATTTCCTCTAACAAGGCCACACCTCTTAGTAATGCCACTCTCTGGTGACCAAGTATTCAAATATATGAGTCTATTTAAATTACTGCAGCTGCCGGATCATCTCGGCAGCCTCCGCCAGTGCATTTCAGTGTGATTAGAAATCAACACGTTCTAGCCCATGTCTTCTGAGAATGAGGAAGAAGAGGAGGAGGAAGAGGAAGGGAGGAGAAGGAGGGAAGATGCAGGGAAGGAGGAAGAGGAGCAGAAGAGGGATGTGGTCTTTATTTTGTGTTTCATTTGGACAACAAAATAATTCCAATCATTTTCCTGTTTGAAATTTGCATAATCTCTTCCTCCTGCCCATTCGCTAGAGTGTGGGTCTGTTGTGGTGGACTGTGACTGATCTTTGAAACACAGCACAAATGATGCGCCAGAGTCTCAGAGAACACATTCTAAAAGCTTGCCGAGTTCTGGTTTTGTTAAGTACAACACAGAAGGCGACATACAGGGAGTCAGAGTCTGGAATCTAGAATGTGGTGGGACACTGGCCTGAGGGGAGACTGAGACAGAAAAACTTGGGAAAAGGAGGGGAGATAAAGCTCATTAGGCACAAAATCTCATGGCAGGGGTTGGTGATGTGGATAGTGACAGGCAATGTTCTTCATATGTAATTTTATCTGTAATATTTGTGCTGTCGGGGAGTTTCTATAACAGTTCCCATCATGAACATATGTTCAAAGGGACTTTCAGAGCGTCTTTTGATTGGCTCCTATCTCAGACGTGCAAGCATTATGTCCCCTCCCTCATGACCTCTTTGACCTCCTTTGGTTTAAGCCTTACATAAGTAACTCCATCTTGGTATGGACAAGTTCCCCTTTGCCCCATTAATTGGGATATTTCTCTGGAAACACCACCTATACTTAGGTTTGGATTGTTTCTCAAAGCCAGTTGGTTTGATCCAATAGTGGGAAGAATGCCAACAACATCAACACCCTTTAGGCCACACTTCAGTAAGAAGGAAGTTTAGAAATAGTGACTCTCAGGCTATCTGCCTGGAGTTGGTTGTTAAGTTCAGTTTTGTCTGATCTTTAGACATCAATTATCATCTTAAAGCCCTGGGCCAACATCATTTTGTCACAAATCGTGGTCCTGAGGAATCCAACAGGCAACAGGTATGAAATCTAAAAAGGAAATCACAGAGGAAAATCAATCATGATGTAATGAACCTGTCTTGCACAGTGGTTCTAAACCAGGAAGCCCGAGAGAACCAGGGTAACCAGTAAGAAAAACACAGGGGCCCAGGCTTGCTGCTAGAGACTAAATGACACCACGTGGACTCAGGATCCAGTCTAGTTTTCAGGTCACTATTATCAATGATGACACTTTGAGGACAGTGAGCATGTAGCAGGAACAAAAGTTCATCTCTGGATTTTAAGTCCCTGGAGGCTGGAAGCTACTCGTGAATAACATCATGTAACGCCTTAATGTTACAGTACAAATCTCTGCGTAGCATTTGAAAAATAAACCTGTTTATTTAACATACCAAATATTAGTTTTATTATGGCACCTTTTCAACATTTTTTTCCTTGATTCTCCCCCTCCTTGCCTCCTCTTTTTTACCCTTCTACCCTGTAGTCTCTTCTGTTTTCCCATCACGAGAGTCCTCCCTCTTTTCCCTCTCATGACCCTCCTCCCAGCTTCCTGGCCTATGGCCGTATTCACAGGCACTAACACATACATGAAGAGGTAGGACCTGTGTATGAAAGAATAGGTGTGATTTTCGTCCTTCTGAGTTGGACTCACCTTACTTAATAGAACACTTTCCAGGTTTCATTTTCCTTCAGATTTCATAATTTCATTTTTCTTCACAACTGAATGAGATTCCATTGTGTTTTCGTACCACATTTTCATTACCCATTTATCCAAATATCTGGGCAAAAGCATTTTAAGTACCGATGTTTAACCCGTGTTCTTCATTAAGGAAGAGTTAATACACCTTATTATTTCAGTAATTCGCAGTACAGACTCAGATATTTTGCATATATTTCTGACATAAAACATATGACATATCATGCTTTCTTTTAGTAAAGACACTTAAGTTATGCTCTTTTTTTAAAAATAACACTTTTTAATTTTATCTCTTTATGCTTTCAGTTATTCTCATTGTTATTTTTTTAAAAAGTCATTTTGGTGACTATTTAATATATATTCTCACAAACACAAATTAACTTTTGGATTTTAAAATTTAGGTTTCTTTGTGTATGTAATACATCCAAGCAGCATTTTTCAGTTTGGTTTTGGGATTTTTTTTATCTGGTAACTACAAAATAAGTAAAAGATTATTTCTTCTCTTTAATAAATCTCATAAGGGGAGCTGGAGAGATGGCTCAGTGGTTAAGAGCACTGGCTATCTTCCAGAGGAGCTGGGTTCATTTCCCAGCACCCACATGACACCCTTACACCAATGCACATAAAATTAAAAAAACAAACAAATAAATAAATAAAATATCACAAAGAATAGAACTAGTAACAGAAAATTAGTGTCTGAGAAATCAGCTATTGCAGGGTCTCGCAAAGAACTCTAAGGATTGGAAGACTGTGGGCATGAATTAACAAAAAACAGTCTTTCCTCAGAACCTTCTAATGCATTTTTTTCAGGCTGCTAATGATCAGACTTGGGTTTTGTTTTTGTTTTTGTCTTTTTTGCTTTTAAATTATCCCATTTTCCCAAGAACTGTCACCGGTAGTGTGTTTTTAAGGGTTATTTTTGCTGGGTGTGGCTCTTAGGAAAGAATGGGCAGCTTTGAAGCTTCATTTTTTCATCAGCTGGGAGCAGTAACCTAACCCATCCACCCAATCGGATCTGACCTTCCTGAATGCAGCTTGCCTCTATCGCAGGATAAAACTGGAGGGAGGAGACTGTCTGCGCCCCAACTGAGAAAAGGGGAAGCAGAGCGAGATAAGAACTATGGTTTCAGATATCCTTAATGAGAAATCTCCAAGGCCATTTTTCACCAATGTCGGTGCTGTCAAGAGCTTTACTTACTGGCTCCTCTTTCCTGGGGATCTTTTTGTTTGGTCACTCTGGTGTTTGGACTCTGGCCAGGCTGTGTTTGCATTCCAGGTAACTCTGGGTCTCCCTCAATTCCACCTTAGAATGACTCACAGGTGTGTAACTGATAGATCATTGTCTGATTTTTCTTTTAGCGCCCTACGTTGGTTTCTTATATTCCTGCATTGAACAGCAAGAGTAAAGCTTTTCTTTGTTTTGTTTTTGTTTTTCTTTCTTTTGTATTTCTGACTGTGTATTGCTGGCTCAGAAAGCCAAAAATGTATCAGACATTTTCACCAATAGTTTTATTGTCTTATTTGTTTAGGGTTTTTATGGAGGGGGGTACTCATGATGAAAGCAGTCAACCTGTTAAGAAAAGACAAGGAGATGAGAAAAGTCACATCATTAGTAACTTCTGATTTATGCGTCTGAAGGACCTGTCACACGGAGCCAAAGAGTGATTTTAATTAGCTGCTGGACTGAAATGCCTTGTCAGCACTGCACATTAAGGATGTGCCCTCTGAGGAGTGAGCAGCCAGGAAAGGGAGCCGTTGAAGGCTGGAGGAGAGGCCAGCTGCAAACACAAACCAGGTCGCTCATTTTTGCTTGCCACCCGCATACTGCCAGCAAATGGTCCAAAACAGCTCCACTTTCCCCTTGAACTTTTTTACATCTGGGGCTGCGGCTAGAGGGTACTAAGCATTCTGGGGAAATCTTTCTCTGTCAGTTTATTCTCCCTGGAAATACCATCAGCAGGTCCCCACAGAGGCATGTTTCTTAGTTGATTCCAGATTCAGTCAAACTGACAATCATTATTAACCAACACAGTGACAAATATCAGTAGCAGGACTACTTTTCCTGTCAGCATTCAAAGCAATTCCTTGGGCCAGGAAGATGGCTCAGTAGGTAAAAGCTCTTGCCAACAAGCCTGATGACCTGATCTCCTCCTGGTTCCATGGTGGTATTGGCAAGTTGTCCTCCGACCAACACACTTGTGCTATGGCAAATATGTGCCCCCCCACACTAAATAAATCTAATAGAAATGCTATTTAAGAAAAAGCAATTCCTTTATGAACTTTGTGTCCTATGCAAGTAGATAGGCCATGCCAGGAGCCTTAGACAACTCATCTTACTTACAGCCAGTAAATGTAGTGGGTTGTGTAGGAGACTGAAGAGAAGTGTAGTGACCGAAGGCCCTTGTGGTGGTTTGAATGAAAATGGCCCTGATAGGCTCATATATTTGATTATTTCTTTCCCATTTGGTGGAACTGTTTGGAAAGGATTAGGAGGTGTGAACTTGTTGGAGGAGGTGTGTCACTGGGAGTGGGTCTTGGGGTTTCAAAAGACTTGCACCATTTCTAGGATCTTTCTTTGGCCTCATGGCTGTGGATCAAGATGTGGTTTCCCAGCTGTTCCTTTGCTCTGCCGCCATAAACTCTTTCTTCTTTTAAGTTGCCGTGGTCACAGTAGCTTATCGCAGCAACAAAAAGTAACTAAGATGGTCCTGGACTTTCATGGGATGCAGAGAAGCATGGTTGCACAGGAGCCAAGAGCTGGCTTCTTTGTCAGAACAGCTGTATCTTCAGTGATAGAGATCCTTCCTGTCAGAGGGTTAACTCCAAAGCCCAAAGGCTGAACACCAGCTACGTGCTGTCTAACAACCTCACAGAGGACTTGACCTAGTCTTGTCCCCAAACTAGCTTCCCCTCACTTGGAGGTCACTAACTGTGCTGAGTGCCACACCTGCAGAGGGAGGCACAGAGCTCAATAGAGCCTCTTCTAGAAGAGGGTGGGGCATGACAGATGCCCTGGGAAGCAAAGCATGAAAATAGTAGAACTTTCAGTACAGTGTGAAGAGACTGGATGGCCCCACACAACCTCATCTATAATGACTAAGATAGTGGTATCATTAGAAATTTCTGGAGAGCCAGACAAATTTTCCTCTGCTTTCCCACATAGGCTCCCTTTAAGCACTCCAGTTTGTCATGGCTTCAGGAGTTATCTGGACCATTTTTTAAAATTTTTTTCACGCTCACATCTTTCACTTGTCACTTATCTCTCCATTCTTTACCTATTAAGTTTAAATTCTAATTACCATGATCCATTCCTGCCACCTTAGCCAGAGGTAAGGCCTCCCCAGAGCCTTGAGGATCTGCCCACTTAACACTGAACTATCTAATAGTGCTGTGTTTTACATGGCTGCCTAGATTTATTATTTAAATATTTCTCACTATCTAACTGTATGTATGTACAAATATGAGAGTAAGGATTTCCCAGTGAACACTGCAGACTGTGTCCAAGCCATGGTTTCCAAACCACGATCACGGCATGTGATCTATGTGAATTAGGTGGCTGCATCCAGCAAAGCCATCAGGAAAACAGTAGTTTAAACAGACGCTTTTCCTCTAGAAATCTGGAGATAGACAGTTCGCCTGGAACTAATCTAGAAGCTCCACAAGTGATATATACAGACTCTTTCTATCGTTTGGCCCCACCCTTATGGTACTTAGCTTCTGGTCTGAAGACAACTTGACGAGGCAAAACAGCACCATCTATCTGCTGTCAAAGCATCAGAAAAGATGGTCAGATGACAGCGAGGTCTCCCCATGTAAGTCAGCTAGCATGAGGTGCCTTCTGTGAGACTTCCGGACACTTTTAGAACTTGAATCTCATTCACTTACACATTGTCACCTTGACGATAAAGAAGGGCTATTGGAATGCGTAGTCACTTGACTGGAGTCATTGCCACCACAAATAAAACACCTATTTTTATACAAAGGAATAAAGAAGAAATTGATGCTGAGTGTCAGCTAACAATCTCTGACACATTGTTTAAGACGCAATTTTGTAGTGCTTCCAGGATGTGGCAGAGTAGTTACATGTTGCAGAAGTTAATTGTTAGTTATATATAAAATAATTGTTTTATGCACTGTTGGGTGAGGGGCTGTCTAGGACGTTTTGTACTATTTGCAGGTGTTGGATTTCTGTGGGGCTTATTTAATTGCTTTTGGTCTGCACGTGGTATCAGTAGAGCACCTAAGGAGTTCTGAATCAATAAAACACCTGAGCTCAGATGCTCGGGTTTCCACTGTCAATTGAGTATGGCGCTGACCATGGTGGTGGTTCCCTCTGCTGAGGTCTGGCAGGGTTTGCAATTATGAAATATACCTCTTTGTTGTCATCTTTGGTGAAACCCCACAGCAGCCTACAACTACTACAAGTGGCACCTGCAATGTGGGTCCTGAAATCAAGCCAGCTAACCCAACGTGGAGATAAGGAAGAAGAGAAAGAAATTCCAGAAGCTCAAGTAAGCCACCAGAAGATAGAGATTAAGGTGTTAATTGAAGGCTCCTGAAGGAAGAGGAGAGAAAGGAAATAATCCTCTTTAAGAGAAAAGGTTGTGAAATTAATAAATAAATGAGGAAAGAAGCTTTGAGGTGAGAGCCACAGAGGCCTCTAATGAAGGCCCTTAGAAATAAGAATTCAGATGGGAACAGGGAAAAGCAAGGTTCTTGCTGCTTTTCCTGATCATGGAGCTGAGGATCCCTCCCATTGCTGGTGCTAGCTTACTGTTTCACAAACTGAGTTTTCTGATAACTGCATTGTTTGTGTGTGAAGCTGAAGTGGGTCTTGTGTTTGAGTTCTATGAAGAAGTATGTATGTTTACCCACAGTGGTGGTGAAAAGGAGTATCAAACTGCCAAAATGTTTCAACTAGAGATTCTTCCCACTGGCCCAGGACCCCCTGCTGTTGTGGAAGCTGCAACTTGGAATAAAAAAGCCTTTTAGTTAAACTGATCGGATTTTTTCTGTTTGTTTGTTTTTTGTTTCTGTTTTTGCTTTTGCTTTTGCATTTTTTCCTGCAAACCTAAGAGAAAGACAAGCAGTCCAGATACTGGTAACAGGGATGAGAACTCCATCTATGAGGGGACCCTTACTGCAGACCAAGTGACCAGTTATTTTTCCAGCAAGCCAGACTCTATCTTAAAATCTGGAAAATGTTTCCAAAGTGTGAGCACACAGAAACTGTCTTCCAGAACTGGCAAAGTTGTATCTCATGCTGGCAGCTGAACTTGGTACTGTAAGAGTTAACCCACCGGGTGCTGGTTTTGAAGGCATGGAGGGGTCTTTGGAGAGCAGCTGAGGCTTGGCACTGTAAGAGGCCAGGAAAGGCCACTAATGAAGACGCAGCCTCCATAATAGTTGAAGGCCCAAAATGAAGGGATCCTGTAAAAAAAAAGTTGCGGCTTAACACCATGATGAGAGCCCAAGAGAGGCCATTGTTGAAAGCACAGCCCAATTGCAGCAAGGGACCCCAGCATTCTGAAGATGCCAGTACCATGGGATGACCACCAAGAACAGCAGCAACAGTGGAGTGAAGCCAGCCAGAGCCTGGAGGACAAGCTGTATGTGATACAGATGGCGGAGCCAGAGAAATGATCCAAGTCCTTTGGAGGAGCCCAGAAGATCTTGAGTAAATTCCAGATAATTGAACATTGATAATGTTTTTCTGCTGTCCAAGGACATTGTAGAAAACTTGATAGATGTTTGATTTCATTTGGTCCTGGTGTTAGAAGCCTCATAATTGTTCCTCTTGTAAATGGTTTTGCTGGTATAGTGTTAAATTGTGTTGTAAAGGAAAGCCTTTTTTTTTTTTTTTTTTTTAATACAGAGAAGAGGAAATGTTGTAGAAGTTTATTTTTAGTTGTGTTTAAAATAATTGTTTTTGTTCACTGTTGGAAAAAGGGATGCATAGGCCTTGGCACTCTGTATTATTTGCAGGTATTGAATTTCTGTGGGGGATGTTTAATTATTTATGATCTGCACATGGTATCAGTAAAACACCTAAGGAGTTCTGAATCACAATAAAACACCTGAGCTGAGACACTCAGGGTTCCACTATGAGTATGGCACTGGCCATGACAGTGGTTCCCTCTGCTGAGGTCTGGCAGGGTTTCCACCTATGAAAATGCCTCCATCTCTTCCTTGGTGAACCCACACAGTGCCTAACAACTACAGTTAGGTACCCGAAACCTCAAAGTTCTAGGTTATTCTTACCAAGCTATGCAGAAGTAATGAACTGATGGCCAGTAAGCTAATAAACTAATTTTTAAACTGCAGACCTGTGTTCTTCAAACAACATGTCATTTCAAAGCCTATAAAGTCAACATTTAGAACTGGGAGAATGGACATGAAAGCAGACAAGGAGTACTTAAAAGTGGTCATGGTTATGTCATGAGCCTCCCACAATGGCCTCATGAGGGTTACAAAACAGTCCAGCAATTACAGTCATGAACACCAGGTTCACAGCTGACCACTGACTTGCAAAGACCACCTATGTCTGTCACTCTGAGGAAGCTGCTAGGAAAGCACCAGCATTTCAGGGTTGCTCTGAAGGCAGCCAGTCTGTGGGTACGAGAAGCATCTTTTGAAGTATCCTGAAATGTAAGGATATTTGTGAATTCCACTTACTGCCACCCATTTGCATTCCAGAGCAACACGGCCCTGAACATCTGGAAATCCTGCCTTTTCCTCACCTCTACCATACCCCCATGTTTACAAAGTGTCTAATTAAAATAACACATTGGGGGTGGGGACTGGAAAGATGACTCAATGGTTAAGAGCACTGGCTGTTCTTCCAGAGAACAAGTTTAATTCCCAGAACTCAATGGCAGCTCACACCTACCTATAACTCCAGTTCCAGGGGCTCCGACACCCTCACACAGACATACATGTAGGCAAAACACCAATGCATTTAAAATTAAAATAAAGAGACATTAAAAATATTAAAAAATACATAGTTTTTTAGTCCCCAGATAATTGTAAAGCTACCAATTCAGCATATCAAAACAAGGGTAGATACTATGTTCTCCTTCCAACCTCTTACTTCTCTACCAGTCTGTGTACAAATTAATCTGGTCCTGCACACCAGCAGATGGAAACAGATAAAGGAGGGGGTCTGGGAGATACCACACAGAGTCACCTCTGAGCTTCACCTCAGATAACGCAAATGTTCCATGAATCAATGAACTCACAGACAGAATCCAGTCAAAAAAGAAAACAAATTAGAGGTAGCAATAATGTTCAGGGCATTTGTGTCAGTTTGAATGAGAATGGCCCCTCTAGGCTCATATGTTTGATTCCTGGGTTACCACTTTTGGAACTGTTTGGGAAGGATTAGGAGGAGTGTATTCATTGGAGGAGGTGTGCCACTGGGGGTGGACTTTAAAGTTTCTAAAGCTCAGCCATTCCCAGTTAGCTCTCTCTGCCTCCTTCCTGCTGATAAGGATATAAGTTCTCAGCTACTGCTCCTACACCATGCCTTCCTGTCTGCTGCCAACCTCCCCATTATGATGGTCACGGACTCACTCTCTGGAACTTAAGCCACAATAAACTCTCTCTTCTGTAGATTGCCTTGGTCATGATGTCTCTTCAAAGTAATAGAAAAGTAACAGAGAACCAGGAAGGCAGAATAGATGCTCAAGATAGAGAGAAGCCAACTGTTGCCTAACCTGTGTATTTCTACTGAGCCACTCCACCTTGAACATGTGCAAGACATGTTTCATAAAGCTCAGAGGAAAACATCAAAGTGAGCAACATCTACTGCATCCATAGCACCAAGTGTGAGACACCAACTCACCTGCTCCACAAGAGCCCATGCAGGACCACAGGAGGGTTTGATTTAATAATGAAAAGGAAGCTGGTAAATTGTTGCTGGTCTTGCATCTTCTAAACATCAGATAAGCCAGGACTCACTCTCAAGTTTAGTTGTGTGAGACCAAAGCCACCTTTCCAGGTTGCCATGGGACACCTTATAAGTATGTGGCTGGATGTGACTTCCCCAAATTGTTATGCAGTGAAAATGTTATAGAATCCAAGTATGGAGTTTTTAAATTTACATACCCAGAAGAATGTGATATTTCCCCCATAGGATTGTATTATATTGGGCTTGGCTATGTGTCAGTAGATTTTAGTAGCAGGGGATTAAAGCCATTCTAGCTACAGGGCTCTGACAGCTACAGACTGATTAATACAGGGATGATCATTTGAATGGTGCCAACTTATTTCTCTTAACAAGGAGAATTTGCTTTCCAACAGAAAACATGAGACATTTTCTTTGCCTGGAAGACACCGAATGTGCTCACCCAGTTTTGTGTAGCCTTCAACTATTAAACTTTTATGGAGTGACTATTCATTCAGCCGTCTCTCTTCTCCACTAAACATGAGATTCCTGGGGGCACACAGGGTTATCATTTGTCTTTGCAGCCCTGATGGTAAAGGATGCGGAGGTGATCCATAAATGGAGGTTAATGATCTATCGTATGATGCGACCCCACGGTCCGCAAAGATAAGTGGTGTTTTGGAAAATATAGATGCCCTGGAAGAAAGGCAGTGTCCAGAAATAAGATTTGTTCTGAGCCTTTGCCTTGCTCACAATTTTTGCTCCAGGGAAAGAGTAACAAAGATTTAACCGAAACCTCATTTCTCTACAAATATATAAAAACGCAGAAAACAGAGAGGATTTGGAGCAACAAGTCAACGTTCTAATAATCTAGTGACACAGTCTGGCTGTCTTACCACCCTGAAGGTAATTATTTTTGCAATTTAGAGGGATACACATTGCATTAAGTCTCCCCCCTTTCCTCTGCACATGGAGTTCTTCCCACTCTTCCCTCCGCCGCCTCTTTGTATGGCACGGCAAGGGGTCATTTCAGTGACTGCAATTATTCTGGTGCTGCTGACAGAAGGGAGAAATTAATTTAAAAACGGGACATTAAGCACTGCCTGTCCAAAAATTTACATAGATCCTTATGAAAAGTAGGAATCACTTCTCTTTTACCTACTGGGCTATGTTTCCTTTGAACCCTCCTTTGCCTAAAGATGGCGTGCATTGTCTTGCCTTCTACTTCATTCTCAAATATCCCTTCCCATCTGAAGAGAAGCACAGATCTCCAAAGCTTGTTGGGTTGCAACTACAACAACTTGTGTGGAATCCAAGTTCTCATTTGCATTGTAGGGAAAAGAGAGTAATTACTGGGTATTGGGCTGCCTCTCTTCTCTGGCTCTGTCTGAGACCACTTTGGTACTTCCTGGGCCTGGGAGCTGTGGTTGTTACTGCTTTACAGAGTTTTGCAGATTTGGCTTTCCACAGGTTTTTGCCCCTTTAACACACCTTGACAGCCATGATCTCCAGCTTACCTGGCAACAGTCTGCCCTAATTGTAGGGCAAAGAGACTACATGTGAGGGAGACAAGGAACTACCAAACAGGTTCCACATAGCCAGCTAGACTTGGCTACAGACGCTACCTATAGCTCAGAGACTGTAAATGTTACCTTTTTTTAGCCCCATGTTTTTCCTGTCTATAAAATGGGACTAATGATATCTGCCTTGCTGAGTTGCCCTGGAACCAAGTCACTTGAAATGATACTATATAAAATGTCTGGGAAACAGTAGGTGTTTTATCAAGTGAGAGTGAACCTACCCCCACTCCCTCTAGTCACGGGGGCTGAAAGAGAGAGAGGCTGGAGTACCCTGTTTAGTTATTTTAAAATAAATTTTGTTTGGTATATGTGAGATTTACAACCGGATATTATGAGATGCACTCAGAAAAGTGGCTGCTATAGTAAAGCAGATTAAACCCACAAGCTCACACAGTTACTATTCCATTGGTGACAGATGAGAGAAGCTCAGGCTGCTTCTTTAATAAATATCCTCACTATACTGCCCGGCTTCTATACCCTCTTGGTATAGGGGCTTTGAAAATTCTCCAACAGACTGAATGTCGGCCAAGATCATAGCAATAACAGATTACCTAGAAGTGACCACTTAATCTAGCTATTAAGAGCATAAAGAACATTTCTCTGTTCTTGCCAGTGACACTTGAACAGTGCCCCCAAAACAAATAAAACTGCTAATTCGAGCTTGAGAAGTCTGTTTCTGTGGTCTCCTGTTCTTATCTAAAACAGCAGGTGACACATGGGAAGCAGGAAAAGTTCTCAGGATCCAAAGGTTTAGCATGGCTTTGATTCTCAAACTTATGACACTTCCTTGTTCAGTTCTGCTCAGTGTTTACACGGTCTCCCTAGTGATTTTTCCCCCCTGGCTCGTGGGCCTTCATGTGGAATGGAAGGATTTACAGAGTCATTTAGACACGTCACGATTCCCTACCTTAAATAACCATAACCAAGTGGAAGACTCAAGATCAATAGAAGCAAAGTCCAAAGAAATGCTCACCACTGCACAGACACAAGAGCTGCGTAAAGCACTAGGGCCGCCATCGCTGAAGTGGGGGGTAAATGTGCAGAGAAAATGCCTTTGGCTGTAGGGCCGGTTCAGTCATTTGTGTTTGCTGGTCTAGCCGTATTTCCTAAATGCTGAACATATTGTTCTGGCTGTTTATATTCTTGGCTCCCAGCACTGCTGTACATTCCCCAGCTCCAAGAGCAGGAAGTACAGCAGCAGCTTTCCCTAAAAGGCCCATAAAGTTATGACTGGTTTATTCTCCCAGATATCCAAGGTTCTCGTTAAAGCGCAAGATCTGCTGCAACTGACATGACTTGGACTTAAACGTGTCGCAATGCATTCTTAAGGAGACAGAGTTCTTTTGACTAACAGCCTACATGTTTGTCAAAACGACTGTAGGCCAAAGGCCAGCCTCAGCATCTTGGCCACAGAAATGAAACCTAAAACACTAAGGGAAATGCCAAACCAGTGAGCCCGTTGCTTGCTGCAGCTTCTCTCTCTGCTCCTTAGTCTGAGTAGGTGCTGTTCCAGTGCAGAAGCTCTTAGGCAACACTGGATGAACAGCAGCTAGAGGGGGATGCCCAAGCCTGTTTTCTAACAGCTCCTAGAGGACGTTAGAGAAGTTTAAAGCCAATCTTGTCTCCATACGCTGTATTTTTTTTTTTAGGTAGCTCAGTTTGAGGTGTTTAAAAATTCAGATAGGCACAAACACTAAAAAGTAGCTTCTAGGACAAGCGTGGTAGTGTGTGCCTTTAATCACAGCACTCAGGAGGCAGAAGCAGTTGGATCTCCGTAAGTTTAAGGCCAGTCTGGTCTACAGAGTAAGTTCCAGGCCAGCTAGGGCTAGGAGAGATCCAGGGAGAATTGGAGGGTTGGGGATGGGGTTGGACATGATCTTATTTCACTGAATACATGAATATATCCTCAAAGACTAGATTTTGTTTTAAGTAGGTCTAAGATCAGTTGTCATAGGAATACAATAAACCCCAAAAGCTTCCAAATAACTTGACCATCTAAGTAGCTTAGCATGCACTATGCAAATTGCCTCATGAAATACCTTCACTTTGAAGCAGCACTGAAGTCTTGAAAAGATTGATGCCTTTCGAAATAGGGTTTATTTTACGTGTTTATGTTTGCATGAGTTTATGTCTCACATACATGCAGGAGCACATAGAGGTCAAAGAGGGGCTTCTAGGACTCTGGAGTTGCGCACAGATGTGAACCGCCATGTGAGTGCTGAGGGCCGAACCTGGGTCCTTCACAAGAGCAGTAAGTAATCTATCCTAAGTTAATAGCTATAAAAAATGTTCATTTATAAGAATATCTATCACTGTTTTGCTTTCAGGAGGAAAGGAAAGTTGGAAAACACCTCCATGCTTATCCAAAATAATACTATTTTATATAGTCCATTCACAGATAGAATAATTGATAGTTCTCAAACAGTAATGTATAGAAGAAGATATGGGGACTGGAGAGATGGTTCAGTGGTTAGAAGTGATTGCTGCTCCTCTAGAGGACTTGAGTTTGGTGCCCAGAACTTACATCAAGTTCACAACTGCCTGTAACTCTAGCTTCAGAGGATCTGACACACTTGTGCACATACCCACACATGAATATGCATTATTAAGAATAAATCTTAAAAAGAACGCTAGAAAGAGAAGTAAGAGAGATGCCCTCGAGTGGAGGAAATTGCAGAACAAAAGCTGCAAGAGAGACTGAAGAGGGCAAAAGACGAAATATTTATGGATCACATACTAGATGTAGGAAACATTTGAAAATATATTTTAAAATGTGGTAAAGTTCAGAAGATGATTTGAGGATAAGCGAATATCTGAATACACAATGCAGAAGTGATTTGGATGAAATAAATCTAAATGAAAAGGTGTCCCGTGTCATTTGTCATCGGGGAAGGAAGATAGAATGACGGGCTGCAGCTGCGCTCCCATTGGGATAACTGGAATCCAAGAACGAATAATGTCAGTTGTTGGCAGGGATGCTAAGCAGCAAGGATGCTCACTTGCCCATCACCTCTGGGAATGAAATATAGTACATCCATCTTGGAAGACAACAGTTCCTTCAAAGCTAGTCTTATCCTAGGACCTCACAACCAGATGCCTAAGTGGTTGCTCAGTCCATCAGAAAATATAATTCAACACTAACAACCAAATGGAAGTAAGTGGAACAATTTTATTTGTATCTTCCCCAAACCAGAAGCTGTGGATGAACTGTGCCCCACCCTAACAATGGAATACCACTGAGGAATCAAAAGGAATGTGCTACACAAGTTGTGAAAAAACACAGATGACTCTTGAATGCAAATTTCTCAGTGAAATTAGCCCATTGGAAAAGGGCTGCATAATCAATGGTACTGTTTTTAATGACACTATCAGGGAAAAAATAACCAGAAAGACATCAAATAAATGCTTGCCGTGGTCTTGAAGAAGGCCAGTGGTTGAGTGGGTGCAGTTGTAGTGTGGGGAACTGTGTTTTAAGGTGGTATTTTTCTATTATTTGAAGTATTCTGCATGACCATGTGACAGTAGTTACGTGGCATTATCCATTTATCAAGCCCCATAGAACTTCAGTACAGACTGAAATTTAATGTGTGTGCGTATAAAAGCTCACTCTCGGGTGTTCAGAGGATGGACTGCAGATGAGACCAAAAGAATCCATCTACATTAGAAATGTTCAGATTTACTTCACTGAGGAGGGTGAGGGTGAAAGTGTTGAACGAAATGGTATTAACAAGGAGTCGAACCTGCAGCTAAGGCTGCCCCTAAGCTCTGTGCTCTGATCGGTAAAGCTGCTTCCCACGAGATCGGGGCTGACAATTCGGAACCACTCTATGTGTAAGCTAGAGCTAAGTAATTAAGAAATGGACGGCAGATGGCGAGCACTGGGTTTCTTCTGCTTTGAGTGGGAGTTTACAGGCGAGCAAGGGAAGAGGTCTAAGAATGATTCTTGTAGGATTTACTGGATTAGAGTTGGGACATCAGCATGAACTCATGTTTAGTTTATTATCAGTGCAGATAAATACACAGGAATAAATAATTAGACACATGTTTACATACACACATGCATATTTCCTTGCCCTGTTAGCTGAGAGGGAGAGCCTAAAACCAACAACGTTCATGTAGTAATAAGCACTCCCAGGACCCAGGTTTTGATTTCTGATAGTGCCCTTCAGTGTAAAAAAACAGAGTTCTTTGGATAAATGGCTGATTTTAGGTCTGGAGCAAGAGAGGTACCTGGTAAGTCTGGGGAATGTGTAGTGACAGAAAGAAAGGAAATTCGGAAGAAAGGCCACCATGGAGGCTAGTAGAGAGGACACCAAATATCTCCACCCGCTGAGGAGGTCCTAAGGACACGAGCGGAGCAGCTTGAACAAAGCAAAGTAACAAAAACATCCAATTATACCCAACACACTAAATAAGTATCTTTGAGTTTATGCCGATATAAATAAATATTTCGAGAAATAGGTAGGAGAATGTGTCAGACAGAAGGCAAATTGTTCACAATAAAGAATTCCGAATTATTTATGCAGTTACCCATCACTTCAGGGAATGGAACCTTCCTACCCCTTAAATGTGGGCTCCACCTGGGACTTCCTTCCAAAAGGCACACTATAGAAAGGCAGAAACAAATAACTTTCTTGAGGAGGTGCTGGGCAAGCGCTATCTCAGCCAGATGCTGAGTCGATGTCACAGTAATGTGTGTTGGCGGTTTGCTTCTGCTGGGACGGAGTGAGAAGGGCACTTTGCTTCTGTGAATTCACCGACTCCATAGCCCCAGTACAACCAAGAGAAAAACGCCAGACACACCTCAGTTGATAGACATCCCCCAAAACACCCACACAGCACCCCCGAGTTGTCAAGGTCATCAAAAAAGAAAGCTCAGGGCTGGGGAAGTGGCTCAGTCAATCAGCTGCTTGCCCTGAAAGCGTGAATACCTGAGTTGCATCTCCATCACCCATGTGAGAAAAAGCCAGGCACAGCAGCACAAACTTGTGACAGAAGGCACAATAGTGCTACGATAACACTGGCTCATTGGTCCTGTGACACTACCACCCAAGACAGAGATAGATGGCTGTCCCTCAAGCGGCCAGCCTAGCCCATCAGTGGACTCCAGGTTCAGTAAGAGACCTTGTCTCAAAATATAAAATTGATAGTAGCTGAGGAAGATGCCTACTATCTACCTCTGGCTTTTGCGTGGAGAGAGAGAGACAGAGAGACAGACAGAGAGACAGAGAGAGAGAAAATATGAATTATATTTTTCTTAATTTGTATAATATATTTATGTATGTATCACCAGATACACACAGGAACATAAAAAAGAGCGGTAGCAAAATGCCCAAACATCAACTTTGGCTGTAGCTGGTAGTGAGATTAGAGAACACTGTTTTCTTATTTTGTGCTCCCTTATATAGAACTTTGTAACACAAACAAAAGAGAAACTGCAAACATGAACTTGGCACAAGATTCTTCCCTGACAAGTACTAAATGAGGACTTCAATTCAATCTTTTAAATTCCTGAAAATGTTTTGTAGGCACACAGCATGGACCAATTCTGTTTCAATAAAATACAAAAAGTACTTTTTGATTAATAATTTTCTTCCCACTGGGTTCTTTGATAGTACTGAAGATTATGATAAAGAGAAATAACTATTTCTTAAACAAAGATGCCCTGGTCTTTATTGTACCACTATAGCAAAACCCTTGAAGTAACTAATTTGTAAAGAGAAAAGGTCTATTTTGGCTCATGGCTTTTAGTTTGGCTCTTGAGACAGGGTCTCACTTTGTAGCTCAGGCTGGCCTCCAGCTTAGAATGATCCTCTCGCATCAGCCTCTCAAATGCTGGGATTGCAGACAGACTCTACCACCCCCAGCCCTGGCTCATGGTTTCAGAGTTCCCTGACCTTGAGGAAGAAAAAGGGGCATGGTATTCCACGGGCCTCTTTGAAGGTATGCCCATTACTCACTAAGGGCCTTCATTAGCCCCTGTCCTTAAAACATCTCAAACCTCCAAACACAGCACCGTGGAGATATAACCTTCAACATCCAGCATCCAAACTATAACTTCAGAGTCTGACAGAAGATCAAGAAAGTCTTACGTCTCCTTCAAGAGAAATTCAACTTTCCCTTCTTAGTCCACTCCCACCGTTCTACCATCTCGTGTGAGTCAGGAGGTTAGAACCCCCAAGAAGCTGGTCTCGGGTTCCCAGAAGGTGTTCAGCTCCCTGAACACCTGCTAAGTCTCTCACACAGTGGTCATGAGGTGACGTCATTACCACCTTCTGCGGTGAGAAACAATTAGCTACGTTAAACAAAAATCTATACTTTCATTCCCTTGGCAGCTGCTCGTTCTATTTTAAATTATTGCATCACTCTTGGCTTGATTTTACTTAAAATAGGCCACCCACATTTTCAACGGATCATTCCGTTTATTCGTTCCCTCGTGTTGTGACTATACATTGAAGGCTGACCACTTATCAATCACTATACGAGTACTTGAGGAATACTAAATATGAACAACATTAACCAGCCTTTGACTCTAAGGGGATCCTTGGGAAAAATGCTTACATGATATATAAATACTATAATATTTAATAAAGTAAAACACACATTTGTGGCAATGAGCGATTACATCCGTGCAGAAGAGCATAGTAAAGGTGTGCAAAAACAATACGTCGGTATTGGGACCCATTTAATACTTGTCCTGTGTGCTGGGGTAGAGTTTACGCTTTCTTTGTGTCTCCCTTTGGAGGACCTTCATCTGTAGTACCACTACTGCCTACTCTCATACTCATTGCTCTTCTCACAGACAAATAGTGAGTTAAGAGCAGATTTCACATTCAGTTCTTCTTTTTTTTCCTGCCATGTAAGAGAAAATCCTTAGCAAGTCTTTCTGCAACTAATTTTATTAATTACCAAGGAGATGCTTTGATCTTTGCCTCTCAAGTTTATAATAGAAGAGGAGGAAGAGAGATGTTAAAATGAGTTCATAAGGTCTAGGGAGACGATTCAGCAAGTAAAAGCACTTCCCATTCAAGCATGAAGACTGGAGTTTGGATCTTCAGTCTTCACCTTCCAGGTAGAGATCCCTGGAGAGCGATTGCTAGCTAGACTAGCCGAATTGTCAAGCCTTGGGTTCAAGTGAAAGACCTGTCTCAATAAAGGAGAGAGACTGGGAGAGGCACCCAATATCTATCTCTTCTCCCCATACACATGTGCATATATATACATGCACACACACACACATATATGTATATATTTTTTATATATATATATATATATGTCACACACATACATACACACACACATGCAAAAAATAAAAATGAAATAAAGAAGCTCCTAAAGACTCTGCACATTCTTGAGAAACATAAGAAACAAAATTAAAGGCACAGATACAAAGTTTGGAGGAACACCAGATATAGCAAACTGACAGGATGTGGGAACGCATAAGACAGAAATGGAGGAAACTGGAGGGATGGCTCAGTGGTTAAGAGCACTCACTGCTCTTGTAGAAGATCCAGAGTCAGGGGCTGAACTTGGGTGACTCACCACCATCTGTAACCTCACATCCAGGGGACCCAACACCATCTTCTGGCTTCCTCGGACACCCGTATACAAATGGTGAGAGCACAGACAAGAAAGCACATGCGTGCACATAAATACAAATAAATCACAGATTATTTTTCTGAAAATAAAAGGAAAGAAGTGGAAGACAAAGTTAAAAAGGAAGGTTAAGACTGAGTTAACTAATGGAGCCAGTAGGATTAGTATACGGATCTTAGACATTTATTGTAAGGGATTGGCTAAGAAACTTACGGAGTCTGAAAAATCCAACAATGTCCACAAAGCTGGAAGCCCAGGAAACCTGGTGGTCTGATTCTGGTACAAACCCAAAAACCTGAGAATTTAGGGAGCCAATGGTGTTAAAGTCCTCATCTGGGTCCTGTGGAATCTACATCTATTTCTCAGGGCGGTAAAAGGCAGATATCCCAAGTGGACCAGAACGAGCAAGCATGATTTCCTTCCAGCTTTTGTTCTACTTTGCCCTTGGTGTACTGGACCATACCTGACCATGTTGATAACGGTGATATTCACTCCATCTGCTGATTCAACTGCTAATCTTTTCCAGAAACATCCTCACAGAGGCAGCCAGAAACATTGTTTTACCAGCCCTCTGAGCTCTCTAGGTATCTCATAGCCTATTCAAGTTGACACATAAAATTAACCATCACAAAGAATATTTCTAAAGGATATTGAAAGCCAAGGTAAGGTTTTAGAACTCATTCATATTCAATAGAGAGGTCCCAAGTTCCTGTAATGACAGGGTATCTTATATTGGGCTAACATTCCCAAAGAATATTAAAAACAACTGTTTGAAAGTATTAAAGAGTACGTAATCAAAAGCAGACCAAACAAGGGAAGATACGATCCCTGAGAAAAAACCCAAAATGTAAAATCCATGCTTAGTTTTCCCGCTGGGGCTATCTCCAGTCCCAGTGAGCTGTAAGTCATTCCATATGATTACACGAGTCTGAATGTAGAGGTTGATGTTGCTATTAGCATGGTTAAAACTGAGAGATGAAATCCCAGAGAGAAGAGAGCCACAAATGGATGGCTCTCTTAAAATCTGCGTATAAACTGCTTAATCCTTAACCGACTGTTAAATTATTGCTTCTGAGAGCTGGGACTCCAGGTAACTCAGCAGGAGAAATCTAGGCACGTAAAATGCTAAATGAGCTAAGATTATATTTTACCCCCTGTGACAGAATTATAAGAGTTAGAGGTGCTTGATAAAAGTTTAAAGTTTTTGATAAATGTCAGAAGAACCATGATTTTTTTTTGGGGGGGGAGGTGGTTGAGGGGATTCAAGACAGGTTTTCTCTGTTGTAACTCTGGCTTGCTGGAACTCACTCTGTAGACCAGGCTGGCTTCACAGAGATCTGCCTATCTCTGCCTCTCAAGTGCTGGGATTAAAGGCATGCACCACGACCACCCAGCGGAACTATGCTTTAAAAAGAAAAAACTATACACAAGTATTAAGAATTTTATCCTAGGATTTGGGGGAAATAAACATGGTTCAAGATCATTTAACTCTTAACTGGAGCAAAACTTAATACACTGTAAAGAAATATGACAAAATGCATATTTCAACCATCACATTCCGTATATAAAGAAATAGTTACTACGTATGTAAATCCACAACAAAAAATGTGTTCTACAATCAAGGGAAAATTAGGTAAAAGAAACAGACTCATGTCTGGTATGCAGACGTTATAATTAGTTAACATAATTTAAAATACGGAACATCTGCTATGGTAATTATATACAAATTAATGAAACAGGTGAAAAGAGTGGCTTCAGATGGATATGGAAACCAGAAAAGGGCCAAATGGAAACCCTAGGACAGGAAAAATGCGATGTTTTATACTTGAAAAGTAATTGTAATAACAGTATCGTGGACATGAACTTTAAGACAATCCAATAAAATAATTTAGTCTGAAGCAGAAAGAAAAAAAAACCTTTCAAAATAATGAAAACCCTTCAGCGACTACATGGTGGTATCACATGGTCTTTTCCCGTGTGTGTGTGTGTGTGTGTGTGTGTGTGTGTCTTTCTGTGTTACTTATTGGGGAGGGAGCTATGGGTGTGGGCACAAATACAGAACCCCAGACAATATGCAGAGAGTGAGATACCTTGGAATGGAACACTCAGCCACAACTCGGATGTCTCCTTCAGATCCCTTTCCTCGGAGCTCAGGAGACCCTGCAGAAGAGGAGGTGGAAAGAGTAAGTACAGAGGGGACTCGGAACACAAAGAGAACGAGGACCTCTGAACCAACAGGGTCAGTGCACAGAAGAGCTCACAGAGGCTGAGGCAGCGTGCTCGGGGTCTGCATGAGTCTGCTACAGATGGGGTTCTCGAGCTGAAAGGAGAAGTGGACACATGCCCCCGTTCCTAACCCAGGAGCTATCTCCAATTGATAATCACTTGAAAATGAAAATTCAGTTTTCTCCAATGGAGTCTCACTGGAGAAACAAGCCACTCTTGAGGACAGGCCCCATGCCCGGCAGTAGAAAACGAACTCAACGGCTTCACTGGAGGTTCCTACTCTCATAATGCCATGGGGGTCAGGGCTTCTCCTTGTTTTCTTTTTTATAAATTTTATCTTATTTCTATTTTATTTATATATTTTTATTGTTCTCTTTTTACTCTACAGTCTTTTGTGTATATATATGGCTTGTGTTTAGTGTTTTTATGGGATTCCTAAATGAGCAATCAAGGGGATCTCTGTGTCTGTATTTGTTTCTTGAACCTTCTCTTGGGCTCTTTTCCTTCATTTGTCTTGTCCTATTCTAGTGTGTTAGTTTTAGTTTTATCTTATTTTGTTATTGTCCCAGAGAAGCCTGTTTGTTTTCTAAAGAGAGACAGAAAGGGAGTGGACTTGGGTGGGATGGGAGGGGAGATGAGGAGGGACTGGGAGTAGAGGGAGGGGAAACCATAATCGGGAGACATTATATCAGAAAAAATCTATTTCCAATAAAAAGAAAAGTTAAAAAATAAGATAAATGATAAATATCACACACACATATACACAGAGGGAGGGAGGGAGGGAGGGAGAGGAGGGGAGAGAGAGAGTTAAAAGGAAAAAATATGACAGAAAGTGAAAGGGTTTAAAAAAGAGGTTATTATAGTCAGGTAAGAAATCATCTGACTTTTTATCAGAAAGTAAAAGAAGACAGAAGATACAGGACAGTATCTTTCAAATATCTTCTCAGTGAAACATCCTCCAAAAGGTTTAAAAATTATATCTTCAGGGCTGGGAAGATAGCACACGGTAAGTGATTGCCACACAGCTAGTACACGTCACAGTGTGGTGACACACCGGAAATCCCTGCCCTGGAGAGGCAGAGACAGCAAGACCCATGTGCTCCATGCTGGCCGCAGGTCTAGCTGTCTTGGACAGCTCCCGAGGAACAATGTCCAAAGGTGAACGCTGACCTTCACACACACACACACACACACACACGTGTGTGTGTGTGTGCCCGCGCAGCCAAACACATATATGTACTCATATACACACAAACACCCACACATCCCCCCACATTCTCTCTCTTACAATATGTGTGTAGGTATGTTTAAGCAAGAAAGATACTGTCCACAAACAAATCAGTATTTTTTTTCCCAGCATTTTATTGAGAGATACATTCAAGGTCACTGCGGCATAAATCCAATCAAACAGGATGAGATTATACTTTGACTCAACCTACATGTTAAATTAGGTATCTTGGCACACCGAATCATAGTAAGGGAGCATTATTACGTTTTCTATCAGGATATTTGTAGTGATATAGTCACAGACATGAAGCTAGACTGAATTTTTAGAACATCTTTCTTTTCTTGACAAAGGTTCACAGCAGAAGCCCCACACTATGTACGCACTGTGAGTGTGGCTAATGCTTTTGGCTATCCACTGAGCTCACTAGAGCATCTGAAGCAATGTATGTAACCAAGGTTAGTCAGAATTAGTTTCTTTCTGGTATGAGAGAAAGATTTGTTCTGCTTGTTCTAGCTTACATTAAAACACACACACACACACACACACACACACACACACACACACACACTCAAATACGTATCTTCCCCCCACAACTCTGTGTTCGGTTTAACAGTTGCTTTAGAAGTTAATTTGACAAATAACGTTTTTTAAATGCTGAGGGATGGCATTTGGATTGTTTTGGGGACAGCATCTCTCACTATGCAGCCGAGGCTGTGCTGCCATGCCCAGCTGAAACTTGAGTTCTACAGAAAGGGATGAGTATGGAAAAAATACAGGTATAAATGAACAACTATTTTTTCCTTGAAAACATTAAAGTCCATTAAATGTTCAAAGAAAAATTATAATATATTCAGAGATTTATAACACTTTAGGGATGTAGAAACAGTGTAAAGATATAGTATAAGGTATATAGAAAGAGGATAAAGACACAGTATGAAGTATAAAGAAACAGTACAAAGATACAATGATTATAAGTAGATTAATAGTTGAGAATCACTGCAAAATGTTTAAATAGAGAAATAGACGGTGGGATGAGATTAATCCCCACCCGCCCCCCAGTTGTCTCATGTAGCCCAGATTGATTTCAATCTCGCTCTGTCGCCAAGGATAACTTTGAACTTCTGGCTCCTATCTCTACCTTCTGAGTTCTGAGATTATAGGTGTTCACCACCATGCCTATTTTATTGAATGCTATGCAAATATTCTACCAATCGAGTGATATCTGCTGCCTAAGCTGTCTTTGAAGAATCAGCCTTCAGCGAGACTCACAAGGCATCCTTCATTAAGACTCAGACATATAAGAAGGAGCAGTCTAAATGACGTATTGAGGAAGAGCCAATATGACTTGGAAACTGGTGAGGGGAAACACGTGATTTTAAACAGCACCTCAGTTTTTGGAGACTGGTGATAACGAACTCGATGGTATCATTAAGGAAACAGGAACCCTGATGGTCAGAAGTGCTTCGGTAAGACAATGGCCCATTTCACATGTGTTCCTACCAAGTCTGAGGTGCAGATGGAGACTATACAGACAGGTGGAAGCTAATGACAGCACAACGTAGTCTCTCCTCATAAAAAATCCCAGTGCCTGTCCTCGAAAACCTGTGGTGGTGTTTTTTACCACATGCTATATGATTTATAGGAAATGTTCTAAAATATACACGCTGTTGGAAAGAAAAATACATGCAAACAATGTCAAAGAAGGGCTTTGTAGAACAGTGTCTCAGGAGGTCTTTTCGTCCAGCCCCCCATATCTGAGCAACAGGCCAAGGCTAAAAGAGAGCAGGCTCTGAGTATCTAGCCAGGCACCCATCACCTGCTGCAGCCTGCAGGTAGGTGGGGGGGTTGCTGGTCATTCCTTAGCTGCTGCAGTGGGGGGGGGGGTCATCACTCAACCTACCTTTGCTACAGTCTTTGATTTCTTGATGTAATGAGACTTCAGCAAAAAACATAGTCAAAGGATGAGACCAGTAACAAACCCTCACAGGCCAACCTCCCTGGCCTTCTTTCCTCGTCCCTGACTCTGGTATTTATGCAACTGATGTATATATTTATCTATGAAAAATTCCACTATATCAGTTTGCCTACTTTGTATTTACTTAAATTTTCATTCGTCTACCCTGATATCTACTCTGGAATTTGCTCTAATCTAAACCAAACTGTGAGGGAGAGGAAGTGTGTTTCCCACTCCCTCCCATGCCCCGTTCTTCAACTCTTTGGCACATTTTGAGACCTATTTTGAAGATCTGTAGGCCCAGTGTCCGATCTGCCACCCTCCAGGTTCCACTCTGTACCTTTGCTCTTTCTCCTTTAGCCCTTGATTTTGAAAACTCCAAGTTCCATGTTATGGCTAACATCACTGAAGAGTTACAAGAGAAATAAATTGATTGAATCAAAAGATCATATCATTTCTAATGAATTAGCATCAGCCAGAACATTTGAACTGTAGTTGTTTTTTAAGATTTATTTTTATCTATCTATTATCTATCTATCCATCTGTGTATCCATCTATCCATCTATCTATCTATCATCTATCTATCATCTATCTATATCTATCTATCTATCTATCTATCTATCTATCTATCTATCTATCATCTATCTATCTATCTATCTATCTATCATCTATCTATCTATCTTGTGTGTATGTATGTATGTATGTATGCATGCATGCTATGTGTGGATGGGTACCCACTGAAGCCCAAAGGAGAGCATAAGAGCCCCTGGAGCTGGAGTTCCATACAGGTGGTCGTGAGCTGCCTGACATGTGTACTGGGAACTGAACTCAGGTCCTCAAAAGAGTAAAAGTGTTCTTAACCACTAAGCTATCTCTACAGCTGCTGTAGTTATTTTAAAGCTCTATGACATGCAAGTGAATCTCTAGGCCAGGCAACAAAATAGGAAGGGAAAACCCATTCTATATTTTGGTTCGCAGTATTATAATACTAAAAAACACAGCTAACCTATGCCATCCATGCTAGTGTATTTATTTTTATGACATATTGTTTAATATTTCAGGGTATAACCAAAACATGAAACTATGAAATTGTAGTATTCTTATTTTCCCACGTGGAAAATCTACCTAGACAGATCTATTTACCTTAGTCATTCTCTTGTATCCCTGCTCGAATAAAACGTTATTGAGAAGCACATGTAAGTCTGTATCTTCCCCCACTTACCTCATGTGGCTATGGTATTTTAATACTTGTTTCTTTCCTCCTCCTGCTCCTCCTCCTCCACCTTGTCCTCCTCCTCCTCCTCCACCTTGTCCTCCTCCTCCACCTTGTCCTCCTCCTCCTCCTCCACCTTGTCCTCTTCCTCCTCCTCCTCCTCCTCCACCTTGTCCTCCTCCTCCTCCACCTTGTCCTCCTCCTCCTCCTCCACCTTGTCCTCCTCCTCCACCTCCTCCTCCTCCACCTTGTCCTCTCCTCCACCTCCTCCTCCTTCTCCACCTTGTCCTCCTCCTCCTCCTCCACCTTGTCCTCCTCTTCCACCTTGTCCTCCTCCTCCTCCTCCACCTCGTCCTCCTCTTCCACCTCGTCCTCCTCCTCCACCTCGTCCTCCTCCTCCACCTTGTCCTCCTCCTCCACCTCGTCCTCCTCCTCCACCTTGTCCTCCTCCTCCACCTTGTCCTCCTCCTCCACCTTGTCCTCCTCCTCCTCCTCCACCTTGTCCTCCTCCTCCACCTTGTCCTCCTCCTCCACCTTGTCCTCCTCCTCCTCCTCCACCTTGTCCTCCTCCTCCACCTCATCCTCCTCCTCCACCTTGTCCTCCTCCTCTTCCTCCACCTTGTCCTCCTCCTCCACCTTGTCCTCCTCCTCCACCTTGTCCTCCTCCTCCACCTTGTCCTCTTCCTCCTCCTCCTCCACCTTTTCCTCCTCCTCCTCCTCCTCCACCTTGTCCTCCTCCTCCTCCTCCACCTTGTCCTCCTCCTCCACCTTGTCCTCCTCCTCCACCTTGTCCTCCTCCTCCACCTCCTCCTCCTCCTTCTCCTCCTCCTCCTTGTCCTCCTCCTCCTCCTCGTCCTCCTCCTCCTCCTCCACCTCCTCCTCCACCTCCTCCTCCTCCTCCACCTCCTCCTCCTCCTCCACCTTGTCCTCCTCCTTCTCCTTCTCCTCCTCGTCCTCCTCCTCCTCCTTTTTCTTCTCCTCTCCCCCTGTCCAGTCATTCTAGTCCAATTTGAGAGTTAAGAGTTAAACTATGTAATCATGTAAGAGTTAAACAAAAGTTAAGAGCAAGGTAGCTTAGTATCATTTTATCGTCTGGAGAGTAACTCCTCTTGAGTAGATTCTTTTTGAAAATTGGGATGTTCCTGACTTTCCAAAATCCCTTCCAATGCATAAAATCCACCTTGTATCTTACTCCTCCAGAAAGCCAACACCAATGCCCTTTTCCTGGTCTTTCGTGGAAGTTATTGCCAGTATAGTTATTGCCAGTATTACTTACTTTATACTCTGCTTTCAAGCACTTCTAACTTGCTCCTGGTGTCTAAATACTCCTTCAGTGAGATCATGAGTTCCCAGAGATAAGAAAACTATGCTATAAAACTTAGCACACCATATAGCTCAAAGCACACAGTAAAACTATGTGACTTGAAGGGCTGGATTCTTCCCGTTCACAAGAATACAGAGTGCTTCTTGAATAGCTTAGACTTGTTTCTTTGCTTGCATTTTCCAACTATTTTCCAAAATGGAACCACCAAAATATCCACTGAGTGCAAAGCAGTTTACAATCAATGAACAAACTTAAAGCTATCAAAACTTAAATCTTGTCAGCGAATGACTTTCACATTCTTCCATTCACCTGATAGTAATACAGGTATAATCAGGGGCCTTACTTGGGATTCTTAGTCTCAGTGATAAAATAATTTAAGAATGGATTCAAACAAAAGCTCAAAGACCATTTTAGGAGAGTTTAAAGAGAAACCCCAGGGTAGGCAAGCTGCAAACTTCAGCTGCTGCCCAGAGAAAGATAACAGAGGATAAGAGGTGAAAAGACCAGGCTGTTTAATCCGGTCTGAAGGGCAGACACATGCAGATAAGCAGCTGCATGGCCAGGAGGGAGGCTGTAGAAAAGAGAGCAAGGAAGCCCAGCTGTTGGGGGAACCCCAGAGGGTTAAGGAAAGTATGGTTAGAAATGGGATAGGAAGGAGCTAAGAAACTATGCTCTTCTAAAGAATTCAAAAGAGCAGGCAGGCTTATGGGCTGTGGTATGTGAAATGGGGTCCTGGGAAGGAAAGGTACAACATTTCAGTAAAGGGCTAATTATTTCACCTATCCCTTGAGCACGGTTGAGGGTGAGTCCACTTTTCTCAGGATGGTCCCTTGGTCAAAGTAATTGAACCAACCCAACTGGAACATTAAGTCTTTACCCAGGCCACAGATCTTATTCTCTTGACCAGAAGATTTTATTCTAACAATAGTGCCAGAATATTTCTTACATTTATTCACATGGTACAGGGGAGAAAAGCTCGTAAGAGACACAGTTCCTGGGCACCAATAACGCAGATGAGAAACAAAGAAAATACAGAATTGAGAGATTACCAGATCCAGTTTTTTGTTCATTATGTTGCTTTTTGTTTTGTTTTTGTGTTTTTGTTTTTTGAATGAAGAAAGCAGTAACAGAAAGGGCTAAAAAGACCTACTTATTTAATCTTGATTATTATAATAATCAGCTCATATTTCATTTGATATCTAAAGCAGGCAGAAACATTGCAATCATCACAGTGGGTTAAGGTGTATGTGACATATAAAAAGGCATCCTTTTATGTGCTTATATTTAAAAAAAATCAGAATTTAAATTATAACATACTGAGTACCTGAATGATGCCTATGAATAAGAAAATAAAGAGTGCCTGTTGACAGCACAATTGAAACATCACTGTTACACGTTGAGAGAAAAAGTAATTGCATGCAGCCAAGACAATTTTCACGGCTGAAAAACACATTACATTTCTTTATCTTTGAGCTGATTTACTTTATGTGTTTCTCTAAAACAGAGTCATAACAGGCCAAAGGGAACAAAATAGAGTGTGTTCGTCTCCCCACCCCGCCCCCACCCCCTTGGGGAATAAGCTCAGATATGAACAAGCTGATGAAAGCTGTCTGGCCGTCCTTGTCGCTGCTGAGAATCAGCATGAATGTGTTGATGGATTCTGCAGAGCCTGGTCACAGGCTGGAATCAAATGGAGAGTGGACAACACCTTTAACACAAAACTTTAGACAATGGACAGAAAATGCTAGCAACACAGGTCATTATCTTACCTGCATTAATATATTTATTTTAATGAAAACTTGGAGGAGAAATAGAATCTGCAAAGCAATGGAGTTTTCAAGTCCATGTTACGGGGAAGTGTACATCTCTTACTGGAGTGATCTACCAAGAGTGGTCTTGCCCTTCATCAGCTCGTGCACTCCCTTTAATCAAGTCACCTTTCAAGTATCTATTCAGAGAGGAATTCCCAGCCCATCCTATTATCTGTGAGCTCAGCCCCCACTCCTGTCACTCCTAACTCCCACTTGCTGCCATTCAGACCAGGGTTATAATGCCAGAAGAACCAATTTCCAAATCTCCATGGCTTAAAAAACAGCATTATGACAAATCTGTGGAGGGACTCTCCAAGGCAGTCCTGCTCCATCAGCCCTCTTCAAAACAATAGCCACTTTGGGGAAAGTCAAAGCCAGGAAACAAATGTTTCTACTCAGAGGCTAGCATCACTCCCACTCCCATTGGCAAAGCCTCACTAAACTAGGAACAATCAGGCAAACACCATTCTCATGTGTACCCAGGTGGGTGCAATAATGTCTGACACTTGGAGATGTACTGTTCCTTCTGACACCTAACAGCACAAATATTTTGTTTGTGCTTGTCTCGTCGCATCAGAATTTAAGCATCCTGAGGTCACAAACCTTGTCTATTTTGCTCACTGCTGTACCCACAGACCTGAGAACACAGATTCCTGACGAATACTTGCTGGATGAACAACTAACAGTGCAGGGAATGCTTCATAAAACAAACGTCAAGAACAAGGGCTGAAGGGAATCAGCTATTAATTTAAAGAGGGAGGCAAGCAAGGTCAGAGCTGTGGCTGAGCAGAAAGATTTCCTAACCTCCCAATCCTTTCAGTGACCTGAGGTGACCAGATCCTGCACGCCCCTCCCCCGCAAGAAGATAAAACTCTGAATTTTTAAATGTTAAGATCTAATTTTTTTCATGAGGTTCAAATATTTTCAGAATATCGTGGCCCCATTACAAAGCTAATCTTTGGCTTTGCTGCAGGGTGAGAAGCTGAAGCTGTGCTCTGTGAAAGCACCAAAGGTCACATTGAATGGAGAGAGACACAAAACAGAGGAAAATCAGAATCTCCACATCCAACTCCCCATCACCTAAACAGGGATTTGGAGGCGTCCCTGCCCTACCTCCTCACCCCCACCCCTGTACTACCTCCCACTCCTTACCTCCCACTCCTACCCCTCTTCAGCCAGGAATTAGAAAAGGATCTTTTTATTTATGGAACTACTTTCCTTTCTTCATTTTTGAATATTCATGAAAAGTAAGAAGGGAGTCACCCCACCTATCGTGTGTCTTATGTGATGATATCTAAATAAATAAGAGACCATGGTAAAGGTTTCCAAGGTAAAAATACTTTAAGAATCACTATGACCAAAATAACACTGGCAATCTAAAAGAGTTAATATCCATTTCCTATAACAGATTAGACCAAGCCAGGAATTCTCCTCTATAGCTAATAATCTGGTTACATAATGAGTTTTTTTTTTTCCTTTGACCTGAAGTTGAACTTTGTATATGGAGGGGTTGCCAAGCACATTTTCACTGAAATGAAATGCTGTTTTCCAAATGTATCACCCAAGAGGCTCTAACTCAGATGGAAATGTTCAAAAATCAAATGTCTATTTCCTTGGATCTAGCTTGAGGTGGTTTAGTGTTTATCCCATTTTTCTTCTCCAGGGGGAATTATTGCAAAGTAAGATCAATCAAACTTGAAGTTTAATTGTTGACTACAGCAGCCTCAAGCCCACACTAGGGTGTTCACTAACTATGGAATCAATGAAAAATGCCCCAGATCCTACAGTTCAGAGACACAACACTGAATTCTAGGGGAATTGCTTCTCTAAGGAAGTGTTTGAATTAAGGCAAATCTTAAGGGACTGTGGGGTTTGAATTAAGACAAACCTTAATTCAAGACAAATCTTGTGGGACTGAGGGGATGGCTTGATAGGTAGGATGCTTGTTTAAACATGAAAGCTGAGTTCAGCCCTCTGTGGCCCACATGCTCTGCCCATGTCCACACAGCAGTACGTGCCTATAATCCCAGCTCGGGTAAAGCAGACAAGAGGATTGCTTGCCACCATGAGGCTCGCTGCCCAAACCAGTCTAGATGAGTAGGCAAACTCCAGACTTAGAAAGAGACTCCATCTTAAAAATAACATGGACATCTCCTAGGGGACAACATACATGCAAACCTCCTACCCACATGCACAGACACAAACATGTACAGACACAACTTCTTCATATCTTACAGAAAATACTAACACCCTAAAACTCCTAAAACTAACGCCATAAAACTCCTGAACAACCTCACAAGCTATTCTCTCTGTGGGGCAACTAAGAAGTCTGGCATATTGGTATTAATTCCAGGATAACTGGGGGAAAAATTGACTCAACAAACTTCTCCCTGTCCAGACCATTCTGTGCTTAAAAATCTTCACAACATACTTGGGCCTGGCTTTCTTCAAGGTTCCCTGCATAGAACTGGGGAACATGACTGTTTGGTATGAGATAAGCAAGACCTCTAGTTTTTGGTTTTTAATACCAAATCACCAAGACTGACACTAGAACTCTTGTCCTCACAGATGTGAATGAAAATATTAAAATCTCTGAAGCTAGTTCGTGAACAAAATATAATTACTTTCACAGAATTCTACAGTTCACTTATTTTAGAAATTCAGACATCAATTTGACCATGAAAATAATTTACACCATTATTATTCTAAATGAGTCATCTTCAAAATGGTCGCTTACTCCACAAGAAATGAATATGGTGTTCTGAGACTGTGCTTTGATATTCCCTTTTATGTACAAAAAATTGAAACAAGTCATCCATTGGTTGGGTGTCTGTAACTGTATTATTTCTTAAATTGAATTAGATTTAAAGGCTCCGAACTTCCTGGGAAGAAGAGAACAGTGAAGACAGGTTGTGGGAGGACTGAGAAGAAGCTAGCAACTCCAGGAAAGTGTCCTCACCAATGCACGCTCACACACACAAAGCAAGAAAATACTGAGAAGGAAGGGCAGCGACTTTGAGTTTCAGCTTTAAATTGTGGAGAAATGATTTCCAAGTCTGAAAGCAGAGATGCTTAGACTCTTCAGATAACACATTATGGGAAACTTTCTAAAAAATAACAAGAAATGATAAAACTCAACAAACAAATAAGACATGGATAAGTAAATAAGAAAAAGAACTGTTAGGAACCTTGATCATAAAAACCATAGCTAAGATTTAGACCAATTCGACAGCCTGGGAAGATAAAATCTCTTCCCTGGTGGTGATTACATGAATGAGAAAACGGACCTCAGGAAATCACCAGGCATACAGCATGAAGGACAGAGATAAAAATGACCAAAGATAAGTCTATAATGTGGAAAAGCAACACAGTGAACCTCAAATAAACCTACTATGTCCAAAGTACACATATAGCAACACAACAGAAAGCTAACCAGTGGCTGTCTAGGATGGTTGGTACAACAGGTATACATACATACATATATGCATATGTATATATGTACATATATTTTACTATATATATAGTACACATATAAATATCAGGTATGCACACATATACATGTAGCATCACAACAGAAAGCTAACCAGCTAGCCAGCTAGAATGGTGGGGAAAGCCTATAAGAAGGAAAAATTCAGAAAGGGTAGGAAGCTAACTTGGGGGAGAAAAATGAGTTCATTAACTTGTGCTGAGAGTTTCACAGATTGACAAATATTAAAACTTAACAAAATTGTATGCTATAAACATTTAGAGTTTGTTTTTTTGTCAGTCCTACCACCTTGAATCTATTTTAATGTTACCTCCACACAACTGAAAAGAGAAGAAAGAGATGCTAAAGAAAGTCAAGAATGTCCACAGCAGGACTAAAGAGCTAGCTCAGGAGTTAGGTGAGCACACTGCTTTATTAGTTTGTTTTTCTTTGCTGTGATAAAACAGTAACAAAAACCGACTTGGGGAAGAAAGGGTTTAATCTGATTTTCATTTCCTAGATCTCAGTCCATCACTGAGAGAAGGGCAGGGCCTCAATCAGGAGGAACCTGGAGGTGGGAACTGAAGCAGACTATGGAGAAACACTGCTGTTTGTTCTTCATGGCCTGCTCAGCTTGATTTCTTATACAGCCCAGAACTACCTGCTAGGGGCGGCATAACCCACAGCGGGCTGGGCTCTCACACATCAATCATTAATCAAAAAAATACCCCACAGACATGATCACAAGGCAATCTGATGGAGGCAATTTCTCAACTTCACAAGCACCAACTAGTACACTGCTCTTGCAGAAGATCATAGTAGGTTCCCAGAAGCCAAGTCAGACTCAATCAGTTGCCTGTGACTCCCGTTCCAAAGATTGATTGCCTCTGGCCTCCCTGGGCATATGCACTCACTGCACATAATCCACCCCACCTTCATACAATATATAATTTAAAATAATTTTTAATCTAAAAAATAAATATTTAAGGCAATTCTTAAAGAAGATGAATTAACTAAACACACTTCTGGCAGGACCAATCAAGAAATTCTGAAGAAGAACAAATAAATGAATATTGAAAATATTCAAATTCAAGGTTTTTTAAAATAACATTAATAAGCCAATTTCCATAAAAATATAAACTATTAGAGTGATTAAAGAGGAAACAGGAAAGAAAAAAATACCTATATTTTTATGGATTGAATTGCGTGACCCTCCCCCAAACCAAAAACAAACAAGCAAAACAAAACAACAAACAAAAAACTCTGTTGAAGTCCTAGCTTATGCCTGGTGTCCTCATAAGGAGCAGGGCCTAGTTTGTAGCTCAGGGTAAAGGGTGTTCTTTGTATGCATGAGGCCTTGGTACAATCCCAGCAGCTCCAGCTCCAGAGGGAACAATGTGAACATAGAAGGTAGACATGCCCAGAGCAAAGACAACTTGAGGTCACACTGAGGTAAGGCAGTGTGACAGGACATCTCTGCGAACTAAGGAACGGGAAGGATTGCTAGCTAGCAAGTGCCACAAGCCAGCTAAGTAAGGGCTCTTCCTGAGAGCTCTTATCAGACTACTTCCGTACCAACACCAGATTTCAGACTTCCAGTTTCCAGAGCCGGAAGTTGTGTTTCACCATTTAGTTTGTAAAACTTTTTCACAACATCCTCAGGAAGCAAATAGACCGTTAAGCAATATTTAATCAATAATCACTACAGCTGCAAGGCCTTGGATAACAGGGTCATTCCTACTTCATGTAAACGTTTTCAGAAAAAGAAAAAAATTCGGAGTGCTACCTGACTCCTGTTCTGAGGTAACTTTCAAAATTGATCATGACAAAAGAAAATCATGGGAGAATATCATATTTTAAAGCCCCAATGGTCTGCAAAATAAGTCATCAATGTGTTTTAAAACATCCCGATGGCAGATGAGTCCAATCCAGAAATAGAGAAATAATGTCAGAATATCAATCCACTCCATTAAGGAACTAAAGGGAAAATCAATTCATCACCTTAGTAAGGGAGGGAAATATTCAGGAGCAATAAAATTGTGTTTGTAATTAACAACAGAAAAACATAGAGCAAAAAGGAATCTGAAAAATAAGTCCTTGACTTCAGAAAAAGTATTATTCAAAAATGTTAGAAACATATACTACCAGTGAAATTTTAGAAGAATTCTAAAAATATTGGTAATAAGACAAAAAGAAAGCCTGCTCTCACTTCTGTCTATAATTATGGTCAGAGACGAAACAATGAAAAGGCCACATCAGACCTTTGTATTGAAATTTCAACTTCCTGTCTCCTGATGCTCTACACTCCCAAGCCACAGTAATTGGCTCTACATTTTCTTATGCCATCAAAAACCATCGAACATGCTGTATTGCTTATTACGCTCATTTAACATTTTCCAAATCTCTCCAATAGGATATAAGTTCCTCCCAACCAAGATCTCTGTTTTGATCACTGCTGTGCCTTGAGGAATGCTCAATAATTATTTTCTATTGAGAAGCTGTGATTCGACAATCAAAACGAAAGAGGAAGATCTGATGGATGATGAACAGTTATCTTTACAAACCAATGCTATTGAGTACGCAAACTGCATGAGGAATTAAGGCTCCTGTCACAGCTCCTTTCATGTGACGTTCAAAAGCATATGAAACTTTAGTTGTTTACAGACATTAATAACTACACATGTACCGAAAGTATAAGCAACAAAAGGAGAAATATTTAACTTCAGGGTAGAATTACCTCTAAGAAGGACCAAAAAGAAATGCAATGGCTACAGGTCATTAGGTACACTCACCATGAGGATTTTGTTCCTTTCTAGTCAGAATTTTTGAGTAATTTATAAATAATAATTGAATGACCCAGAACCTTGGGGTGAATACTTAGATTAACAATTGTGGATATAACCTTCCATTCAATGTTTAGCTTTATGACTCATTCTGAATATGGTAGTCTTAATTTTGCCTTCATCACAATTTTCTGGGTCACAAAGAGAAATTCACCTCTAGTAAACCATTTCTTCAGATGAAGAATGCTGTGGGGGCCACATAAGCGGAGACTGGTGTTGGCCAGTTACTATGATTTAAGAACACAGTAGGGAGAAAGTGGACTTGAGAATGATCTCAGGTACAGAGGTCGATGCAGTCCTTTCCGGGTTTTTTGTTGTTGTTGTTGTTTATGGGTTGGTTGCTTGTTTGGTTGTTTTGGGTTTTAATTTGTGTCTAGAGCCATAATTATTAAGAGTAAAAACCAAGCACTGAATAATTTGGGTTTTGTCTTAATTTTTCCCTTCCTTTAAATCTGGTCCATCTGAAAACAAAAGCCATTGTAATATCTGCCTAAACTTAAAATATAATTTTAGTCCTTTGCTGATGAATAGTTTTTTTTTAAGTATGAATCTTGATTTCCCATCACATTTTCCTTATGGAACAGAGCTTATGATGAAATTGGAAAACGGTAAAATGTTGTCATTCTGCTAACCAAATGCCACTGTGGAGTCCTTCCTTTCTAATGACTCTGGTGTTGCTGTGTTTCTTAGATTAAGGACTTCTGGGAGATCAAAGTGCCAAAAGAAGGGGAGAATAAAAAAAAGGGCGAATGAAGAGAGGGGAGAAGAACATAGGGAAGAGGGGAAGAGAGAAAAAGAGTAAAAAGGGGGTGGGAAGGGGATGGGAGGGGATGAAGAGTAGGGAGGGGAGAGAGGGGAAGGGAGAAGAGGGGAGAGAAGAGACAAAAGCCAACCTTTCCCCTTCAGTACGAAGGCAGCAGACTCAGTTTTCAGAAATGACCTTCTCAGTTCTCTTCTTTGGCCTCAAGATTTGGCAGACTCCTCCGTGTTTTCCCCATGCTATTCGCGCTTTCCAGCTAGGAAATGAGCATCTCAGATTCCCAGCTGCCTGTGCCTTCTTTACACATTTGTACCCTCTCTAGCGAATGACAGCTGAGAGGGTCTTCCTGTGGGCTACTGACCAGCGTTGACATCCTTGTAATGTCCCCCCATCTGCTTTCTACACATGTGTGAGCAGTCTTCTATCCACTCCCTTATCTGCGTTCTCTGCCATATCCTCTAGTCTTCAAATATCTCGAGCGGCCCAATTAATTACTTGGCATCCAGGCAGTCTTCGTAGAGTCATAGCAGGACCTCTCTGCATTCTGTCTCAGGAACATGGACACTCTCTTTCTTGACATTCAAAGCCCTTCCCCTCACCTTAGTAGGGGACAGACCCGACGGAGTAGACCCTTTACCATGCCCATTAAGAAATTAACAAATGCGCCAAGGCATTGTCTGACTTTCTTCCCGGTTACACGATAACTTGCTGTTAGAGTCAAGGCACAACGGTTGGAAAATTCAAGTGGTTATTTAAGAATTCTTAAAAATATGTACACTGGCCCTGGTGTGGTAGCGAATGCCTTTAATTCCAGCACTCAGGAGGCAGAGGCAGGTCGATCTCTCTGAACTCAAGGCCAGCGGTCTAACAAGTGCCAAGCTAGTGAGGACCTACATGATGAAACCTTGTTTTTAAAAAAAAAAAAAAATACATAGGAAATTGGAAACCACATGTTGCTAGCAAAGACACTCATTTGGGAACCGAAATGATGTTCAGAAATGATTGATGCCTCATATATTTGCAATCTAAGATCATCACAAAGTATCAAGCAATGTTTAAGTATGTTTTCTAGTTTCTTTGGTTGTGATGAAATACCCTGACCAAAAACAGCGTAGGGCTTATAATTCCATGTTACAGTCCATTATTGTGGGTAAGTCAAGGCAGGAACTCACCGCATGGCATCCAAGAGCAGACAAAGAGATCAATGTGTGTTTGCTTGCTCAGCTGACTGATTTGTTTCACTCTTACAGTTCAGGGTCCAACCAATGAAGTGATGCTGCCCACATTCAAAGTGGGTTTTGCCACCTCAATGAACCCAGTTAAGAAAAAAAAATTCCTCATTGGCGTGCCCAGAGCCCAACCTGATCGAGGCAGTTCTTCACTGAGATCCTCTTCCCAAATGATTCTAGGTTGTGTCTGGTTGAACATCAAAAATAACCAGCATTGCTGGGCATGGTGGTGCACGCCTTTAAACCCAGCATTGCAGGGAGGCAGAGGCATGTGGATCTCTGTGAGTTCAACAAGGCCAGTCTGGTCTACATAGCAAGTTCTAGGACAGCCAAGGTTACACAAAGAAGCTTGAAAAGAAAAAAAATAAAAAAAAATAAACCAGCACCACACCCCACAAGGGAAAGTGTCTTTGCCTATCAGCCCAGTGACCTTAGTTTGATCTATGTAGTTTCTCCTTAAATTGCCTCTGCTGGCCCCAGTGCTACACAGAGTCTTTATCGGAACGGTCAGGCAAGTTGCCTAGGCAGTGGGTGAGAAATGCCAACTGCATGCTGTTGTGCTGTCGGGTGAGTCACTCAGAAACTGTAGGCACTCCTTTGGGTAACCTCAATGACTAGAGCAGAGGTTGCATTTAAGACCCCATGAAGATGATGTAACCAAAGCAGCTCATTTATCTCATTCTAAGTCTTAAGTTCCAAGTCACAGTAAATCAAAGTAAAATGAGTTTCCACGGTACAAAGCTAGAGAATAATTTTTATGGTGTATAAAACATTTTATGGCTTCTGAATTTGTTGCAATGAACTACTGAAAACTTACTTTCTTTTTTCAATAATAATTACATAAGCTCTTGATTACCCTTATAAAGACCATAACTAAGTTTCAAATTCAGTGAAAATAGAATTTGGTTTCCCCTTTAACACATAAATTAGAAAGAGGCCCGGTGAGGAGGGATGTGAAGAGGTGGCTCAGCAGTTAAGAACCCTTAGTGCTGTCAGAGGTCCAGAGTTTGAATCTCAGCACCTACATGAAACTGCTCATAAACCCTTGTAATCCCAACTGGAAAGAATCCAACTCAGTTCTGGCTCCCATACATACACATATACACACACACATATACACACATATACATATACACACACAAATACACAATACACATACACACATGTACATGCACACACATAGCCACACACATATACATACACACATATACAAGCACACACACACATATAATTATACACATATACACACACATATACACAAACACACATGCAAACATGTAGTTGTAGGCTGCTGGGGGGGACTCACAAAAATGACAAGTAGGCATATTTCATATGTGGAAGACCTGCCAGACCTCGGCAGAGGGAACCACCATCCTGGACAATGCCAGACTCCATAGTGGAACCCCTGAGTGTCTGCACTTAGGTGTTTTAGTGATTCAGACTCCTCAGGAGCAGATCATAAGCAATCAAACATCCCCCACAGAAGTCTATCACCTGCAGACCATACAAAACACAAGACCTTCACCCAACAGTTCACAAAACAATTTCAAACATAAGTAAAAATAAACTTCCCCAACACAAATATATACACATACACATACATGCACACACATACACATACATATACACACGAACACACACATATACACACATGTACACACATACACACTCATACATACATACACATAAATAAATACAATATAATACAATAAAATAAATGTGTTTGTATATAGTTCTGTAATAGAGCAAATTGAAAGAAGTATCCCTTTAAACTTTAAAACAGCACCATCTGAAACGGTGAAAAGATTCTAGTGGCCATGCTATCTGAAGCTAACCATTAGACACACTTAATTACCAACATGTGAAATGTAGCGAACATATCTGAGTAGCTGAAAGTTGTTTTTTTTTTTAGGTATTATTCAATTTCAATTGAATGTAATGTCAATAGCTACTGGCTTCCATATTGCACAAAGAAACTTCAGACCATACATACCATGCACAGCAATGTTAATTGAAATACATTAAGTCTACACCATCATTTCATTATTAATAGTAGAAATGTCATTAAAAACCTAAATCTCACACTATCGTTTACAGACATTTTCATTATCGTCATTAGCTTCTAAGCAACACTCAGAGGCCAGTGGGCAAGTACTACTATCATCGTTATTACTGATAAGAAAACTGACACACTAGGACATATTAGGTGACTTAGGTGACCTTTGACTCAAGCTACTTCTTCTTTATACCAGTTGTGAGAAACTGAATGGAGCTCACCAGTAAGCTGATCTGAAACCAAGAAGATTCCAGCAGGGCCCAGCCTGACTGACACTCAGGGCTCGGCCAGCCATGGGTATCTTCCTTCCTTTATGCTCTCCCTCCCTTGTTCTCTCTGCTTTCCATTGTCTGAACCAGTCTTGTTCCTGTGCATCATGTGATCTCAAGTCAGACACTTGCCTCTATTAAAATGGAAATTCTCATATAACAGTCGAATAAAGCATTGTAACAGTCACAGGTTTTCTCTGTCTTTGGAAAACGTGCTGTAACTTGTAAGAAAAAAAAATCCATTTTTTAAATTAGCATAATGAAATATGTTAAATTGAATATGTATGATGGATCCTAGGTTAGGGGAAAATGAATTGCACATCCCAATGTCTAGTCAATGTGCAGACATATTAATGAAGGCGCCATAAACCTGCTTTTGTGATAAGCCTACCCAGCAGGTACTCGGCTGAGAGATGAGACTCATGTCACTGAGAAAGACCTTGGAACTGCTAAACAGCTTATGTTTTATACATTTACATTGCAAAGGCAAACATTGAAATTGACTATCCAAAACCTAAGCCTGTGGTTTCGTGGATTCTTGATAATTGAAAACAGAACTTCAGTGCGCTAAATCCACCTCTTCCGGGCTCCTTGCCATAACGTGCTTCAATCTGAAAACACTTGTTTTAAAAGAAACCTCTCGCACAAGGCAGGAGAGACCGAGAAGAAGAGAAATTATCATCAATACACCGTACAAAACATACTTGTCACCTGCTGAAATACGTTTTGCTCAGGTTGCTCTTCTGCTAATAACATTTCAGCTCCATGAAATAATAAGCTTCTTAAGCCATCCGGCCTGCTTTTGCAAGCAGTAAAGGAAGACAGCCTCTGAGTGCAGGACTGAGACCATTTATTGCCAATCTCCCCCCCCACCCCCGACCTCATGAAGCCAAGTTCACGAACCTTGGGAACCCAGCTGTAGGAACTTTCTGCTACAGTCAAATAGAACCCTCAAGGACTGTTTTTAATGCACCACCAACGTTACAAAGGCTGTTAAACATTGACAAAAGTGGCACAAAAAGAGGCAGTCAGAAAGATGAAAGGAAGGAAAAGCTACAGATATAGACATGAAGGCAGTAAGATGTGGTGGTCTTTCCTAATCCCTCATAAGGGTCACAGCTGGAATATACCAAAGACACGTAATGAAAGAAAAGCCTGGCAAATTAATTGAATCAAAATTTTCTGTGACATTGCCTTCAGAGATAAGGGTGCAGAGACTGAGGGGGTCTATGTTTACGCTGAGATTTGATGAAGAATGGAGAGGCAGATAGAAATGTGAATGGAGTTTGATAAAAGGCAAGAGGCTCGGGGAGGAACCAGCAAAGTGTGTTGCTCACATTCTTCCTGCCTCTGCATGGCACTTCTCTCTCGTGGATATGGGAGCACACTAGAATCACAGCCTCCGCGCAAGAAAGAACGAAGAAGCAAACTTCCGAAGTTTTATGGAGTACTCGTGTGAGAAGGGCTCTGGGGTCTATGATTCCCGTAAGCAAAAGGAATCATGGTTTTCTGTGACTCACTTCAAGAGACAAAAGTGACGAAAGGGGTCAGAAAACAGGAGGGTGGGAGAACCAGCAAGACCTTCCTTCTGAGTGCTGGCTGTCTCCTTCACTTCAAAGTAGTCAGGATGCCAGTGTCACGCTCTGGAGCATCAGATTTCGACTCCCCAGATAGAGAATTTATAGTTTTGATTGGAAACACCAGCAAATGAACTTACATGGGAAAGAATAATGTTATGGCTGTTGTTTTGACCTGGAGATAGAAGTTGACTTAAGAATTTACAGAATGCTTTAAGAATTTCTTCTCTATACCTATTTTAATGAAATATTTCTAATTGTTATTAAATTTTGTTGATTTTTTTCCGATGAAAACATATAAACTTTACCATTTCAGTATCTTCCAAAGATTTTTTTTTGTTTTTTTGTTTTGTTTTATTTTAATGGAGGGAGGGGAGGAATGAGAGAAAGAAGAAGAGAGGTGATTAACACATCAATACACAGATTTGGGGAACATTTAGAATTTACTTTATTCCTTTTCTTTCCAAAACTCTTTCTCCTCTCTCGATTCCAGGACATAATTATCATGAGCAAAACAGATTTCCTCTTTCATTTGATCTTACAGGTTTTTTTTTTATAATCTAAAATGTGCAGTACTATTTTAGCACCTTGAACTTATTATATTGCAACTGTTCTCTCAACTTTTTTACTTGTGGAGGATAAACAAAGAAATTTATCCACCCTGATAACACAACTCCAGGTCATTCATTTCAACTACTGGAGAGTGCACCCTGGAATTAGTGCGTTTTAAATTATCGGGCCCTACTCATGAGCACCTGGGCTGTTTTGTTGTTGTTTGTAACATGCACACGCATGCATGCACATGCACACACACGCACACGACCATTCCTGCACATTTGTTCTTGTGCACATAGAGAAAGCTTTTCCCCTAGTGCTGATGATTGCTGGCTTCTCAATGATGCATAGTTTTAGCTTGTCCGGATCCAGATGCTGCTAGATGCCATTTCAAGTGGCTGGCTAGTGTTCTCCACCCGTGTCCCTCTACCACCTGCTCACAGCACAGTCACCCTATAATAAATAGCATGTAAATCATGGCGTCCTCTGCTCAGAACCCTGAGATGCCTCCCTGTGTCACTCTGAATGGCTGACAAGTCCCCAAATGACCCCAGATTCCCTCCTATGACTTTCCTGCCCTTACTTGCTCTTCTTTAAAAATATTTCCCCATTGTAGGGACTTTTGTCCCAGCTTATGAATCCTGCACCTGAAAGTCTTCATTTAAAATATTCCCTTCACAATGAGGCCATCCACACATTCAGTGGCTGTTTGCTCATTGATTTCTTTCCCTTGTCATAGAACCAGCATCCTTTGCTATCCAAGGCAATACATGCTCAATGAATTAATTTATTATATTTTCTAGTGTCTTACTCACACTAGAATATCAAGTCCATGAGATCAGAGATTTTTGCCTGGTGTGTTCACTGATGTACCCCAAGCCACCTTCTACAGAATCCAATTCATGGTAGCCATTTCAGAATATCATTCCATATCTTTCTTTATAAGGCACTGTCCAAATACAATATTGACACTATCTTGCTAATGTATGGGGACTATAATTTGAAGGACTGACATTCTGTCTTTTTACCAAAAAGAGCCCCCACTATGAGCAGGGACCAGTCTGTCTTCTCATTGCTTTGTCCCTAACATCAAGAACAATGCCTGGCCCAGAGCAGATGACTCACACAGTTTGCTAAACAAATGGCTGGATGGAGATGCCTTGAGAATTTTTGAGAATCTGCAACTTGGAAATTAAGTTGCAGTGAAGTTTCTGTTTGAAACTTTGTGACTAAGGCAAGCAAATTTCTTCTACATTTACCATGGAGCCCCAAACCACCAGTTGAAGGCTTTTCCTCTTAACAGTCTCTCCCTTTTAAAATCCCCTTGAGAAGTGAAAGCATGGGAATTTTCTGAATATCTGCCTCAATAAGAATCTCTCAGGGGAGTCCCTTAAGAATCCTAATCCCTAAATCTGTGTTGCAGGGAGAGGATCCTGGGAAGAACATGGGCAAAGTTAATGAACAGGTGCCTTAGGGAAACAAACCTCAGCAAACAAGGCCAGCAGTTCCTTAACAGGGGAAGAACCCCAGGGTGACTGAACTGCCAACCGCAAGGACCCAGGCCCTTTATAAGCCTTGTTTAGTGTAATGGCAGAAGAGCTGACAGGTGACAGACAAGAGGCCCTTCAGTGTTTGCCTTGGATCCCAGAGCCTCTCTTCTGTGCCTACCTAACATGGTCATTAGGACACAAGGAATCTGGGGTGACTCATAACCCTGTGCTTATGAATTAGTCATGGACATCACAACCAGAAGGAAGGCCCACCCATCCTAGGCTGTTTCTAAGATCCCGATTGCTTCAGTCCCATAAGCAGATGAAGCACAAAGAGCCCAAAATAAAGATCTGGACTATACAGTAAAACAGGAAGAAACACCACGAGATAGAAAGGGAAATGTTGGAGACACTTACATTCATAAAGAACAAACCTAGAAAAGTTTGATCATTCTCCCAATGATAAAAGCCTTCCTGATTATGCAAATCACCTGATAAAAGGGATTCATGTTTACAGTAGATTCTACCAGATAGTGTGACATGTGCATCAATGTTCTAACTACAGCCTTTAAAATATAGTCCTTGTTCAAGAAAGGGGTTTAACTCCTACCCAGAATTCTTGTGCTCCATTGCCATCTCTGGTAAAGTTGGTCAACAGATGCAATTTTGGGATTCAAGCTTTCAAACACTTGAGCTCTGAGTCATCTTTCTAGAATCTTCCCAATGCCTCCGTGTGTGTGTGTGTGTGTGTGTGTGTGTGTGTGTGTGTGTGCACGCGCGCGCACTTAGTGCACGAAAACTTAGTGGGAAAAGACCTATAATTTGATCAAATGAAAACTCTCCGTTTTAAATTTGGCATATATCTCAGACACTCACATGCTTTGGGTCATCTGGGTTCCTTCATATTTAGCTTCTGGGATGATAGAGGAAGGGGTATTTTAGAGACCTTGTGGGATTTCACAACTCTTTGCAAAAATCAGCACATGTTTATTAAAGAGTGGGCAAAATGCTTCCCATCTGTTAGCTTTCTCAAAGTGCTGACAAGAACATTCCAGTATCCAGCTTGAGCCCCCCACCTTTTTTTCTCCGTCTTTTCTGTATTTACTCTGAATGAGCAAGGAGTGATCAAAGGCAGAAAATGGTGCCCGGATACTCTAATGTGGAGTTATAGGAAATGGAATCACCCAGGCTTCAGGTCCTTGGATATTTTTGCCAGTTTGTGTATGAGTCACCTAAGACTGTCTCCTCCTGGGACTGGTCTTAAGCTTGTGTTGTTCCTTACATCTCTGTTCTCAGAGAAACTCAGACCTTGCAACAGACAGACAGACTCCCTTGAGTTCTTCAGTCAGATAAGTGGAATGACCTTTGGGAGTGCTGTCTACTTCCTTCCATGGTGCAAACACTCAACCTCATTTTTAGAAACTAAATATTTGGAATAATTGGGTGAGCCCGAGAAGATGTTCACTCTGCTTCATGTCGAGGCTGTATTCTGACCCCCTGTATGTTGTCTCGCTCAGCCTCTGCTCCCTTTTTGCCCCCACACCCATTTCCATTTGAGTTTGGCTGAACCCAGTCTCATCTGGCAACCTTTTCCAAATAGAGAAGGGAGAACTTTCTTCTAACACTCTGTGGGATCTGTGGTTCTCCTTCATGGAGCTTTGCCTAGTTTGGGTTGTTAAATTTTTCCCTGTAATTATTTGCTTAATATCTATTAAAAATTCTGATAGAATTCTAAAATGGCCTCTAACACCCCCACCTTGTGACACAGGGACCCTGTGTAATCCCCTCTCCTTAATATGAACACAGCCTGTGGGTAAAACAGAGCACCACTCCCTTGGTAATGAACTGTTACATGCTAAAGGTGAAAGGCCCCTGCAGATGTAATTAATGTTCCTAAGCAGTTGATTCTGAGTGAATTAAAGGAATATCATCTTGGATGGGTATGACTTAATCAGGGGAGTCCTTTAAATGAGGGTCCACAGACCCTCTCCTACTAACCTTAAAAAAGCAAACTTACCTGAGTTTCACAACTACAGGAACTAATTTCTGTTGACAACCCAGGAGTTCAGAGGCCATCTCAGATACCGATTCCCTGCTGTGGAGTGGCTTTAAATCCAATTAGAAGTAATTGTGCTGCTGTTGCACAAGAAGGCATATCTTGCCTGGGATGCTGATAGTATCTGAGGGGAACATGCATGCTTATGTACTGGGGTACATCAATAAGCAGAACTATTGACAAACGCCTTACAGCATTATGAAATTCTAGTCAGCAGGAGAATACTTGAAACTTCTTCTCCATGTCCTGCAACCACAGCATATTGGGGGTGGGAGGCTTTAGCAATAGAGACCTGCCACCGAGATCTGGTGTACAACCAGCACTCATAGCAAATATGGGGGAGGAGCTCGGGGGCATCCCTAGCCAAAAGTTGATGATGAGATAACCTAACACCGGCATTGAGATTTTTATCCGAGTGCCCTCTGTACTGTTTCTCTCTCAATTAGGGTGCCACCTTTGTTTAAATCCTCTAACTACTGGCTTTACTATTCTTTCAGGTTTAAAAAAAAAATCTTTCAATTACTCAGGAGCTAGCAATCTATAATAAAACATTTTCTCAGAGTGTGGACAGGATCTGTGAAGAAACACTACCATCTGTTCCAAGCAAATATAAATTGGTCCTGGGGCTTAGAAGCTAAAGGGATAGTGGGCTCATGCCTTTAATCCCAGCACTCCAGAGACAGAGACAGGCAGATCTCCTCCAGTTAGAGGCCAGCCTGGTCTACAGAGTGAGTTCCAGGACAGTCCGAGTTACAACAGAGACCCTGTCTCAAAAAGAAGAAGGAGGAGAAGGAAGAGGAGGAGAAGAAGAAGAAGTTAAAGGAATAAAAATTAGTAGTAGTAGTAGTAGTAGTAATTTTTAATTAGCAAGGTCTACAACAGCATGAGAAGATTCCATCACATATATCAGTTACTATGTCAAAATAGCAACCTTAGTGGAGCAGCATATATGGGAAGGTTCTACCTTATTTAGATCTCTAGCATCCACATTTCCTATGAACTGTTTGACTTCTTAATAGACCATACTTGTCCGCTGAAGATACCTCAGCTAGGTTAAAAAAATCCCTATTTTTATAGATTCCCATTTTACCGAACCATGAATGACTACTTCTGCAATTTGTACCCCAAACAAAACTCTCCAATGGTAGTATGCAGGGTGTGTCCTGGTGACGCATCCACTCAGTACTCATACCTGGAGGGAAGAAATGTACACAACATGTTTAGGGGAAATAGCTGCCTAGACTTTGGACAAGCTTAACCTTGTCATCTACAATGTTCTATTCTTCATATTGGTCTGTCACTGTCTATTGCCTTCAACACTCTTTGGGTACTGCTATGAATTAAGATATGCTCAACTCCAGCATCTGTCAAAGCCCAAGTATTCCACACACCTGCCAGGGGACCAACAAATGAACCACAGTTCAACTTGGGATCTCTGGTTGTCTCCCTCATCTATAGGCAATTTTGGCCACCTCCTTAGGGAAGCAGCTAAGGTAATCCCCACCATTCAGGATTCCCCTCCTCACAGAAGCAGCTGCAATGCACGAAGGAAAAGGGTTGTAACTTACGCTTTTCCGCCATTCACACCCTTAGTAGACTGTTGTCTGGGCTTTAACAACTTCCAGAAGCTCACAAACACAGCCTTTGTCTTTTTGCTCATTTATCCCCCGTGGGAAACACAGCTCAACAGAAGTTCTAGCGCATTGGTTCTCAAGTGACTCAGATAGCCCCTTGTATCTGTTTTTCTTTTGTCTCAGCCCCTCTTAGTTACTGGAGGACTCAATTTATATGCTACTGTAAGTCACCCAAATCAGCCAGAGTCTCTAGCTAATAAATATCATCCCCACCAGCAAAGCCACTCTTGTGCTGAGTTCCAGAGTCCAACTAAATTATCTTGACTGTGCAGCCAATGCAATATCTGTCATCTAGTGTCCTCTGTCACAGCTCCATGTCTTATCATCCATAGCAAGAGCCACACGACTGCCACCACAGCTTGAAGGCATGTCATCTTGTCACCACACAGGGAAAGGTGCCCATGGCAGGATTTCCTCTGTGAGTGTTCTACCCTGACTTTCCCTCAGCCTTAATGCCTGCGTTATCATCCGCAGAAGGGGTCATGCAACTCCACCACAGCAAGGACACAAGTCACCCCATATCACACAGGAGAAACAGACATACTAGTTTCGCCTGCAGATATTATACCCGGGTTTCCTTCTAGGAAGTCATAAAGAAATACCTTTCCACCCGAGATAATACACTAACCAAGAGACAAAGAAAATTCCAGCCAACTTAGGGAACCAATGAGTTCATTGAGTTGTTTCAGGAGCATGGGTGACTCAAAGGCAATCACATCACCCTCACATGGATAATGACTCAAAAATGCTACATCATGGAAGAGACGGTAGCTCCAGGAAAGCATCTATTGTCTGTCTATATATTAGGTTTGGGAGAAGGAGAGGAAAAGGGGGTGGTCCAAGAGAAAGGCACTGAATCAGACTTCCTTCAGGGAAGAGGAGTATTAACACCGGAGTAAACCGTACAGCAGGGGACTGGAGCAGGAGACATCAGTCCTGGGAGATAAGGTTAGGTGTTTACTCTGAAAGGTTTCTGAGGGGAGCAGGGACCCTGGACTGCGAGGAAGCAGCTTGGTTAATATGTGACCTATGCTATATGACAGAGGTCATCCCGGATAAGGGACTGGGGCTTAGTTAATATGTGACTGTGGTCAAGCTACCATGGGCCCTGGGGTGGGGTGGGATTGAGTTGAGATCTGGCTCTTTGGGGGGTTTTGTGTGCAACCTGTCAGCTTTTATAGCAGCTAGGAGGGGAGAGAGACTGTAGTGGGCGAGGCCAGATCTGTATGTTCTTTGCACTTAGAGGATCCTGGGCTCTAACAATGTAAATTCTAGCAAACTCAAGCTCCACTCCACCCAAGACTATATACAGTTAAAGGACAACAGACCTTCCTGGCTAGAACCTCAGGTAAGGGTCTGATGAGCCTCATCCTTTGTCCCATCGTCATGGCCACGACCCTAGCTATTGCTGTGTGGTTTTTGCTAATTTTAGTGCTGTGACCGTGGGCCCAGGTCTTCCGTAAGCCTTCACTGCGCTGTTGCCTACTGGTGGCTTGTGAGGTGAAATGCCAGGTGGGAAGAGCACTCTACCACAGGTAAATCTCCCGCAGGCTTCTATCTGTTTTTAGGTTCATCTGATGGATTTCAAAGTTTTCCCCCAAATCTTCCTGTATTGATTGAGTCTTTTAAATAGTAACTTCTCCCCCCTATTGCCACACACTGCCACTCCCCCTCCCCCTGTAGGACCACTTGTCCTGCCACACTGGACTCAGCTGTCAGCTGTGGAAGGTAAACCACAGACACTGGGCAAGTTATCTAAGCAGAACCCTGCAAAGATCCAAGCCAAGCTCACGACTCAATGAGAAGCAGTGTTTCTCCCTGAATCAGCCCCAGCCAGGCCACATCTGAAGCAAAGAACAGCCAAGCATGCAGCCACTGCCCAGCTGCCTGTGGACACATGGGCCCTGGGCTGTCTCATAGAAGGGGCCCCCGTCTGCTGATTCACTTGCACCTGGGGGTTCCTGGCTGGACATCTGGAAAGGTGCAAGCTCAAGTTTTATTTATCCAAAGCAATCTTTTAAAAGACATCCTACGTTTCTTCAAAGTGTCTGGACATGGAACAGAGTGTGGTTTATTTTCTCCATGTTACAGCAGACTGTGTTGTAGCTTGCTGAGATTTTAGCTTTGTCATCAACAGAGAGACTGACATGAACTTTCACTGAGGAGCAACAGGGGGCTGTTCAGGCAAATGGGAGAAATGATAGGGTACCAAAGACTGCCATGCCAGAGAAAGCTCACACTTAGCCATCCTTGATGTGAGACCTCACACTCCCATCACGTGTGAAGGGCAGACAAGTGATCCAAGTGTGTATTCGAGTGGATGGCTTGACACCAGACTTGTCTGCGATGATATGAACAGAATCTCACCACTATGTTTAACAGTCACAAAATAGTTCATGTGTGATGGGACATTCTCCTGACACACTGTGAGTCAGGAAGGAACTGGAACAAGAGTTCTCTGTTCCATGTGAGAAGGGAGAAGCATCAACATGGTAAGGTAGGAGACTAGATCTGGGTTTGCATGTTGGCTCTGCCAAATGCTGGGGAGATTAATCCTATGACGTTCCATGGGATTCATGAGAAAATCGGAGTTACTAATTCCTTCCCCACTAGGATATGCAGCATCTAGGACTCACTTACACTAATCATTTGGTTTTCTTGAATCAAAGACTCAGAGATGTTTAGAAGCATGCCCAAAGGTGCTCAGCTTTGCAAATGAGAAGGAACTGGGGCCTGAATGAGGCCCTTCATTCCAGATGCATTCATTGGCCTCTAGAATTTGCTCTTTGGACTAGGAAAACAATGAGGTATACGTGTCACCATCCCTGCCACCCCCACATTCTTTTCCCACGTGACCAAGAACACTGTAAGAGTTCTTTGATTCTCTGTGTCTTTGCTTCTGGGTTCCATCTTTCTAATTCTTTCTCTGTTCCAGATGATCTTAAACCCTCTTTTACCAGAAATTTCCTTCCAGGTTTCAGCATATGTTTTTAAATCAAACAATCAGATTCAGACAGCACATTGAATGATTAAAGAAAATTGGTCAATTATATAGGAGAAAATGTGTGATGCATATTAATATACCAGCAATCGTGTCTGATTGACAGGATTAGATGCATGTGTGTGCGTGTGTGTGTGTGTGTGGTGTATGCATGTGTGTCCATGTGTGTAGGTGAGGTGAGTCTGCCTATGCATGTGCATGTAGAGTACAAAAGTCCACAGAATCTCTTACTGACCTTGAACTAGACTGACTGGCCAGCACGCCGCAAGGATTTGCCTGTCTCTGCCATCCCTCTACTTCACCTCCTGCACTAGAATTGCAGGCATGAGCTACATGCCCATAGTTTCACATCAATGCAAAGATCTGAACTCAGGCCCTCATGCCTGCCGCACAGTCAGCATTTTACCCAATGAGCCATCGACCCCACCCCACACATTCTGACTTTTGCTCTTCTGCAGTTTCCAACCTTTGTACAATAAATACGTTTTGCTTTAGTAATTAGGGAGGAAATGTCTCCTTCTCTGTCTTGAAACTCTCCATTGAAAAGAGTCAGCTCTTTTGCCTTAGAGCAGCGGTTCTCAACCTTCCTAATGCTGAGACCCTACACTTAGTTCCTCATGTTGTGGTGACCCCCAACCATTCTCATTGCTACTTCATAACTACTGTTATGAATCTTAATGTAAATATCTGATATGCAGATGGTTTGAGGCGAACCCTGTGAGAGAGTAATTAGGTCCCCAAAGGCGTCTCGACCCACAGATTGAGAACTGCTGCTTTAGAGGTTTAACTCCCAGCTGCCGTATCCTTGATACATACTTTCTCCACAGGGCCTCCATTTTACCCTCATGAAACAGCTTGAATTTCATTCTTCTATATTTATCCACAGGTTTTAAGAATTTAAAGCTTTCTAAAGCGCTCCATGGAAACAGCAGTCAGCTCTCCTACCAAAGGTGCTAAATCTACCTCACTGCCACATCTAAATGCAAGAAGCCCCACATGGAAGAAGACATCACTTGTGGTTATGGTCTTGGTATGTACAAGCTCTCTTTCACTAATGTCCATTTAAAAAATATGCATCATATGCTGGGCACGGTGGCGCACACCTTTAATCCCAGCACTGGGAGGCAGAGGCAGGCGGATCCCTGTGAACTGGAGACCAGCCTGGTCTTCAGAGTGAGTCCCAGGACAGCCAGAGTTGCATAGTCTCGAAAAACAACAAATACAATATATTCTTATATATTATTATGTTATATATTGTATGTGATATATTGTAATAATATCGTATGCATAAATGATGCATCGTGATCTTTCCATCCTCTACACTGAAGGAGCTGCTGTTTCAACCCCCAGAACTTTTGAGAAGATTGTGTGTTCCTTGCTGAGCACTTAAATGTGTTTATGAACTGTGAGTAAATCAGCCTTGGCAAATTAGCAGACTGGAGCATTGAGTTTCACAAGCAGACTTAGAAATTTAGGCACTATTGACTCTTACTAAATGTTTTTAACTTTTTTTTTCCTTTTAAATGTGGGATAATATTTCTCACTGAGGACATCTTTAAGCCAGACTTAACATTTATAGCTCCAACTGTTTCAGAAGTCAGACAGACAGACAGATAGCCAACTACATGAAGAGGAGTTTCTCAGATTCTCTTACTGCTTCATGTTCACCCTCCTTCAAAAGCAGCTGAAAGATGTTTCTCTCTTTTCAAAGAGTGTCTGCCTTGTGGATGACAACTCTATGCTCTGAATGGAGTCTATTATAAAGGAAGGAAAGTGTAGGCTTAATGTGAAACTGTCTGCTTACCCTGTGTGCCGTGTTAGCTCTTCCTGGGTAGCTCTTTACTGTGAAACAACACAGAAGGACGAGCAGGGCAGCTGGGGCATGGGGGAGGGGAGACGCCCCAAGTGTCTGCAAGTTTCATGAAGGCAGCAATAGCCTTTCATGAGAGTTAGCGTTGAATCAGACTTCTTGAGAAGTTCCTGTTATAGAGAACCAGTAAGCTGTCCAATCCCTGCTCTAAAGATGTAGCCTAAACCTTGCAGTAGGGTCCATGTGAGTTCCAGAATTAGTGGGTAAGCAGTAGCCTGAGACACGGTGAAACAGGGAGTCCCCTAGAAGGTACATTTTAAGAAAACACAGATCCATCTGCTGACTAATGATTGTCCATAAGCCTGAAAAATCCAATTTTTCCCATTGGAGTCAATCCTTAAGGTTAAAAAGAAAAAAAAAAATGTTGATCCAAACTGGCCTTTTAAATACCAGGCATAGAACACAGTGAGACACAGGTTTCTTTCGAAATTTCAGCATTCACTGCTCATCAAAGGGTACCACCCATCAACACCTTGAGACAGCACAGAACAGGCCCCTCTTTTGTGGAAGTTAGAAAAGTAGAATGCTGCTTAGAAGAATACAAAGATGTCATGCTGAAGGAAAGGCATCAAAGAATAGGAGATATTGTCAGAGGAAAACAAGACGACCCAGAAAACATGGTACCAAACCGGGAGATACGGCAGTAAAGGGATAGCAACGGGGACACCTAGGAGAAGTCTTGCTGTTCAGTTCAGTCTATGTCATCAGATAGCAGCTACTAGAGTTTTATGGTATCATCATTTTGTACTGGAATAGGCGGATCTTCTGTCTACATTCTTGCATTCTCCAATCATTTTTTAAGGACTTATGTATTTTTATTATATGTGTTTGAGTGCCTTATTTGCCTTTATGTCTGCTCGCCTTGTCCATACAGGGGCAGTAAAGGTCAGAAGAGGGAGTTGGATCCTCTAGCCTCTGGAACTGAAGTTACAGGTGGTTGTCAGCAACTATGTGGGTGCTAGGAATTGAACCCTGGGTTCTCTGGAAGAGCTGAGCATGCTCTTCACTGCTGAGCCATCACCCAGATCCTCTTCAACTTCTTTTAGGTATCTAAATTCAATGATAAGTTTTTTAGTTTTGTCAGAAAATATCCCTGCCTAGCTGTTCTGCCTACTAAGACATAAGTCCAGTGTAACCTACTTAAAATTAACTTTGCTTATTCTAGATGTTGCAGAGGAAGATGATTATAGGAGAAAGCCAACTGGTCCTTAAACAGTCAGAAAAGGTTCTGGTTAATACAAAATCTTAATAATGCCTTTCAAAAAGTAGTTATTGCAGTCTGGTGAGGTGGCTCAGTGGGTGAAAGTTCATTCTGCCAAGAATATCAGCCTGAGCTCAATATTCAATACCCTGGATCCAGGTGGGAGGAGAGAACGGATTCCTCCACGTTGTTCTCTGACCTACACATACACGTCAGGGCACATGCACATGTGTGCATAAGTAAATAAAATGTAATTTAATTTTTTAAAATTAGCTATTACAACAACCATAATAGAAAATGGTGTCTTTGAAAGTTCCATTTGTTCACTCTTACTCAAGCTTCGGCCTCCATCGGTTGCTAGGATCTGCTCACATCACTTAGCCATACAAAGGATGCTGACAAAAATCCCTTTTCAAAAAACATCTTTCACCGGCATTTTCCTTCGGAGCCTCCCAAGTGACTCACCCAGATGAGACTGGGTGCTGCAGTCCCATGGGTATAGCTAAGTAGATGACTAATAGTTCACACTGTAGAGACAGCAGGAAGTTGGCTCCATGTATGTTATTGGAAGCAGACACTAAAGGGCTGTTATAAGCACTTGAAAATACTTGAGCCCCAGGGAATGTTGCTTACCTATTTTGCTTAATTCTTGCTATTAAGGTTAAAGGTGACTTCATTTCTAAGTAGGGTTTGGATGGTATGATGATAATAACACAAAATTAAAAGGGGAAAGGTATTTGAATTATTTTGACATTTCAAAATGCAAGTCACGAGTTACTAGAAGAAAGAATAAAGACCTCAAATTAATTTTGACTTACATGTCGCTTTTATTCATCTGGGCAAATGAGATTCAATTAGCAACGTATTTCACCTGGTAGATAGGATTCCCACCTAACACCAAGCCAACAATGAAACTTTTCAGTTCAATACAACTTTCATCTTTTGAATGGATCTCATTGAATTTTTTCTTATAAAGAAAAGTGGCATGTTTTTTAACAAAGGAAATACTTCTTGTATCCAATAGTGTTCTAGCCTTTATTGTTCTCTAAAACATTACTATCCCACTACTATTTCAAACACAGTAAGTCCACCATTCTTTGATGATGATGATGATGATGATGATGATGATCAATAACTTTGGCAACAGAGATAGCTCAGTCTATAAAGTGCTTAAGGACCTGTGTTTGATGTCCAGCACACACATGTGAAAATCAGATAAGAAGAGGAGGTCTGCCTGTAATCCCAGCACTGGGGAGGAAGAGATAGGTATATCTCTGGGGTTAACTGCCTAGCCGGTCTAGCCTAATTGTTGAGTCCCAGGTCCCAGGAAGAGACGTGGTCTTTACACATAAAGTGGATGGCGTCTGACAACGCTTGAGCTGACTTCTGAACTCTACACACACAGCCAGACAGAAACAGGTGATCTAAAACATCATGTTGGTTTTTCATTGTTTGGGTAGAAAAAAAAATGTTCTTAGCTTATGGATTAGGACTATTTGGGACTCTGTCAGTCTTTTCATCAAAGGACATTTCTTTCCTTTTTCTATCTGTTCAGTATCTCTTTACACCCTACTTAACAGCCCAGCAATAACCATGTCTGTGGACCGATATCCAGCAGCTAACCTGCCGTCACCGTTGCTGTCAAGGACAAAGAAGGCATCTTCACATTGCACCTCATTCCATATTGTACCTTAGCTGAGATTTTTAACATTCCTTCGCAGCAAACCAGGAAGCCACATGTGAAAATGGATCTTCTATTTCCCCTCTTTTCTCTCTTCGCAGATTCACCGCAGACAATATAATGGTAGAAACCATGGAGTCTCCTAGGTTAGACCAGCAGACAAGCACACTCATTGTCAGATGTGCTTATCTCATTAGTTGTTGTATAAACAATAACTAAGGTTTACTGCGACTTCATGTAGTTGAACTACACACATCTATAAAACACAAAAGGGTCTGTATTCACAAATGGGGTTTTCAAGTGGGAATGGAAAAGCAGGCTTTGATCTTTGGATCTATATGCCAATGCCATAGGGCAGCTGCCCTTCTTGTCTCTGCAGGTCAGTTTACACACAATTCATCGGGCCAAAAGGCACAGATGACCCTTTCTGTCAATTTGTAACTTAGAATAAAAGTACAACCAATTTAGCAAAAGATGTTGGCATTTTTAATTCTCTATTTTCATGTTCAAACATGATGAATTATTTAAGGTATCTATTCACATATCTACCCACTCATAAATAAAACACCAGTTCACTAAGCTTTTGTGTAAATCCCCTTTTCTTTCTTCTTCTACTGAATATGACCCTTACTCTCTTCCATCTTTCCCAAATGGCAAGCCATAAAGTGACCGCATTATAAAATGCACCTCAAATATCCCTGAGTTGACCTTTTCTTCATTCCTCCCTCTAGAAACTCTGTAAGCCATTTGATGCAGTCTGATACACCATTGTTCTCTGGGAAGACAATGGCCTGGTGTCTTCTTCCTCACAGGTGATTTGCACTTGCATTCCAATTGTCTGAAGCCAGCATTTTGGACATTATATTGAAAAGAAAAGGAAAGGCAGCCCGAAGTATAAATATTCCAGGGATTTTCTGACAGCCTGAGAGGTTGATACTAGAAATATGTCGAAGTTAGGAAAGTCCGGACAGAATGGATGAAAACGCTGAAACTTGCGATCTCCTTCCACTTAACGAAAACATCACAGGTCACTGGTGAATGAGACAGCATTGGAGATAATACCTCATGGCTCCGAATTTTCACCCGCTGAGTTTTTCTCCTCACCCTCGCCTTTTTCTTTTTCTCTTTGCATAAAGTCGTTTTTCATCATCTCTTATTTCTGAATCTTTTCCCAATTCAATGATGGAAGTTTCCAGAAGCAAAAGAAAATGCTGGGAACTAATCTTAAAAGCTGTCCAATCTGAGAAAGCCAGGAAAGCCAACGATTGCAACACAAAAAAAAGACCGTGTTTCAACTTAAGTGACTGGACAGAGGAAGACAAAATGTATAACTGGGGAGAGATAGAAGCGGGAAGAGCATTTTGAGACTTAACTATCATTGTTCACGAGGGCAGTCTGACCTGCTGGCATGGGAAAGAAACTTTTGCCCCCAGAGATTGAAATGGTAAGCAGATAAAAGCTACTGTGGTTGTGTGAACTCGTGATATTTCTCAGCTTGTGCGTGGCCCAGTTGCCAGAGAGGAAAGATTTGCTGGCTCGGTGGGGAGTCGTCTTTGTAATGGCTCTCAACTGTCTGGGGAGACCTGGCTGAGCCTTCATGGGTGATTGTATTCCCAGTCCCCTGAAAGGAGACAGGGGCCATTTAGTTCCACAGTAGCAGCCTACTTTCACCACAAGTGACATTACTTTAGAAAACAATTTTCGAAATTAGAGGTGAAATGAAAAATATTACATTGCATGGGGAGTCACTGCCAATTCCAGTGACTGGTTACAGATAAATACATTTAAAGAGGGTTTCTAACACACTGTTCTCCTTCCTGACAGTATTCCTGCCATGGATGCAATGCTGATGTCAGGTTATTTCTGCACTAGACTTTTAAATCACATCTGGAAACTTAATCGCCAGGAATATGTGAACCTTTCTCTGCTAAGGGACTTTCCAAGTTGGCAGCTTTAAGAGGATGTGGAAAGCAACACATTTCTCTGGTTTTTACACCCAAGAGGTGTTTTTCTCCCTGGTGTTTCCCCCTCCATAGCACCAGCCCAATAAAGGAATAAAATGAAGAGCTTTTGAGGGTAATGAAGGACCCGTGGAAATCAGCACTGTGACCATGGGAACCATGCACCTCACTGTGACATCCTGGTAAGTGAAAATGCTTCTGTTGATGCACTGGGAGCTTGAGGGAACTTGATGAGACACCCACCACCTTCCCCCGAGATGAGCGTCCAGGGCAGAGTCAGTGCAGTAACTCCAAACAGTGCTGCCTTCCAGGGCTCTCTGTGCTTGGCATACCCTTGGTCCTCCTAGGAGGAAAAGCAGCTGTTTTCACACATGGTATGGATAGGGAGAGGAGCACTTGGCTTTGAAAGAGAAGACTGGAGAGGAGTCAATGATGCCCTGCTAAGGACACCATGATTTCCCTCATGGCATTTATATTTAATGATAATGAAATCTGGTCTCCATGCAATTTCCTCTTAACAGCCAACTTTCGCTGTGAGCTGTCTTGGCACAAGCAATACAGAAAGAAGTTGGGGTGGGGGGTGAAAGTCACTAAGTGCAATATCGTTTCTTGTGGTTCTCTAAGCAGCGACAGGTTCCACGAACAGTTGCTAACGTAAGCAGGTGACACTTGAGCTTAATGCCTTAACATGAACAGCAAAATCTGACAGAGAATTTGTCAGAAAATATAAGAGGATTTGAAACAAATTATTTATTTGCTGGGAACCCTGTATGAGTCATCCACGACAGGATAATAAGGTTTAACCACAAAAAGAGCAGGAGTGAGAGAAGAATTAGGAAGAATCTTGTTTGTGTCGCTGTAATTTTCTATCAGCTGGATAACATAAAGATGCTGCCCATCAGAAGTATACGCTGGCCTGGTATTGAGGATTCTTAGCCTTAGCTTACACTTATGGGATCCCCAGTTTATCTGCCTGCTCTTCCTTACAGGACTGGGAGGGAGCAGCAGGAGCATTTGTGGTCAATACCGAGAAAACGGGATGGTGCTCCACTCCATGCTACGTGCAGATGCTGAGTTGCTGGGCAGGCAGCCATACCTGAAGAGAGCCAGAGTAGGCAGGAAGAGTGCACACATAACAAAGCCTTACAAACCATTGCCCTGAAAGAATGAGCCCCAGCCTGGTTCTATTCACTCAACCAGTGATAATGTAGTAAATGAGGGGAAGGAAGGCAAATACAAAAAGAAAAATGGGCTGTTTAGTACAAAGAGGAGATTGAATACAGTCAGTACGCAGTAGCCCTTCATGTCCCTGGTCATTGTTACCATAGTAGAGCACTGTCATGCTCTACCATCAGGCATAAGGCTCTGCTCAAGTCTCCCTCCTCGGTTCTGGTCACTCATTCAAATCCTAGAAATGTTGAAGATGTGAGGCCCTGCTCCCTGGCAAGGCTAGCTCTGGTGGTTGCTTTCCTTTATTAGTCAATGCGTTGATTGTGTTCTGGAATAGAGTCTGAGAGCAAGTCGTTCATGAAGCTGGCTTCTTTGCTCTGGTGCATGGAGCTGGTGCGATGCACTACAACTTATCCATTCTGGACTTAAAAAAAAAGGAATCTCTGACTTCCTACACTTGAGACACCAAACCCATCAAAGGAACTGGTCATTTTATTGCTGTAAGAGGGGTTTTCTTATGGAACATCCAGGGATAGTGACTGTAAACTATTTTAGGGAGTTTCTTCTCCAGCTATCCACAAGGACTCCCTTTCAGTCTTTTTGCTTCTGAACCTTCTATGGTTGCGTATCATACCAAGCCATGATGAGAAAACCAAATAGAAATGTTTTCCTGTGCAAAATGAATGGGGCCATTAAAACAAGATGAATGAAGCTGCATTCAACTGCAAACTTTGGCTTTAGAACGCTGTTATCTCTACCTTAGCACTACCTATCAACACTGAAGTTTGAATCCTAGGCTTACTTATTGTATAAATACGGCTACATGCACGTTCCTTGGGTCAAAGTCTAGTCTGCCGTGGCAACATGAAGAGATGACAAATCACCTTGAATTTGTTCTAAGGTTTCTATGGGGACTTGGGATTGATTACCAGCTGCATTTTCAATTTTACTGCAGGCCAATTTCTGAAAACAGTGCGGCGTTTGCTTCTTTAGAAAAAACAGACACATTTTAAAGTGCTGAATGCATGGGGGCACTTTTTGAAGACTCGCTTCCCACAAGGCTCATGTTGTATGAATAAGTCATCAGTCTCTGCACCCAGCATTTCTCAGACATTTATCCTGAGACTTTGGTGACAAGGAAGGTGTTACCAGATGAACACAGCAAAATCTGTTACCTGTCTTTTGAGTTATTAGAATTAACGCTGAAATGTTTGCAGTAGGGGTTGTCTAGGTCACCTGTCAATTAATGAAGTCACAGAATGGGAGGACAGCCCCGCCACCCCAGGCCAAACAGAGGCTCAACAGTCAGCCTGGAATGTGACATCCTAGCTAAGTCACTGAAGTGATTTTGTCTGTTTACCAATAAGATGCTGAAATAGAGTCCTGCTTTCTTATTCTCCAAAAACAGATTTCACATATATTCACACGACTGCCTGAAATACATTCTGTATAAACATGCTCACTTTTGGCTCTTGTGTCCATGCCATCTGGTGCCACCAACAGGTCTGGCAGTCCCAGGAGGCCATCTCCCCCATTGACTTGCCAGTGCCTGCCGTTCCTACTCCTTGCTGTTTGAGCTTTGACTGTCTTACCACTCTCTTGTCATTGATTGGCATTGCTTTCTTCTTCCACTTGTCAAATTCTGTCTCTTCTTCAAGAGTCTCTTCTTCAAGAATAGACGCATGCCAAATGCACAAGATTCAAACTTTTGAAAACAGGACTAAGTGCTTCGGAGTTCTTGATGTCTTATTCAAGTAGTTTCATGACTTAATCACCTAAGCTAGTGTTTGTCAAACACTAGTGCAGATATGAATGACGTAGAAATATTCAAGGTGATTCCTGCACTCCATTCCGCAGAATTTCTCATTGAGTCAGTCTAGGGAGGGGGCCTGAGAGTTTGTAGTTCTAACAAGCTCCGGCTGGTGCTGATGCCTGCTCACTTTGAGCAGCCCTGATCTGAATAAGGGACCGATCCTTTGCTATCCACGTGACTCCCAGGAATGAGAAACTGGAGCTGAAGTAGAAGATTGAGAGGTCTCAGCAAGGGAAGATAATTGCAAGTGAGTACCAAAGGTTAGGAGCCAAGAACTGAAGGGTAAGGCGAGAAAGGAAGTAGCTAGCTCTCTTGTGGTGGCAGTGCGCTAGGCAGATGGCTTCCCACTGAGGCTTTCCCAGTGTGAGCCCAGAGGAGAGAACGCAACCGAGTGTAACGGGACATGCGTGGCACACCCGATCACTATGCATTCTTTTTATTTTTTTGCCATCATTTAAAATTTTAATAAAATAGATAATTTAGTTACAAAGAGTGCCAAGTCCACCCACTCCTTGTTAAAGCTTTAGAAATATCTTCCATAAAAGCTTAGTATTCGAATGGGGGTTATGTGCATTCTTTTTACTGGCCATAGCTAACATTAGATTGTCAAAGAGCCTTGCAATTAAATGTTTTCCAGATATTTGCTGCCTAACAAAGAGTAGACCAGAGGAATAACAAAAAGAAGACGGAATCAGCAACAAGAAACAATATTGCAGGAGTTGAGGGTGCGGCTCAGCGGCGGAGTGCTGGAGCTGAACACTCAGAAGGTGGAGATTGATTCAGCATGAGCGTGGGAGGGAGAGAAAGAGGAAGGCAGGGAGGAAGACTGTATTTCTTCTAAGTTATCATTAAACCCATAATTCAGAATTATAAGCTTTCAATGAAAGCTTCAAGCATCTGTCCTATTTCTCATACGGTAAAAATGAATGCGGAGGAGATGCATGGATAAATTCGGTGTATAGTAGAAAAGCAGAAACTGACAAAGAAGCAGATGAGGAAGTTAGAACTGGAAAGTCACAGCACTGAAACAGCTCCCTGTATGGACTTGGTAGCATAATGAATTCACAAATTTATACAAGTTATCTGAGGATAGAGGGAGAAGCCTTAAAAAAAAAATAAATACAACCCGGGAAACAATTGGAAAAATATGTCTAGCATTTAGATCATTAGAGGCTCACTTAGAAAAGGGAGTAGGATTAGTGCAGAAAAATAATTGAAAATGATGAGTAAAAGTTTTCCTGACACAGCTGGGTGTGATGGTACACATCTGTAGTCCTGGCACTTGGAAGAATGGGGAAGAAGGCAGGAAGATTATGCTTTCAAGGCCAGCGTAAGCCATCTTGTGAGATTCTGCCTCAAAACAGCCAGGAAACAAACATAAAAACTTTCCCAATATAGTAAAAGGCACATATTCACAGAAACAAGAACTCCAAAAAACTTCAGAGAGAACAAATACACAGATCCCCCCTCTCCCTCTCTCTCTCCATCTCTCTCTCTCTCTCTCTTTTCCCCTTTCCCTCTCTCTCTCTCCCTCTCTTTCTTCCCATTCCCCCCCCTCTCTCTCTCTCACACACACACACACTCACACCTCCAAGTATTAGAATAATAAGAAACATTTAATAATGAGAAAAACAGCCAGCTCACCAGGAGGCATAATAGTATAATATACTTGGCAATAAATCTTCAAAGTACATAAAATAAAAAATAATCTAGAGCTACAAAGAGAAATAAACATACTCAGGGTATACATGAAGTATGCATCTCTCAGAATGAGTAAGTTAAATGCACACAGAATTAGCAATCAGAAGACCCATCATGAGCTACCAAATTGACCTACATCACATTTACCAAGCCCTCTATCCCACAGCAAGATACACATATTTATACACGGGCTATTCATTAAGATAAACCACAACCTCAACCTTGAAAACACTTAAAATAGTTTAAATCATTTAAAGTATATTCTCTGACCACACAGTTTTAAGAAATAAAATAGAAAGAGACATATAAAATTCTTGAATATTTGGAAATTAAACCCACAAGACAAAATGGAAGTCTCAGTGGAAACCAGTAAGTGTTTTGATACAAATAAAGTAGTAAGATAGAAAAACTACAATGTTTAAAAGAAAGCGTATTGGCCTGGCAAGATGGCTCGGTGGATAAAGCCTGGAAACCTGCATTTGTTCAATCCCATGGATACACATGGCAGAAGGCGAGAACCAACTCTCTCAAGTTGATCTCAACTAGTACACCATGGCCTGAGCATGTGTACCCTCCTCCTCCAAAAAAGAAGGAAATAAATGCAATTTTTAAAATAAATAAATAAGTAAGGGACTTCAGATAAGTCGGAAGGTCTAAAACAAAATAGCCTCAAAAGCACAATTAATTCCTGAACAACCGATAAATTATCCTTACTTTTACTACACTAACTCAAGTGGATTGTGGCTGTAACCGTGTTCATCGGCCACAAGGTGTTGGCATCTGGGGACAGATAACTGTTGTGAGTCTGTCTTGTGTGTCCTAATATTTAATATAGCTTTGGCTTCCCTCCACTACCTTCCAGTAATAGGCACAACCCCACAATTTGACAACCAAAAATATCCAAGTCTAGACATGGCTCATCAAGCCTTTTGAGGGAGACAAAATCACCCCTAACCTCATGGACTGAAAACCACTTCTGTAATTTCTTAATTTTAACTACTATATAACTTTGTCTTGTTAAGAGCATTTTGATTATTAAAACTTTTTTTCCTACCGGGCGGTGGTGGCGCACACTCGGGAGGCAGAGGCAGGCGGATCTCTGTGAGTTTGAGGCCAGCCTGGTCTACAGAGTGAGTCCCAGGACAGCCAGAGTTACAACAGAGAAACCCTGTCTCAAAGAAAATGTTTTTTTCATATCATAGGGCCATCCTTTACAAGTATTCATATACAATAGACAGTAGTGTGCACATGGGTGTTGGACTGGAGTGTATGCTTCAGAACAGAGTTCCTGGACCTTACAGTGTGAGTGTCATCCTCTGGGTGCAGAACTCAGATTTTAATTCAAAGCTGAATGGATCATGCTCTTTCCAAATGGACAAGGTGTTCTGTTACTTCACACACATGACACATGTTGTGTTGACACACAGAATGTCTACTAATCTAATAAATACCAAGTATCCTCCTCTATATTTCTCTAGTTTCTGGTGACTTGGGCTGGTTGGTTTATTTTCTTTTGTTTTCTTTTTTCATTAATTGTTCTTAATTTTTGACAGTTTCAACATTAGTAATTTACACCCACACCTACCCTTCCTCCCAACTGAAACCATTCTTCCCAAGAAATCCCCTTTGAACCCACAGGCCTCCCTATACCCTAAGCAGATCTTAACCTTTGACCTTCCTGCCTCTGACTCCCAGGTTGCTTTGCCACCAGGCCTGGCTCTTTGAGCTTTCTGAAATCGACAGTACATACTTGTTTATTGTCCCTCCCTAAAGAACACCAGCATACACCAGCATGCTCCTACCTAACTCAGTAACCATCGATCAGACTTCCCTTCTTTGAAATCATATTAACATTTAATCTATTTGTAATTGACTTCAATGAACACCAAGGATTTGATACTATCTTGTTCTTTAAAAACAGTTATCCTAAAAGCCTATATTGAACAGTATGTGCTTTGCCACCAATTAGTAATGTCATTTCTGTCATGTATTTCTTTTCTGTTCTACTGACAAGTCCCCCCATGCCCACTTTGACATTACCACACAATTTCAATTACTAAAACTTTCTATTACTAAAACTTTCACATGAGAAGTCTTTCTAATACACTCTTCATCACAACGGGCCCGATTTGCCTTACACTTCTGTGTGTATTTTAAAGTTGGGTTATCACATTGTCTCTATGGGATTTTTAATTGAGAATTTGAATTGAACTTTTATGAATTTTGTAAATACAATATCCTTACAATATCATGATTCATGCAATTGCTGTTTTTTTCTTCTTTTCCTGTACTGAGTCTTCATAGCAGTCTCATTTGGGTTCTCAGTGCTGGAGATTCAGCCCACTGCATCATGAGACATGTTCCACCCCTGAGATGCACACCTAGCCCCCACCACCTGCCTTTAAACGGAACTTCTAGCCAAGATTTATGTAAGCTTTCCCTAAGTTTGTTCCTATTTATTTGTTTTTTGCTATTCTGAGGATTGAACCCAGGGCATTGCTCTATTACTGAGTCACACCTCCAGGCCTGCTCCACAGTGGGTTTCGTTGGCTTTCACAGCTATTGTACATGCGAATTTTTAAGATTCAGGGTTTTTTTTTCAGTACTTGTTTATGTTATAGGAGAAGACAATGAATTCTGTGTTTGTGATATTCTGCATTGTTGTGGTGGAGAAGAGAAGTGGGAGGAGGAAGAGGAAGAAGAGGAAGGGGAAGAGGAGGAGGAGAAGAGGAGGAGGAGGAGGAGGAAGAGGAGGAGGAGGAAGAGGAGGAGGAGGAAGAGGAGGAGGAAGCTGTCAGTCAGCCAGTCCCCTCGGCTTGTCATATTTATCATCGACGAATCTGTACACACTGGCAGTTTTATTTCTTCCTATTTGTAACTGGTTTTCTTGTCCTACTGTGATGACTTCCGATGTTTGGATGATGTTGACTAGGGAGCCTTGACAGCAAGTAGCTTGTCTCATTTGTAAATCTTAAGAAAACATTTCTTATCTTTTCATTTCAAATGTTACATCTGCATAAGCACTGGAAAGCATGCTTCACAGAGGAAGGAATTAAACCATATTTCAAGTTAGTTAATTCATTTACCCATGGCGTATGTGGAATTTTTATTTTCCTTGGGATTCTCGTCTGTCTGCAGAGAGGGTTTTTGACTGATACCAGCCCGGAATGCTAATTTCATTTGAAGGAAGAAGAAGAGAAAAAAAAAAACACTGCATGTGATTTGATAGAATTAGAAGATGGTGAAGCCCAGGGTTATTTCTTGACATCTCCTTTTAAAAAGTAATGATGTAAATTGGCAAAGCTATTGCGTTCTGTTGTTTGTGAAATAGGTTAAAAAATAACCAAAGGAATTTCGGCATAACAGTCAACTTGCGTAAAATCTTATACTTTAATGATTAGAGTAGAATGAAGATCTAAAAAAAACTAACAAGGGCTGGAGAGATGACTTGGTAGTTATAATGCCAACTGTAAAAGCACAAAGAGCTGAATTCAGATTCCTAATCCTTCATAAAACCAGGTACCTGTGACCCACAGAGACAGGAGCACCCTGGGGCTCGCTGGTTGACCAGTCAAGCCCAAATGGCCAACTTTCCAAGTTCAGAGAGAAACCATATCTCAGAAAGCAAGGAAAGGAGTAGAGGAAATATCCAAATTTGATTTCTGCCCTCAATGCATGCACACACAAGGGTGAGCACCCGTGCCCACACATGTACACACGCAGGTTCACGCAAAGCAAATAGCCAGTCTTAATTCTGTATCTATAGTTCCCAAACCTAGTTACACATTAAATCATCTTGGAAATATTTTTGTGTGATTGCTGTTTGGACTTGATTTTTTAAAATAAATATCTGTATTAATTCTTTTGAGAATTTTATGCAGTATATTTTAATCATATTCACTCTCACTCCTTTCCCAAAGTCCTCCCAGATCTGCCCTGCCTCCTTATCATCACAAGCTTCATGTTCTCTTTTTATGGATTTATTTAATAACCCATTGACTCCCATTGGCGTTGTCCACATACTTCTGGGTGTGGGGCCATCCCCTGGAGCGTGACTGACCTACCAGGAGCCACATCCTCAAAGGAAACTGACTCTCCCTTCCCCAAAAGCCATTAGATAACTGTCTATAGCTCCTCAGATCAGGATAGGGACTGGGGAACTCCTTCCCACTCCATGATGGAACGTTGACTGGCTTGATCTTGGGCAGCTCGTGTGCAGGCAACCGCAGCTGCTGTGGTTAATGCATTAGTCCTGTCCAGAAGACATTCCTACACTCCAGTCCTCCCCAATCTCTGCCTTTTATAATTTTCCCCTTTCTCTTCCTTGATGGTCCCTAGGCCTTTGGGAGGAGATGTGATAGAAATTTTCACTTGTGACTGTGTACTCCGTAACACTTCGTCTCTGTGCTTTGACCAGCTGTGAGTTTCTGCACCCCACAGTGCAAAGAAACTTCTCTCATGAGGAAAGGAGATAAGAGTTCAGAGGGCAATTTGATACTATGCCCATTTAGCAAAATAATCATAGAAGGGTCACCCCTAGAACCTGTGAACTCCCCAAACATGGGTTCCTGGCAAGATTTTTCAGTATCACGCATAAGCTTTCTCCGATGGCATGGACAGAAAATTCAATCCAAATCTGTTCCTTAACCCTATTGTCAGGTTCCAGAGAAACTGGGACAACAAATGGCTAACTGTGGTTCCTATTAGCATACCAAAGTGTAGGCAGGCCTCTGGCTCACTCAAAACCTATGCACCTCTCAGCACTTCTCATTCTTCCCCTACCCTTGGATCCCTGCTGTTCCAATCTCCTCTCCTCTCTTATCCTGCTCTACTTCTGTCTAGAGACTCAAGGTCTAAGTGAAATTACAAAAGACTTTTTAAAAGAAAGGAAGGGTAGAAACTAGATATTTATTTGAAAGACAGCATGTCAACAGCATTGCCAAAATAAACTTAATGAATCAAAATAACAGATGGGTTAGCCTAAATAATAATACATAACTCGTGGGTGTCATGTGAAACTTCCGGAATGTCTGAGGTTTGCTTATGCTCCCCTTAAGATATTTTGGCTTTCTGGAGGATATTTCTCTGGCTTTTCAGAATTCTCATAATTTTTCTTTGGCAATATCTAGATTGCGTGGTGTGTGTGTGTGTGTGTGTGTGTGTGTGTGTGTGTGTATGTGTGTGTGTGTGTGTGTGTATGTGTGTATGTGTGTATGTGTGTGTGTGATGGTTGCTGTGAGTACTTCTTCTATTTACAGAAGCACATCAAACATTTTAAAAAATGTTCAGAGATGGGGAGAATTTGAGAAAGACTCCTCTAGGACTGTGAGCCACACAGAGCGGCACTGTAGGAACATATTAAGAAATACTTAGTGGCTCAATGAGATTCAACTTAACAGGAGGATGAAGCTAATTTGAATTAAGAACAGGTCGTTTTATTAATAGACAAAAGATTGTCACTTTGAGACACAACCTGTTGTTTCATTCTAGCAGTTCACATCTATTTTTACAGACTATAGGTAAAATTATGAAGAGCAATGAGATTATAAGACACACACACACACACCACAGTGTCATAGAAAGGATATTTAAAAGAGTAAAGGCAGGTAAACTCACCTAGCCTGAACAGACCTAAGTAGACATTTCTCCAAAGAAAACATGCTAAATGATCAGTAGATATGTGAAAAAAGTTCAACACTTCATCAGGAAACACGAATTAAATAAAAATGAGACATCACTCTGTACCTGTTAGAATGGATGTCACTAAGAGGAGAAAGAAGTGTTGGATGTGGAAAAAAGAAGGCAGAGGAGTAGGAAGTGGAAGGTAGGTACCAGATGTAGGGAAAGAAGAGAGAACAGAGAGCTGGAGAGGTGGCTTAGTGGTTAAGGGCACTGTTTGTTCTTCCAAAGGACCTGGGTTTGATTCCCAGCACTCACATGACCTCACAATTGTCTGTAATTCCAGTTCCAGGGGATCTGACACCCTCACGTTGACATGCAGACAAAACACCACGTAAAATAAATTAACTAGTTAATTTTTTAAAAGCCCAATTAAAAAAAGAAAAAGGAAACAAGAGAGAACAGAAAGTCAGTCAAAGGGTAAAATACACAAGAGGAATACATTCTACAGTTCTGTTTTACACACCAGCGCTATTGTCAACAATAATGCATTGTGTACTTAAAAGTTGCCAGGAAACAAAAGGATAAAAATTGCCAAGAAAGTAGACTCCAAATCATTTCACTACAATAAATAAATAAATAAATAAATAAATAAATAAATAAATAAATAGTACATGAGGTGATGGGTAAGTTAACTAACTTTATTTTAGTGTATTATGTGTGTCTCTCTGTGTGTGCATGTGTGTGTGTTGTGTACCTTAAATGTACATAATTGCTATTTGATTAAAAACAAAAGTTAATAATAAAATTAAGTTCACCCAGCTGGTTAGAATATTACAAAATTGAGTCTATTGTGCAGACAACGCAAAAAGTGAAATTATATGAATAATTATTTTTGAGACATGGTCTCTTGTAGCCCAGGCTGACCTAAAGCTTTCTATTTAGCAGGTCATTGAATCTGTGACCTTCCTGCTTCAGCTTCCAGAGCGCTGCCATGACAGGTGTGAAATACCTCACCCCACACAATCTGAAGGAGTTTTAGTCTGACTTCCTGATCTTACCAACGCCCACCGTGTGATTTTTCAGGATCACTTAGAAGACTTCCGTCTCCAGCAATTCAGTCTAGTTCTCTTTGCTTTGCACCATGAACTCACCCAGTGTTCTTTAAAATGATTACCCTGCACACCTGTAATCCAAGCAATCAGGAGACTGAGAGGAGAGGATCAGAAGTTTGAGGCCAGCTTCAGCTACAGAACAGCTCTCTGTCTCAAAAAATTGAAATAGTATATATATTATTTCTGTGCTATCTATTTCTGTGCTCAGTTATCAGAATTTGGCCCACTGGATTTTTATCATAGCAGAAGTTAAATGAAAAGAATCTGTACATTTCTCAATTTACCGTATAGTGGATCAATAATATCACAAACATTAAATATTGAGAAAATATTTAGAAATTGACGCTTCTTAAAAAATATCTTTTAAAATATGCTCTTAATATAACTACATTGCTTTCTAAGTTGGCCAAATAATTCTAGGGTAAAATAGTGAAGCGTTTAAGCAATGTGAAGTTCTTTCTAGAGTTTAAATAAATGTTCAGTCATCCTTATATGAGCAGACCATAAAGAAAATGGAAAGACTATATCAAACTGGGTAAATGCATTCCACATTCATGGTTTACTCACTAAAACGCTGTTCATGGTTTTCTTACTGATTCTTACAGAACATACATATTTCTTTTTAATTTTTCCCTTTTATGTTTCCCAAGTTCACAATTCACATAAAATACCCATTGAAGGAGACAGAAAAGCGAAACGAGTGTTTCAGAGCTCTTTGGGGATTGAAATAGGTTTTTGCAATAAAGCTTTGATTACTCAGAAAGGACAGGAGTGCTTGAAGCTCGGTAGCAGGAATGAGCAGGGTCATTCTAAAGCGCCAGGGGAGACTCTGAACTTGGCAGACTTGATGCTGTAGGTTTTCAACCTCAGGACCCCATAAAATACCAAGCCAGGAAGAGGCCAGACAGCACAGGACATGGCCACAGTAGGGAGAGGGGAGCAATTGGAAAAGATGTGCAAGGTTGTGGTTTCCTGAAATTTAAGATGACACAGAGAATCCCACAGGGCTTACTTCATTATATTATTGTGAAATTTGGACTCAAACAGAATGAGGCAAACCCACAAGTTAAAGGGTTTTCAAAGTGGCTTAAAAATCACTTTGAGAGCAGTACAGAGCATGCTTCCGGTCAGCATGACTGCAGTGAACACCAAGGAACACAACAGATGTTTGTTGATCAACCAACACTGAGAAACACAACAGATAGTTGGCTAACAAGTGGCATCCAGGTGAGGGTGGGCTTGGAGAGCACTGCTTTAAGAAACACACTCTCCTTCCTTGGCTAGGAACCAGTGGCTGTGTTATGTGAGACAGGATTCTCTGCGGCGTCTGTAGAACTCTCATTCCCAGTGAAAGATTCATAAAGGATGTAGGAGCCGTGTCCTCAGCCTTCATTTACTGGAGTTGACAAATATCCAAGATGTCCTGCAGTATACAGGGCACCATCCTTGCTACAGAGGGTATCATCAAGATAAGAGACACAGTCCTCCTGAGGTCCCCATCTTCTGCCCTTTTCTTTCTATCCCCTTCTCCATTTGGACGAGAAGGAATTCAGATAGTGATCAGCCATGTTGTTTGTGGGTTGAAGATAAGGTTCAGTCTTGATAAAAGACTCTCTGGCTATCTCCAGAGCCTCCTGGACAATGTCAGGGCAGACAAGAACTGGTTCCAAACTTCACTTGTCAGATGGACAACACAGGAGAAATGTCTAGCATCCAGCGAAACCTGATTCCTACACAAGCAATCATGGCAGGGATTCCAGATTCTGGATAAACTAAAAGAATATCACATTGTCATGTCTAAGGGGCCCCTGATAAATACATTCCAAACCAATTTACAAGCCTTAAATAATTGGTCTTTAAATGTAAACACCCTAAATATTTAAAAATCAGTAAAGGACCATTGAAATGGCTTATTAGGTGAAGTTGCTTGCCTCAAGCCTGACAACCCAAGTTCCAGCTCTAGAAACCATGCTGGAAGGAGAGAACAGACTCCTGAAGGCTTTCCTTTGGATGTCTTGCACGCGCGCGCGCACACACACACACACACACACACACACACACACCATTATGCATGTGAGCATGCATGCACACACATACAAATAAATTAAATTAAATAACTTTAAAATAGAATAACAATCAGTAGGTTCTCCTTTTTCATCCTGTCTGTCTTCTTCCTTTTCTTAACCCAATAGCAATACTGTTCATATTGCTCAATATCCATCCACCTTTTGAAGAAACTTAGGTTGTGGTGGGAGCTTAATAGTGGGGTGAACTCATTTAAAATATGAGTTTCACATATAAATGTTGAAAATGTTCATGAACAAAACACATACAGTGTAATTTCCTTCATCTATGATTATAAGAGTTTACTCGCACAGGAGTCTGTGACATCTACAGAAGGGACCATGGCGGGAGCAATGTGCTTCTCAAGGTCGGTGGCTTCTTAGTGGCCAGCAGATACACTAGTGTGGTTTATTTATTTGTTTGTTTGTCTTACAAGTACTTTTGGCAGCGCTCCGTGCCATCTGGGATAGCTGAGGAATAATGACTTGCTGGACTCTGCAAAGTTTTAGGAAACCTAGAAACAAAGCTAGAGAAGCGGGGGAGAGAAGAGAGGCAAGAGAGGGAGGGAGGAATGGAGCGGGGGAGCCTTGTGGCTCTTCCTGAAGCCAAGGTAGTGATGATCACCCCTTAGAAGGGCAGCTGCTTGTCCTCCCATGTTAGTGAAACATCTTTATCAGTCATCCTAAGGGAACCTAGAGATGCTGTGGCTGGCTGTGGACCTGGACATGGAGGCCGATGGAATAGTCTCTGTTGGCAAATACTGCTCTGAGAACAGTAGTACGGTGATGTTAAATGTCTGTACATAGTTTCCTGAGTTTTTGTTTTATCAGATTTTTAAGCACCTTCTCATTTCATTTTTTTATTACGGTGCGTGTATGTCTGTCTGTGTGTGCGCGCGCGCGTGATGATATATGTGTGGGGATGAGCTTATGGGAATCAGTTCTATCCTTCTAACCATGTGGATCCTGGGATTGAATTCAGGCCCTCCGGCTTGATGGCAAGTGCCTTTATTGCTGAGCCATCTCATCAGCCCTATACATTTTTGTATCTATGCCAAAGGTGGATGTGAATTGATGAATCTGATGAGCTTTGGATTATATTTTTTTAATCTTCTAGATAAGAATAGAATATGATAGATTTGAGTTGGTGAGTTGGCAAATTGGATTTTTCCCCTTACTTTTCTTTTCTATATTGAGGAATAAATAAACCAGCTGTATTTTGATTGGTTCAGCGTTCAAAGAGTAGACTCAGGAACGAGTCTCTTTGTTTCGCATCAAAGCCTGGGTCTTTCTCAGTACAAATGAGTGGGAGCAAATCAGAGGAACGTGATGACTTTTCGTAAAGGAAACTGACAAGGCTCTGGTATCAGGTGCATCTGTCATGAGTTCCATTCTGATGATACTTAGAGCTGCTTCCAGGATACTTAGAAAGTCTCGATAACTAGATTTGTTTTGTGGTGCTTGTATTCACTTCCCACTATATAACTCACCAGCCCTCCATCTCAGCCTTCACAGGATAGTAGGCTCAAACCAAGCTGGTCCGAGAGGTCTTGAATGAAACAAGGGCAGTGTCCATAGCTAACATTAAATGAAAACTGTTTTCCTTGTGTTGAGCTCATGAAGATCCATATTTTTAGACATAGAGCCAAAAATAATGGGTTTGCTTTTCCTGATGTGGGAGGGACCATGCCCTATGACCCAAACTGCCCACACAACCACTGAGTAACAGCCTTGTGACCTCTTGGAAGAAACACACTGAAAACACGGAATTGTCACTTTAAATTGAAGAAAGTTTTTTTGTCCCTCCATGAGTCTTGAGTTAGAACATTATGAAAGCTCATCGTGGTTTTAGTATAAATAACAAGACTATTATATGTAGCAGTAGAAAAGCAGTCATCATTGGTAGCTATTTTCCATCTTTCATATTAAAAATCTCAGGGTTTGGAGAAAGCATTTGCATTGATTTCCCCCTATTGGAAACAAGATGATAATAAATTCAAGAGACTAGTGAAAATGAAGCTGTTTTTAATATACAATTCTGCAAAAAGGGACAGTGGCATAGAGAGAAGGAAAAATTGACTGGTGTACTGATTGGGCACAGAACTGGTTCAAGTTCCCCCAATCACAAGAAATTCCTGCTCTTTTCTTCCGTGCACCATGACTTGTCTCCTTCCCCAATCCCCCATTATATTGGGCTACACACAGCCTTATCTAATGACTAATTGGAGGCATGGGACTGTCACCCTTTCTGATCATGGACTCAATCATACAGCAAACTACCTGTAACTTTCCAACTCTTCCTGTTCCGAGACAGGCAGGGAAGAGAGGGACCTAGCGGCTCCCACTTATCTGTAATTCTGATGAATTCTAAACTCACTTCATTCCGAAGATGGACAATAACAATCTATTTCTTATATTTCTTAGGGTTTCTATTGCTGTGGTAAAACACCATGGCCAAAACGAAACTTGGAAAAGAACGAATTTATTCATCTTATACTTCTAGGCATCACTAAGGGAACTCATGGCAGGAACCCAAACAGGGCAGGAACCTGGAGGCAGGAACTGAAACAGACGCCATAGAGGAATGCTGCTCATTGGCTTGTTCCTCCTAACTTGCTCATTTTGCTTTCTTACACATCCCAGGACCGCCTGGTCACAAGTAGGACCACCCATAGTATGCTGGGCCTACCCGTATCAATCACTAATTTAAAATGTACTACAGACTTACCTACAGGCGTTTCCTCAAGTGAGAATCCCCCTTCCTATGGAGATGAGGCCTGATGGAACTCTTGGAGAATAAGATTATACCCTGCTCGATGGATGTATAGCCCTCAGTAGGCAACAATATGAGTATCTGTTCTAAGCTATGAGTAGCATAATGGGTTATAGACAATTATAAGTTCTGTATTATTAGATTTAGGTACAGAAAATAGAAGAGCTTAGATTCATGGAAAAGAGTCAATTCAGACATAATGACTTTATGTTATGAAACAAAACTTACAAATTATTCTAAAAAGGTTTTAGATGGATTCCCTTAATGACAAAGTGGGAAACACAAAGTTGGGAAGAGGCGAGATTGACATCAGAGTGATCAGTTGGGGACCATGGGACAAGTTAGATTAAAGAAGACAAGGATATAGACTATAGGGCCAGAGGGACGTGAACAAATTCAAGGGAAGTTTGGGAGTGAACCAGTGTAGCCCAGCAAAGTTAAGACTGAGCAAACGTGAAGAACCGTGGCCAGCTTTCTGATAACGGTCATTCGGGCAGTACGGTGAAATTAAACAGTGAGGCTGCCTTGACATCCATTTGGGGAACTATAGGTTTGAGGAGTCTGAGAAATAGGTAATGGGCTGTTCATCAGGCTCTGAGTCTTCCGTGTAAAACCCACAGGAAAGTTCAAACTTAGAGCCTCAGAATCACCCATTCACTCGCCAAACAGACAGCCATTAACAAAAACAGCCCATCGCTTCAAGAGCGACAAGGGCTTTGTTAGTCAAGATAAGAAATTTCAACTTTTCCTGTAGGTAACAATGATTGGATCAAGCAAGAGAGAAATACGCTCCAACTTGTAGTTTAAGAACATCATTTTGTCAAGAAGATGGAGATAGCCAAAGGACATTGAAGACCAACTAGAGAAAGTGCATTAAGTAATGTGAGCAGTAGCCCTGGGAGGGAACGCAGAGACCAGCAACACCAGCCGAAGAGTGGTCAAAGGCAGGCACATGCACAGAGGAGGCAAAGCCAGAGAGAATGTGAGAGGCGGCATCATGAGCGTCAAGGAGCAGAGTGCCAAGACAGAAGATACGGGTAACAAACCAAACAAACGTGAGCGAGGCGCTCAGCCACACGATGACACACGCGGGGTACCTCATGAGAAAAATTGTCTTTGTGGCTTTTACCAGGCTGTGACGAATGGAAGAGTGAATTACAAATACCAGAAACATCAAGTAAAATCACAGCGAGATGATTAGTTTTTACTGTCAAGGGGTCCCGATGAGGAATTGTCTGGCTTGGCCTATGGGCAGGCTTGTGAGGAATTTTCTTAATTATGGGGAGTGAGGTGGGAAGATCCTCCTGAATGTGCATCGCACCATATCACTGGCTGGACCCCGGATGGCGAAAAGGAGAGATCAAGCTGAGCACAGCACGCACACATTCTTTTCCTCTCTTCTTGCCTACCGATGTGATGTGACCAGCCCCCTCGAGCTCCCGCTGCTGTACTGCCTCCTGTGATGGACTGTTACCTGGACCCGTGAGCCAAAACAAACCCCTTCTTCCCTAAGCTGCTCTCATCAGGACACGTTGTCCCACAGCAAAGGAAGCTAGGGCATCACCTTACAGCTGTTAGAACAGCACTTATCCAAAGGAAGAAGGTAATGGGTTAACAAGGGAGCGGAGAAAAGAAAACTCGTTGATATTTTAGTTGTGGGTATGAATGAGTACAGTCATAGGAAACAGTAGAAAGGCTCCTTGGTAACAGCAATGAACACTGAAAAGAGACCTAGCAACCTGCTGATTCAGGAATCGCCTTCTGGGGATGTGCCAGTGGAACTGAAATGGGTATTAGAACAGGAGCAGCACACCTTGCCAGTTAAGGTTTCTGTTTATAGTTAAGAGAAAGTTCCTGTTTAGACTGTGCCTAAGTCCTTATAAGTTAAAGTTTCTATTTATAGTCAGGAATAAGTTCCTGTTTCTTAAGATCTGATGTAACCTGCAAAACATGTTTTACAACCTGCATTAAACTCACGACCCCTTCACACGATGTAAACCCTCGCCTTTGTTCTTGCTCTTTCATTGTATTTTTTCTAGCAATGTCTAACAAGGCCAACTACCTCGCTCTTGTAAACGCTTTATCTCTCCCATAAAAGGGGCCTCAAGAAGCCATCAGGGGCTATTCTCTAAAATCCCAACTTTGGGAGAGGCGGCCAGACTGGCCAGTCGCAGGCACACCCCAAATACAACTCTTGCTTTAATCTGACAACTGTGGACATGGTCCTTCTCCTAGAAACTCTCAGATCTAACAAGGGATTTATATAATCCTATATTCACCGGAGAACTAGTCACAACAGGCAAGATGCAGATGTGATCTAAGAATCTATCAGTGGCTAAATGGATTAGGAAAAAAACCAAAGCTGTTTGTGGACCACCCTGAATATTATTTGGTCTTAGAAAAGAAGAAAGCTTGTCTTTTGTAACAACACAGATGAATCTGCCTCTGTCTCCCAAGTGCTGGGATTACAGGCAAATGCTTCTGTTATAACAACTGTAATAAGCCAGACTTACATAAGAACAATACTATATGAATTCACTTATATGGAGAATCTAAAAATGTTTTATTCCTAGAACTCCAGCTCTTCAAGCTATTCTGTAAGCAATTTAATTCAATGGGGACAGCATAGGGTATTTTCTTTAGAATGGGAGAGTTTGATCTTTTTTATAGACTATAATGATGCATTAAAAAGTGGTTCAAGATAAAAAATAGAAGAACAATTAGGAGGCAAGGAAGGGGCTAGCCTCAAGCACACTGGCTTCTTGTTTTAATGCACCTTTTTGGCTTAAGTTATGTATTCCAATGTAAAGAAATTGTCTTTAGAGATTATTAAAATAAATGAGCTGAGCACAGATAAAGCAGGCTGACTTCTGCTTTGGACAAAGATAGAGTCCAAATCTCTTCACTTACAGCCTTCCCCTGTGCTTGTTAAATATTTGTGGCTTGCTTCTGTTTGGGAGCTCGTGGATGTGATGGATGTACTGCCTGCCCTCCTTGCCGACCTTCCTTCTCGGAGTCACTCTGAGTCCCAGACACTCTGCTCTGCTCCAGCCTCTGTCCCATGACTTGAAGCATTACCACTGTGCATTGACTTTGGCCTGTGGTTTGGAGTTTATGACAAATGGGAAAAGATGCTAACCCTTGCTGCCAGGGCTATGGAAGAATTTCTTAGGAGCAAAGCAATCAGGGAGGGAGGACTATTCCTCACAGGCCTCACAAACTCATCCTGTGGATATTAAGGGATTTCTTGGCCTCAGAAGGACTGGCTCAGAGGTCCTGAAGGGATGGGTGTGGTGATGCTGGAAAGAGCAGATTCAGGATGCTGGCAGTCACTTTGGTTGGTAGAGGGGAAAAAGCTATCCTGTTATTGAAGGAGAGAAACGTTAGGAGCCATGTGGGCTCTGAAAGAAAATTGGGGGAGGTATAAAGAGGGTCTTCTAATGATGTTCTGTGGGATTCCTAGTAGTCTCCAGGAAATTTAAATGATACCAAAACTCACTTTTACATCTTTTTATTTGTTTGACAATATTATTTGGATCATTGTGTCAATCTCATACTTGATTTGGTAGAGCACTGGGGATGTTTAGATTTTATTCTGTAAACCCAAGAGAGGTAAATTTGCCCTCCTCCTCTGCCTCCCTCCACTGCCATAGTCTTTCTTGCACTATTAAATTCTTTTTATGGGTAGATAAGCCTCAAGGTGGAAGTCTGAATAGTTAAAAACAGATAAACCAAACCTGAGGTATTTACTGAGCTCTCCCAAACACAGTGATCAACAACAAATTAAACTCACTAAGTGTCCCAGAAGACATGGGATTGGTGTAATGTGCTGAGACTGGCTCCATGAAGTTCATTCATGCCTGGAGAGTAAGTAAGAAGCTGTTCCAGAGACCCAGGAAGAGGAGAGAAAGAATCAATGAGAGTGGAATGAGGGTTGAATGATAGGGTGTTACTCATGGCAGAGATCATCACAGTGAAAGCAGAGGGAAGGGGTTCCCAGGAACAACTAGGCATGATGGGAAGTAGGGATACCTGCAATCAGTCACCCACCTCTCTACATGGATGGGGTGACTTAAACTTTCCAAACCCAGTTTTGGAAACTGGCTTGGCAAGCTGGTGGGAACAGACAGACATAGCTAGGCACTGCTCTCCCCCTCCTGACACCTATGTACCCAACGTGCTGTGTGCCCCATAACATCACAGCACCCCTCTGCAGAGTGAGCTCTCCTTTAGGAGGTACTCCCACAGGCTACATTTTTTCCAATCTTCTCTTCTTTGCCCCTGTCAGAACATTCTCTCTTTATTCTTGACTATGTTCCTTCAAAGTCTGCCAGAGGTCTGAGTGGAAAAAGAAAAATTGGAAAAGAAAAGGAAAGGAAAAAAAAAAGTCTAAAGACTGGTGTCCCTGTGGATTAACACTTCCAGACAAGGCATGCAGTCTTTTGTGTTGAAGAGCGACCATGGAGGGATAGTCAGGGCACTGGCTGCTGAATGGAGGAGCTGGTTGTCAAAACAAGTATCAGATGCTTGTTCTTCCCAAATGGAGCATACAGTTCTCCTCTAAATCTGGTAATCTGCTCTATACATACCCCCTTCTCTCTCTGTCTCTGTCTCTCTCCTCCATCCCTTCCCTCCCTCTTTTACTCTCTCCCTTTCTCTTCAGCCCTTCCTTCCACCCTTTCCTTCTCCCTCCTTCTACATCTCTCTCTACATCTCCCCCAACTATACAAAATTATCATTGTATATTCTTTAATATTTTCCCACAAATTTGCTAAAAATACATTTAAATGCATGCGTTTGCCTTTTCTTGGTATGCCCTCAAAGTTTTGTAACTATTCCATGCATGCTTAAACAGAAAGGACACACTTGAATTGTCGAGTGGAATGCTTATTAAATTAAACAGCTTAACTATGTTTGCGAATCTTGTACATTGCATTGACTTTTTTTTTTCTGCCATGCGCAAATTATGGCTAGGTACACAACAGTAAAATCTTTCACCATAATGGATCTTAAGCTTTTCCAAAATGTATGCGAATTTTTGCTTGCTATGTTAAATCATCTTAGTTTATACATGCTATTTCTTTGATGTAAGCATATACTTTATATATACTTGTATAGTTCTCCATTTATGTGTAGCATTACTTTTTTATCTGATAATCATATAACCACGCCAGCAATATTTTAATAGTATTTTCATTATTAATGCCACATATCCTAAAAAGCAGTGGTTTAAAGAACCACTTCCATATTTGCTAGCCCCCAGTTGTTGTCGGTCAGGAATCCTGAAGAGACTTCACTGCAGCTCTCTTGGGATTGAAGTTAAGATGTTGGCTGGGGAAGCAGCCTGTTTGGAGCCTGAGGATCTGCTTCCAATGTGACTCACATCATTGGCTGGCAAGTGGGTGTTAATTGTTGGCAAGATGCTTAGGTGCCTCCCTGCAAGGGGCCTCCCTGCAGGCTGCTTCAGAATTCTCACAGCATGGTAACTGGGCTCCCCAGGAGGGAGTCAATACGGAGGATCAAATGGGATACAATCTTATGATGTTGTACCCCTTCCATAGGTGTCTATTGGAAAATCCCAGACCCAAAGACAGGAATCAGCCCTTGTCCTTTGAAAGGATGAATGCTATATGATCTGCAGATGCGTTTCACAACCACTGTTAATTGGTCCTTTTATTGTTAGATGTTCTATCATGTTGTATTACACTTTTCAGAGGGCTTCTTACAGGTGGAGATAGCTGGGATTTTATTCCTGTCTGATCACTTGTATCTTTTAACTGTGACATCTAATCTGTTCACATTACCTGAGAAACCCTCATCAATTAAGATTCATTGCTACCATTTTATCTTGCATCTTCTATTTCTTCATCCGTTATCTGTTTCTTTTTCCTTCTTTTCTTGACTCCCATTGAAATTACTTTTCCCTATATTCCAAATATTCCTCTCTACTCATTTTGAAGTTCTTCACTTTGTTATCTCTCAAGTTTCTTTATAAGTCTGAGCGTTTGTCTTTTGCTTCATACACTAAAGTATAAATATCTTTGCTGTGAATTTCTGTTCATTAGGACTTTGTCTATGGGATGTATTTAAGAATCTGGTTTAAAATGAACTTTACCGGAAAGAACTGTGCTCACTTCTTCCCTGGGCACCAGCACTCGAAGACCACTTGAACCCTGAAGATTTGGAGGCCACGCCTATAGAATGAGCGTAGCACAGAGAGCTAAGTTAAAAGTTGGATTGGTTGCTTCCCAAAAGGCATTTCCTTTCCGGTTGTAGCACAAGTTTGGACTGGCTTGTGTGTGTGTGTGTGTATGTGTGTGTGTGTGTGTGTGTGTGTGCATGTGTATGTATATGTGTGTGTATGTGTGTGTGTGTATGCATGTATGCGTATATGTATATGTATGTGTGTGTGTATGCATGCATGTGTGTATGTGTGTGTGTGTATGTGTGTGTATATGTATATGTGTTGTTCTCTGTTGATCACTAAAGGCACTTGAAGAGAGACCTTCCTAGTGTGGCTTCTCTCCTAATATGGAGACATTCAAACTCTTGGCCAAATCTGGCCTCTGAATTTTCTCTTTAAGTCTATAGAATTCCAGGGAGGGGCTATCATTGCTTGACTCTCCAGACTCATGACTTCTTGTTTGGTTTTGTTTTCATGTTTTTTGTTTGATTGTGCTGTTTTGTTTTTAGGATTTCCTTACTGTCTTGTCAAGTTTCATCATATGATCTAAAGATTCTTAAAAACAATGTTAGCTGAAGAGTTTTCACCAGGCATGGTTGCATACGCCTGTAATCCCAGTATTCCAGAGGCATAGCCTGGTATACATAGCAAGTTCTGAATCAGCCTGGGCTACATAGTTAGACCCCCCTCTTAGAACACAAGCAAACAAACTGAAAAGGTTGTGAAATACTTTGAAAAGGAAACTTACAGGGAAGGCCCGACTTGAAGAAATTTTGTAGAAATTCACAGCCTGAATGTAACCAAACTTACTGTCCTCTAAAACAAAAACATAAACGGTCACCGTGAGATTCAAGTTCAGACCCATAATCTAATAACACACCATTTTAAGTGCTTAGGATACAATCCAGAATTACATGGTTGATGCAAAGCAGTAAAAACTAAATTTCCTTGGGAAAAGATAATCAAGAGACACAATTTCAAGATGACTTAGATGTTGAAATTATTTTAAAAAGAAACTTACGTAGCTAATACAAAATAGCCTAAAAAGTAGAGAAAAATACTATGGAAACCAAATGAAAGATTGAAGTGGCAGCAAAGAGATGTGATGAAGAAGCAGCTGGAAATTTAAAAACATTATATTGTATGGAAAGTAGCTTTGGGGTCATCTTCTCAACTCAACTGCTGTCCTTTGATTTCTAGCACCTTGTATAACAATAGAAAAGTAGTAAGTATTCAGCGAGTTGACTGATTGGTGACAGGAGTAAAAACAAAAACCAAAAAACCTCATGCAATGTATTTGTTAGGTCTCAACCCAGGACAAGTATCACTCAGTACCTATGGCTCCTCCCAGAACTTCTACCCATCCCCTATCCTTCCCCCAGTCTGATCTAAATATGCTAAGCCTCTTTGACTTCACTGCTCTCTGGGCCTCTTGACCTGGGCAGCCTCTCTTGGTCAGAGGCTCCTCTCTTGCTCTCCCTTCTCCCCTCTCCTTTCATGGTCGGGTTTAGCCTGTTCAGCCTGGACTCTTCCTGCTTCTCCCTTATATCTACAATAAAAAAAATCTCCTCCGTACTTTAGGAGTGGTCGTGTCTGTCGTGGTTGATTTTTTTCAACAGAATGGCAGTACACCACCCAACAGAGTTCTATGGGGAAAAGTTTATTGGCGGTATAGTCTGGAGAAGGGTGGGAGAGAAAGAGGGATATGAGGGGGAAGAGGAGGAAAGGAAGGAAGGAGCGAAGGAAGGAAGGGAAGAAGAAGGGGGATGAGACATATGACAGATGAGAGGAAAGGAAGAAAGAGAAGGGAGAGAAGGGGGAGAGTGTGAAAGAGAAGAAAAAAGAGAGAGGACCATGGCCAGGTGGTGTTATATGGGAGTAAGTCGGCATATACATGGGTCCCTTGCTGATGACATAAGACACTGAGGTGACTGGGGGCGGGCATGAGGCACTATGACAACAATGTCCTCTCCCTTTTAATTCATCTTTTCACTCAGTATTAATGGCTAAAAACCTTTGGTGTATAAGACAAAACAGATCAGACTATGACCACAATGGGGAAAGAATGAAGTTGGCAGTCACAAGAGACTCCAACTGTGGTTTCTATAGTCTCATCTTGCTTGTTTTGATATTTTGTTTTGATTTGGTTGTGGTGAGGAAAATCTTTCATACCACATGGCTACTAACATTCATTTGAAAGGCTGGAGATATATATATATATATATATATCAATGAGACCCACTGCTTTATACAGTTAACATATGCTAATGTATTTTAAAGACTCCATCTGAAGACATAGCTAGCTCCAAATTTCCATGAACTAAATCTTATTGAGTAAAAGTGAATGAAAACAGATGAGTTCCTTCATGACCTAAGGCAAAGGGATGCTGGGGTAGAAGGGAAAGAAACACCTCCAGCTAGTATTCAAGTGTCATAGATGATGGATAGAAAAGGTGTACACTTTAGAAAAAAGACAAAGAGAGCTAATAGCCAGATTATGTATCTGTTAGGATACTTGCCATGCAGCTAACGGAGGACTACTTTGGATGTGCTGAAGAACTGACAGATTGTTATTTCATATACAAAAAGGAAAGGAAAGAAAAAGGCAGTGTCAGGATGAATTGTGACAAACTGTCTTGTCAAAGAACAGGGCCTTTCTCATGTCTTGTTCTGCCGTCCTCAGACACCAGGCAAGAATCCATGTTGTTGTTGAAAGATGATACAATAATTGTACACGCAAAAGTAACCAGGGCCAGTGAAAGGAAGAAGTGTGGCTTCCCTCGTGGCCTTTCTGGAAGAAAGTGACTTTGCAAGAGTGGAAAAGTTCTATGACTTTTCTCCTTTGTTATTTGAGAGAGAGAGAGAACCAAAGTCCAGCTGATATCCCAGCTACCAACACAGAAGTGTGAATTCTGAGAACACCATAACTCCTGCCTTTTAAGAACCATCTTCATGAAAGTGTCAGGATCTTGACAGAAAGAAACAGCATACCACATTGAGAAGAAGAGTGGAGCAGAGTTTAATAAAGTGGCTATCTGAGGAGTCATAGGGGGTGTCGGGGTTCCATAGCACAGACTACGATGCAACACCACAGAGCCTCCCCAGTTTTGCCACTTGTATACAGCTCTGAAGAGAGGAAGAATGATGAGGAAAGGGAACATTTACAGAAATTTTAAATAATTAAAAAAGTAAAAACTGGGCCTTGGATGTGCCTGACAATTGACTTTTGTGATAAGTAGTGTGTGTGTAGAGAGGGGTCTACGTTTGGCTCCTGGAATAATACTTTTCTAAACAGGAGCAACTGCCCGTCTTTTGTGACTCTGTAGACTTTGAGAGTTAGACCTAGCAGATCTGACAATGATTGTTTGAGTCATATTTCATTTCACCGTATTTGTTAGGAATCTCTTAAGTCTTTGTCTCCAAGCTAAGTCAGTGTAAGGCTTAAAAGGAAAGCCTAAAAGCAAGAGTTCAGAGTCCACCATGAAGGACAGCTCACTAGCTAAGCCAGGTGACCATCAGATTCTTGGGAACCAGAGATCTGCCCACTTAATCTTCTGTCTCATCTTGGATTTTCTGCTTGTTGGCTTCATTTTCAAGATACAAAATCTAGACAGGCCCCAAGTTTTCCACCTCATAGATGAAATCCTCAAGGAAAGGATACACTGGCCTAGTTTAGATCATGTGACCATTCCTAGACCAAATCAGTTGTGGCTGGTTGGCTGGTATGAGTTTATTACACTATTCCTGTCCTGTAAAGGAATAAAAGCAGGTAATTGCTTCTCATCTTCTCATATGTGAAAACTCCAAGGGCAGGACTGTCCATGTTTTATCACCCAGGGCCTTTTACAGTAGTGTCTCATACAGGATCTTTGAAGTAAAACAGTCAATTCTGCCAATGATATTCATGCTCTGTGGACAATATTTCATAATGTTTCATAATGTCATCTAAATTAAGACTGACAGCCGGGTGGTAGTGGTGCACACCTTTAATCCCAGTACTCCAGAGGCAAATGCAGGTGAATCTCTGTGAATTCAAGGCCAGCCTGATCTACAGAGTTCCAGAGTTCCAGTACAGCCAGAGTTACAACAGAGAAACCTTGTCTCAAAAAAAAAATAAATCAAAATTAATTAGTTAATTAAGATTGTCTTATTACTCTCCTTTCATCGTGTGTGTGTGTGTGTGTGTGTGTGTGTGTGTGTGTATGCACGCACGCACTTGCATGAGCAGGGAGGTACATGCAAGTATATGTGCATGTTGTAGGGTAGAGGAGCATGCGTGTGTGCACACATGAGGAAGCCAGAGGTCAAGCTCAGTTGTCATTTCTCAGGAGCTAGCCACCTTATTGTTTTAGGAAGCAGTCTCTCCCTAGGACTTGGTCCTTGCTGATTAAGTTAGACTGCTAGCCAACAAGTTCCCTAAATCCTCCTATCTCCACTTCCCCAAAGCTGGGATTATAATTATAAATGCAGCCACCACACTAGATTTTTTTCCAGGGTTTTGGGAATCAAGATCAAGTAGAGCCTCACGCTAATGTAACCCTTTGCTGACTGACGCCACTCCAGAGCCTCTCTCCCACCTCTCAAGACCTTTCCAGCCTTTTTTTTTTTGTGTAGTTGAGTACAAGCATTGTAGCAGTTCTGGTACCAAATTCTGGATGAAATCAAAGCACACAATGACCCATAGCTATTAAATCAGATCACCACTAACGGTATTTTGTTCAGGATTTAGTCATTCAGTATCCAACAACATTTAATTAAGTTTGTATCTTTCCAAATTTCTTTAATACAGGAGTAAAAGTAAGTTATAGTAAAAAAAATAATAATCAACAAAATCTTCTTCTCCTCTTCTCCTTCTCTTCCTCCTCCTCCTCTTTCTCCTTTTTTTGTTTTTTTGAGACTGGCTTTCTCTGTTGTAACTCTGGCTGTCCTGGAACTCACTCTGTAGACCAGGCTGGCCTCAAACTCACAGAGATCTGCCTGCCTCTGCCTCCCAAGTACTGGGATTAAAGGCATGTGCCACCACTGTCCAGCTGTTTTTTGGTTTTTTTTTTAACAAAATAGTAACTCAAATGTATTTCTTCTTTAATCTCATGTTCCTTGTTCTCTGCTTCTCCTTTTCTCATTGGTCAAAATTCCATCACGACCTTCAGTATTGCTGCTCCGTTTCTACCTTTCACAGCTGATCCTCCTTTGGGCTTCAATCACTTCCTACTGAATGGAAGTGAGGGTCATCCTTTTCTATTGGGACGCCCCACATCAAGAATACGCGATGTCACTTGCCTCCCATCCGTAACGACGGACCCGGCACCACTCTGATCAAAGCAGCCAAGCGCTATTGTGGAAAGTTATGAAATTATTATTCAGAAACACACAAAATAGTTCATTTTATTAGCTTCTTGTTTTGCTTACCCAAACTGCCACATACTCCAATTTAAAATACGTTGCTTTCCAGGCCACCAGATTGTCTGATTAAGTAGATTTAAGAGACCTGGCTATCAGGCAATGTAAGGCTGAATTCTATCTCAGGTGCCAGGGCAATTTTACCCTCAATCTATCCTTTCCTAATGACTTTTCTCCTCTACATGACTATCCTCCTTACCTCTACTTCTGTGAGTCAGCTTTGTGCTTTACATATACATAGGTCAAGTCAACCTAAGTAGATATGGAACCCTTTAATGGGTTCACAATTTGCAACAAATAATGGAGAAAACGAAAAAAAAAAAATGCTACTCGAAATTTCTCAAAAGATGAGCACCAACAGAAAAACACTTTAAGGGGCTTCCATACCTCTGTTTGTTTGTTGTTTGTTGTTTATTTAATATACATTCTGAACATGTTGGTAGGTTTGGGACACACAAGTCCCAGGAGCTGAGTCGTACTAATCTTCATAAGGATATTTACCCAATGTCTGTAAAGTAGGTTGAACTCAAGGTAAAAAAGGCCAAAATTGTTTCTCATTGTAGAGCAAGAAGAATTTGGAGTTCATAGGAGAGAAAACAGAGGACAGAAGGAGCCAACGTGGCTGGGAAATCTGAGATGGCTGCCCAGGCTGGCAGTTCTGGTGATCGAATTCACAGTGGTAGAATGGTAAAGGGATTGAATTTGAAGGTGATTGAATTCTTGAAAAGAAAATGCCTCCAGCTCAGAAAGCTACACTTATGCTGCTATCTTTGTGAGTTCATCAGGCATACACAAAAGGAAAGGAAGCAAAGCTCCTGTCTCATTGAGCCACTGGAACCAGGACAACCCAGCCAGCACAGTGGGATCACTTCTCACAGAGAGCACGTGGGACAAAGGTGGGAATCAGAGATAGGCACAAAAACAAGACATCCAAGAGCCCCCCCAAAATTCTAAGGAATTTAGACATTTTCAAAGTTGTATGGTAAAGCAGTTGTCATGCAAACAAAACAACAACAAACATAAAGATACCTATGTGGAATATCCACACATTACGACGAGTTTAGGAAACATTATCTATATATTGGCAGCTCCCTCCTCCGGTTATCTCCCTCCTGCTCTAGTCTGGCTGAAATATCATCTTTAGTTTGGCACTTGTTATTCCCAAAGGCACTGTACTTTTCAAAAGTAACAAAATATAGCATATCTCATTCTTTTTAAACATTTTAAATTGTATTTTATGTGTCTGTATGTTTTGCCTGAATTTGTGTATGTGCACCACTTGGGTGCCTGATGCCGGTGGAGGCCAGAAGAGGGAACTGGATCCCCCGAGACTGAAGTTACAGACAGTTGTGATCTACTCGGTGGGGCTCTTAGAATGGAATCTGGGTCCTCTGAAGGGCAGCCAGTGCTCTAAACCACTGAGTCATCTCTCCAGCCCCTCGCGCACTCTTGTCTATGTCTAAAGAGGCAAGGTAATTCTGATATTCGGAGTATAAATATCTGATCCTTTTGCTCATCCCCAGTGTCAAGCAGATTCTTAGTACATAATAGACACAAACCATATATTCAATAAATATACCTCCATAAATATATAAAAACACAAATGCATATAGTTACATAAGGTATTTGCATGTAAAACACTACAGTTACAAATGTACATATATCTTGAAGATTTGCTTCCTTAGCTATTTTAGATCTATTCAACCCTTGTTTCATTTTAATAATTAATCACATCAATGTATTCATAAAACAGTCTTGAAACAAAACAATTAAATATGCAATGTACTCTGTGATTCCTTCAAAAACCCACTAAGCCAATTTTCTTTTTGGCACGGAATATCCCATTATAACATTTAAGATTAAATTCCCACTTGCTTTGGGTTTTCTGCTCAGTTGCAGTTAACTTTAAGACGCATTCTCCCAGGACCTGTTTTTCTTAAATCCATCAGACATCAGCTCAGTACAGAAGCAGCATTCTCCGTGTCTGAGGTCATCTGAAACACTATTTTTCTTTGTGAGCATTAAGTACATTTATTAGCAGGTATCACGTTGAGAACATGGGTGTCATGAGCAGAAAACACACAAAATTCCCTTCCAAGTTTGTCTAATGTATTTACAAGAAAATACTTAACTCCCTTTCTTCTAAAGGATGATACCAGCAACCAGTAAAAGATATCTGTAAACAACATTGCAGGATGTGATGTGGTAACTTTCAGCAATCTTACAGACTTACCCAGTTAGAAGTGTACACACTTAACAGGACCATGAAGCATGCAAGCTTTATGAAAGGGATTCTTAAAACCAAACAACTATTCCGTCGGGATTAATTTTTGCTGTGACACTCAGTGGAGATATGGTGCCTATTGAGAGAACAAACAAACAACAAAAAAAGATGAGCTGTACCTTGGAAACTTGGAGTTGGAATGCTTGAGTGTCTTTGAGTTTGCGGTCTGTCTTAGCTTGTTCCTGATGCTATAACACAGTATTTTAGGCTGGGTAATCTATAAACATATTAGAATTTCCATGATTGTGGAGAGTTGGAGTATTGCAGATCCAGAGTCAAATTTTCTTAGGTTTTCTTTAGCTCCTCTGGTAGTCATTCCTTGCCTGCCTCTGTGTTTGATCTCACATTCCTGTAATTATCAGGCGAATCCTGCGGTGTATTAAAAGACAGCTTCCATCAATCCCAAAGGCCGGCTAAAAACAGCATCGGGAAGGGGAAACCTCCAGCAGAGATGTCCCTGCTTTGCTTCGACCCACATACTGATGTTTCCAGCAAAGTATTTGAAAAGCACCTTGGTCTGTAACTTTTTCATTCTGCAACTGTAGGAACTTCATGGAACCATCACCACGTTGGAACGTGATAGGTGGGTGACCTGAATCTGTGTTCCTAGGCTCTCGTATTTGACTCCAGCGTGAACTCTTAACTCCCTTGGAGGGGAGAGCTGGTTTTTGTGTCGACAGTTGTTCTGTGGGGCGTTCTCACCCTATAGTAAATGAACCACCCTCAGTTTTTCTTCGGTTCACTTTGTGTGTGATCTGAGGAAGGAGGGACACCAGTCCATAGCCCCCAAGCCCTAACCAGCACAAAAGTCTCCTCCAAAAATTGGACCAGGCAGCGCCACAGCCCACCCAATTATGAATCTCCAAGGGGAATCAAGTGTCACACAGAAAGACCCACAAAACAGGTAACCTGTGGCCCCTCCCGTCCAGAGGAAGGGCCAGAGGCTCAGCCTGCCCTGGAAGGGAGGGGAGGAAACCCTAATGGAAGTTGGAAAAATTTTTTTAATCTTTTGAGTCTTCGCATGAGAATGGGTCTCAAGGCCTTTCCCTGTAAATGCTCTTTGTCTGAACTGATGTGAAAGTGAACCCCAGAAGACTGAGGCAGAGATGTGGGGTGGGGGCCTTCACCTCGCTATGAGCAGACTCCCAGGACTTGTCCTGATACCTGAGACTGCACAGCTACTGTTAAGAGTCAGGACTTGCTTGTAAAGAGGCAGCTCTGAGCTTCCCAAGTGGCTCACCCCAATTCTCCATTTCACCTTCTAACTCCAGAAGGGAAAGGAACATCTTTGTGCATTTCTTGCAAAACATGTAACAACGCAACATTCCTTTGTGATCACCTCACTTTCTGGAGTCTTGGGGGAAATGGGAACTTTATCTAAAGAACCAGAATCAGCCGCCATCAACTAAATACTGCCATCAGGGAGTGCCAGCTCCCCTTAGTTATTCACTTCCAGAGTTTCCCCTTTGTGGCTAAGGGCGCGCTTGAGATGGAAGCAGACAAGGGATGTTCCCAGGGTCCTTTATCAGTGTGAGCATCTCTTGAAGACAGGATCCATGTTTCCCCTATGCCAGGAAGTCTGTGTGCTTAACAAACGCTGATAATTTAGTTGGCTGCTAAGAGTTTCTAAGATATTTGTCAAGCACGTATTTCACGTACTCAGGTACTTGTTTTTGTGATCTGACTTCAAAGGCCGGAGTGGGTCGATAACTCTCAGTTAATGAGTGATAGAATCTTCAGCCAGCCCACCACCTCCCCCTGATCCACCACAGCTTCAATACAAACAGCACTCATTCCTTTGTGCTTTGTCTGTTTGGTAGGGGGCCTGTTTTGTTGTTGTTATAGCAGCGTTGGGCATGGAACTGGAGCAAACACACCAGCACTGTAGTGTTGAGTCACATTTCCGGTCCTTATCTGCTAATGTAAAATGCTTGCCCTACAAAGTTGAGACTTATTCCCTCACCATACAGAGAATAACTAAACTCAGTGAAGTTAATAAGCATTTATTTATCTCCTATTTGAAAAGCACCAAAGCCTTGGGGGTAAGAGTATCACATATCTGAGTTTGTAATCTAAAAAGCCCAAGACTCGGTGATGTGAATCCCAGCTGTATAACTTCAATAAGGCAAGTTAGTCAACTTCTCTGAGTCTGTTGCCCCACAAGTAGAATGAAGATAATAGCTCCCACTCCCAGGACTCCCTGAGAATTGATTAGATAATATCGAATTTTGACTTTCACCCATGCTCAAGACTTAATGACCTACACCATTATAACTGCTAGCACTGTTTTGCATTTGTTCGTGTTGTTATAATGACCTTTGAAAAAAGATTTCCTGAGACATTAGTACTGGTTAACCCCCTGGGTCAAATTACTTCAGCAAAAAAAGCTGACCAGTCTTCTATCTGGGCTCTGAAGGACAAAAGACAGAATTTTTGCAATTGATAGAACATTCTGGTGAAGGATCATGGGCACTGGGCTTTAGAGAGGTTGTGAGTGCAGAGGCTGAGTAGGCAATCTCCGAAGGTACTAGAGGTCATGAGGAGAGCTGTTAGCCACACCCTTTCCCTTGTGTCCAGCAGGTATCACTTGGACAAGTATTGCCATTCCCAGGCAGTACTTGAGGACTGTGGAGGAGCGTCCCTACTGCTACTGTCTCTTTCCTTTTTTCTACTTAAAGGGAACTGTGTAGAAGTGCAATTTGAGGTCAAAACACATAAGCACTTAAGACTCTGCTTTCCTGCAAATCCTTGAGCAAATATTAACTCATTCATCATCTCCTCACCTCTGAGAGTTGAGAGAGCGGGACCTGAATAGAGGTTGGAACGTCATAATCCCCTCTGTAATTTGCAGTACCAGCAGTGTTCATTAACAGAGGGGCTAAGACTTTGGGAAGCTAAATGTGCTCTTTCAACCTCTATCACACGATTCACTCCAAATGTGTTTGCAAAGAAGGGGGAAAATGTGAATGCTGCACAGCCTTAAACCAGTTGGCCATCTCAGAGATTGGAAGATAATGACAAGGAGGAAGAGAAGGGAAGGAGGTAGGGGGAAGGACGGAGTGGGGAGGAGGAGGAGGAAGAGGGGGACAGGGAGTGGGGAGAGGTGGGGGGAGGATGAGGATAATTTTCCTTTTCAGATTTATTATGAACTATTGTTTATTGTGAACTATTACTTGAACATTTTAAGTGGAGGAAATAAACGCTGGTTGAAAGTCGTTCATCAACCACAGACATTTGAAAGCAAAATTCCAAAGATGTCTACTGTGTCTTGTTGAATTAAACCACGCACAGAAAGTTGCGCAACTGGAAGTCTTTGCAAACAGTGAGGACAACAGTGATTGGTGACTGGGAAGGGAACTGAAAGTTGAAACACAAGGTTGACTAATCCCGGCGCAGGGCTGCCTGTCTGCGACCGCGTTCATAACCTGTTACAAAGGGGATCCTCTGCAGACCTTGGAAAAGGAAGTCAAACTTTTGGAGAAAATCTTTGGTTCCTTAGCTAGGAAGCCCTAGGTAGATTCTCTGCCCCAAGTCGGCACCCTTTACTCTCTTTGAGAGTAATGAGACACATGAGGCCCCCCCTTCTTTCCCCTCTTTAGAACTTGCTTCATGATTTTCCTATTGTCCTAGACATATTGGAAATAAATGAGGCTCCCCGCAAAGCCCCTTTCTTTCTGCTCATCCTATCCATCTCTTCCCAAACCTCTTCTCTTTTTAGAATAGTCACTGTGATAAGTAGAGAAAAAACAGTTCCACAAACATGAGGGGTTGGGTGCTAAAGATAAGGTTTAACATCCGTTGCTCGCCATACTGATTATGTACAGAAGTCTTTTACTGGTTGGAAGGCCAAGATAAGTTCTGTCTCTGCTAGAGTCCAACAAAGCACCTTTTCACCCTGTCCTGGGTAGATCTGAGTCTGGGAAATTCTCTTTTTATTTGGAACGTGTTTGTGTGTATACTCATCCACGTGCATGTGCTCATGAGAGAGAGGGAGAGAGAGAGAGTGTGTTTATAGGAAGTGTAATGATTTTTCCAGACAGAGTCTTGCTCAATAGTATAGACTGGCCTTGAATTTGAGTTTTTTGTGCCTTAGCCTCTGGAATGCTGTGATCATAGATATATACTACCGTGTCTGGCTAATAACAGAAAGCTCTGATGTTCCTAATCATAATCGCAAGTGCCTATAATAACCATAATTTTCTTTTTAAAAAGATTCATTTATATTATTATTTTATTTTATATTATTATTTTATTTTATATTATGTGTGGGGACCCGAGTACACATGTGTCTATGCACCACATGTGTACAGGTGCCCCTGGAGGCCAGAAGGTCAGATTCCCGGAAACTGGAGTTTCAGGCAGGTATAAGCTGTCCGATGTGGGTGTTCAGATCTAAACCTGGGTGTTCTGAAAAAGCAAGCCGAGTACTCTTGACTGCTGAGCCATCTCTCTACCCAACCATAATTTTCTGATCAAAAGGATGCCAGAGAGATGATTCAGATTAGTGTGCCCCTTTGGCCACTGGAAAAGTCACCTTAGTCTGGAGATGATGATGACGACACCTAAATAAGCATCTTCTCATAAGAGCTGCTCTATCTGGCCACAGGAGGATTGGCAGAGTGCTTTGTGTCCTTTCTCCGGGATATTTCATGCTGCTCTTTGTCTCCCAAGGATAACACTTCCCAGTTTCCTGGTATAGATGGGAATAAGTCTCCGTGAAACCATTTGTAACTAAACTTTTCCCACTGTCCTCTAACAGATGTGCTTGGCGTCTGGTGAAGTTTCTGACATTCAAGAAATCATTCCTTTGATGGTTGATCTTCATGGTCAGCTTGACTAGATTTAGAATCACCTCGGAGACACATCTCTGGGTAAGTCTGCGAGGTGTTTCCAGAGAAGTTTAAGTGGGAAAGAAAGACCCACCCTGAATGTGGGTGGCACTGTCTCATGGGTGGTGGGATTCTGGATTGAACGGAAAAGATAAAAAATGAAAGTGAGCTGAATATCAACATCCATCACTCTCCTTCTGGACTGTGGACACAATGTGATCAGCTGCCTTGTGTCTTTGCCACGAGGCCTTCCAGCCAGGATGGACTATATTCCTCCTTAAACTAGGAGCCAAGGAAGCCCTTCCTCCATTAAGATGCTTCTTTCAGATATTTTTATCATAGCAACTAAAAAGCAATTAGTGTAATTCCAATGCCACTAACGAAAATAGAGGTTTAGCTTATATACTCACGTCACAAAGAGAGTACTCTGAAACAGCCAGTCCTCACCAAGTCTCCTAATTCCTCCTTTTCTCTCTCCCCACATCTTCTTCACCTTAACATCTTGTTTAGTGCTAAACCTTGTTTAGTGCACCTGATTCTATCCCTCTTCATCTGTCTGTCCAGTTGGTACATTTTCCATGCTTATTGCAAATCCAAGAGACTCGGACTAACAGCTAATAGTTTTTGAGTCTGCTGCAATTCAGAGGAATAAGATCCTGACTCCAAGGGAGCTGAGCACTTGTACAAATGGAAACAATGTTAATGGGGGAACCCTGGGATGAAGTTGTAATTTTCCCACAATACCTAAAATCGCTTAGTTTTTACCATCTTTTCCTGTTGAAGACAATCCCATCAAGTCCAGCAGAAAAATGTGCATCCCTTGCAACATGACTTTGACCTTGCCTTAAGAAAGTGCTACTCTGAATTTATTCATAACTTGGGTTTCCTAATAAAGTCTCTTAACAATTATGAAAAATGAATAATGTGAGTCTAAACCACATCTCTTTAATTCAGAGGCTCCTCACTTGACACTAATTGTTACCCTTGGTTAGCCTCAATTATGAGAATGAGAGAAAATATGCATAGCCTTAGCCTTGGTCCATTCCTTTAGCCTCACAAAAACTCCCAAAGACAACATCCTCATTTCTAGAGAAGGACATTGAACTCTGAGAGATTAAGCCACTTGTTCACAATCTCCCTGCTTTCCCAGAGTGGACCCGGTTAGATTCTACATCCATCTGGCTATGTTACTTCTGTCATGCTCCATGTTCCATGGCAACACTACTCTGTCATGTTCCACAGCATGTTCCAAACTCTACTAACCCTGTCACATCTGAAAAAAGCACTGAAAGTAGATAATGGCACCTCTCCAGAGCCAATGTGAGCTCGCCATCAGAAGTCTGACTCCTTTCCAAGGGCTACCGGAGTCAGATGAGTTGTTTGCCAGCCCCATCTCAGGCCATCAGCTCAGCAACTGTACCGCTTCTCGTCTCCCAGCGAAGATGCATTGTCACAGAGCAGCCATCACCATAGAAGCTCAAAGGAATGCTTGTCTGTGTCACAGAGCAAGCCTTGGCCGCCTTCCTTAGGGGATGGCAGCAAGGGATTTGTCCCAAAGAGGAAGAAACGTTATTTGTAGCAACTCAGCTGTTCTGGTCACATTAACTCTCTCTCTCTCTCTCTCTCTCTCTCTCTCTCTCTCTCTCCCGCTTTTCATACTTTGCACACGATGCTCAAAGAGTAAGAAAATCACGTCGCTCTTTTAAAACCTACTCCACGCTGAGGATCACCACATGGAATGTGGCTGCAGTGAAGGCAGTGAAGGGTAGGGGATCCTTCAAAGCCACTGGAAACCACTGCAGAGGCCACAGGAAAATGCGAGATTGCTGTCACTGAATCTCTGTCTTCTTACATGAAAATCTTCTACCCTGGACATTCAGGGGAAGTAATGACTTAACTGTTTTATCAGAAAATATGAGTACTCGACATTCTTGTTGTGGTGCCGGGTGGGACTTCTCTTCTCCTGAATTGGAAATATCATAGGTAAACCAAGCCAAAACCAAGATTTTTGCGGTCCCTTGAGACCTAAAAGGTCATGGATCACTTTAACAAAATAAATTTCATATTGTTCTAATTTGTATGTTTTAAATTTGCATAAATATGTTGTTAAACAATTACTTTGATACTCAAGGAAAGTTTGAGGCTTTTTCTAAATAAGTTCCTGAATCACCCGACATGGTAGCACACACCTTTAAACCCAGTGCTTGGGAGGCAGTAGCAGGAGAATCTCTGTGAGTTGGAGGCCAGCCTGGTTTACATAGCTAATTCTAGGACAGTCAAGGCTAGTAGAAAGACTGTCTTAAAAAATAAAAATAAAAGATAAGTTACTGAGGCCTTTTCCCTTGAACATAGGGGATTAGAGAGATGGCAACAGTTAAGAGCACTGGCCGCTCTTCTAGAGGACCTGGGTTTGATTCTTAGCACCTACATGGTGGCTAACAACTGTCCATAACTCCAGTCCCAGGAAATCTGATGCCCTCTTCTGGCCTCTGTGGGCCCAGCAAGCATGCGGTGTATCAACATGCAGGCAAAACACTCAGACGCATAAAATAAAAATATTTATAAAAATAAAAAATAAATTAAAATCTCAAAAATAAATAAATGAATGAATGAATGGATGGATGGATGAATAACTAAATAAATAAATAAGTAAATAAGTAAATAATAAATTAATTAATTTTAAAAAGACCAGTTTGGCCAGTACCAAGTGCCCCTTGATACCAAATGCCTGAGCAGTCTCATGCCTGTGGCCAATAGGGTTTCAATGCAACCAAGATGACTGTTTCCACTGTGTTCCAGCTGCCACACCACACTACCTCACCTCTGGCCACCCACCCCCAGTTATTGCGGGTGACGAGGATGGGAAGAAGCTGATCTCATGTGTTCACCAAGCTTATTACTCATGAATGCCCTCACGATTCCCACACACTCTCATACTTTCTGTGAAATAATGCGGTATGTGTATTATTTTAGCCAACACCCAAATACTTAAAGTAATATTAAGCAATTAGTTCCTAAGGGTCAAAGGACCCACAAAATGCTCTCAGAAGACCAAGATGTCAAATACAAACTACTCTTCCAACCAGACCCTCAGCCATTTCATATGTGGAGTCCTTCCTTGGCACAGCCTAGGAAACCATCTTCGGAACTGACTCAGGCCGGAGACCCTTGCTTAAAAACAAAGCACACACACAATCTTTTTGATTCCCTTGCTGATATGATGTCAGTCCAGATCTATATCAGAACCTGACCCTAGAGCTCCAAATCCATTCTAAAACTTGCATTCATTTCTCTTCTGGGGCAGATAAGGTTACATTGGAAGATAACTTGGCCCATTTAAAAACAACAGTTTGACGGTGCTTTCCTATAAGTCTAGACTAGCAAATGGACCAGTTCTCCAAGAAAAAGAAAAAGAAAAAAAGATCTTTGTGTTTATGCCTTAAGAGATATTTATCTACATTAAATATACAGTCTTTGGAACAAAAAGAACAGTTTCCTCTTTCTATAACATTTGGCGTCATTATTATTTTAAAAGATAATTGTGTTCAGCCACTGCCAGATGACTGCTGAGTTCTGCTCCTTCCCCCCCTCTCTCTCTATATATATATTAATAATTTGCTTTTAAAGAGAAAGTCGCGGGGTCTGGGTATAGACAAGGTAATCCATGGCCTCTCCCCCACCCCTTTTCCAGCGGTGAGAAAATTGCAGGCCTGGAACTTACACTTTGTTTTCTATAATTCCATCGAGTTTGAAACCCAAAAGGGTGTATTTCTGAGGGGCAGGCTGCAACATGAAAGGGAAAATGGCTGAGGGGTGGGTGTTTGAAAAGAGGTCCAGTAGGTCAGCATTTGGCTCCGAAGGAACTGAAAAGGGAGGATTCTACTTCGTGCCTTTTCTCTTTCAAGTCTCACTTTTGTTCCCTGGCATCGGGAAACACAGTAGACATTTGTCACCGGTAGCTCTGCGGAGACTCCAGTGCTCCTTCCTCCCAGGTTCTTTGGACTTTGGACATGTAAGAATCGGGTTTTTTGCACAGCTGAGGAATTTTTGTGCGGTCTTTATCAGCCAGGCAAGAGGCTGCGAAGGCAGACTTTGGGAAAGGGTTCCAGCAGTTCATAAATCAGGTCTAAATGAATAGGACGGGCTATTCTTTTTGACAACCCCCCTCCCAAAAATAATCCTCCTCTTTGTACTCTCTTCTCTGGGCCAGAATGTTATGTGAACAAGAACTGGGGGTCTGGTGGAGACAGGGTGCTTTGAGTCACTCAATATAATTTGTTTTTTCTGGCCAAACCATGAAAGAGAATTTCATTCTGCTCTCCGTTACATTTATATGATACCATCTCTTTTGATATCGTCAAGGGTTTTAGGCCAGGCTGCATAGCATTGCTGATAACAAAATTCTTTGGAAAAAAAATCTGTTGTTTTTCTTTTTCCTTTTTTTTTTCTAAACCATTTTTCACACATCAAATAACAGCAGCTGAAATCAGCTGGAGTTTGTTCTTGACTGGCCAGAAAGTAAAACATACTTTTCATATGCAATCTCTAAGAAGCCCTAGAAACAGAACACAAAGCACTCTTTCCCACTTGCTCTGCAGCTGACAGAATCTACATGACTCTTTTTAAAAGTTAGATTTGGCATACTAACCAAAAAGCAGTTATCACACAGAGATTCTCTAGAGTGATCTAACCTTCTTTTTTACTTAATATATTATACTTATAAGAGAGGGTAGGCTTGGGAGAAGGACAGTGTTCTTAACCCTAGGGAGGACATAAAACCAGAAGCCTAGAAGGACCAAACACAATCCCAAGTTATAATCAGGCAAAGACCAGCAGAGATGATCAGAGCCGAGTTCTGAAATGCAACCATTTCCCCAGTGCCAGCTAAGAGCATTGGCATTTCCTGTCTGCGCCATCGCAGAAAAGCCTCACCGAAGCTGGAATAGGAGGCAATGACTAGTGAAATGCCCGAGTTCCAGGATCTGTGTCTAAGCTCTTAACTAACTTGACATTATACTTGCACCACAATCAATCACAGAACTTCCATAAGGAACAACCTGAGCAGGTAATCCCCACTGCACAGTGAGCCCTACTCTCCCACGGCAACAGGGACTGGACTATCTGATGGTGTTAAGGAAGATTTGAACTGATGTATTCACACTGTGCTGTGACATGGACAACTGCATCATGAGCTCTCCATGGCAAATGCCGGGCTGCCACACCAACACTCTTTAATGTCTTAGCTGCATATTGTACCGGTGACCAGAACTCTTGCTTCCAGCAGAAATCTGGTAAAGAAGAATCTGATTTTCTTAATGACTCCCAGAATTATTTCTCTCCAATCTTACTCTCCCAGACCCAGGTCGTCTTGTCTAGGGAAGTTTCACAATACGCTTGGTCTCTAGTGTGATAAAACAGAATCATCTGTTCATATTATATTTTAAGGCAAATTCCGTGTCTTGTAGCCTTGTTGTGTGATTTATTTGGCCCTTAGGGGGCTTCTCCTGAAAGTGCTGAAATGCCACACTGACATTTCACTTCAGACTTACAACCACTGACACTTCAAGTAGGATTTATTTATTACTGGAGGGTTTCTCCCATTAAAACTCAGTGTGTGTCACCTCCACCTCCTGTGGAATCTATCCTCTAACAGGAAGAAGGGAGCACTCCAGGGGAGGGAGGGCAGGGAAGGGAAACAGAGCCGTGCCACACCCCGGGGATGGGAAATCATACCAGTGAGTGCTTTCTAATGAAGCCATCTACTTCAGCTTGTCTATCTGGATCATCCTCAGAAGAGTAATTGAAACAGGAGAACTACACTCAGGGGTTCAGGGGAGAGGCCTCTAAACAGCAGCTGGAAGCATTTTGTAGCAGTTCAGGGGCTACACTTATAGATGCAATGTGGCTACTCTCACTTCCAATCGTCACTATCAAATAACACAAGGTCGGAAGGCTTTCAAAATGGAAGACCAAAGAACCAGTAAGGCTGGAGACTATCCTTCATTCCATCCAAAAATTTGATAAATAGGAATCCATCGATATGAGGTTTTTGCTCTGTTTTGTTTTGTTTTTTCCCATATTTACATCTTGGCTAACATAATATGAACACTCACTCACAACAAAGCCTTCTCAGTTCTGCAGGTCCTTGTCCTAACAAGATGCCAGGTTCACAAAGGTATACGGTGGCTGCTTCTGAGGATGCCACCAAGTAAACAAAGGTCCTCTGTCTCATCTTCAATCCCAAAGGGCCAGGCCTTTGGAGACTGAGCCTGCATCTCAGACCTGTTCTAGGTCACCAAGCTCTGATAAGGCAAGATTCTAGCAAAGCAAGATGGAGAATCTGCCCTGCTGATCTGTGAGTTAGCAGAGCACGGGGCCCGCGTTGCAGAGGAATAGGGGCTTGGTCAGGAAGCATTATTCTCAAGGACTAGATGAGAACTACAAAGGGAAAAGTCACTGAGCACAAGTTTGCCCTGGAGATAGATTTCTGCACTGCTTAGCATCTAGCCTTGATCATAACTGATGGAATTCTTATAGGAGCACCATAGTTCTTTGCCCTTCTCAGTTTTTATCTATATATACATAAAATTAAGCAGAAAGCTACTATGATTAAGAAGTGGTGACATTCTCCATTTCCAATTTTTATTACTAAAGGAAATGATTTAGCAATTTAAAAACCAAAATGCATTCAGTAAATCAGACGTTGGAGTAGACTCCAGCGAGTAAGATCAATGACCATTATGTGAGCCAAACTGCTCGCATTGTAAATAACACCTCCTGTTGGGACTCGAAATACTCCATCAGAAAACACCATGACTTGATTTGGAGTCAGCTTTAGGAAATCCATAACATCTGAGTGAGTTTCCCTGAAAACTGGACAATTTCTTCATCAGTAGCAATCCCGTCTCTCGCATGCCTTCACAGGGACCCATTTCAAGTCTCCTTACATGGCACGGTGAGTCAGCAGAGAGGAGGGGAATGAGGGAAACTGCCTGTAACTGCTCAAGGCAGCATTTTAAGCCATCTGCCAAACCCCAGGTCGCCAGCTGGCTAGGAGCAGTACTCGTCCATCCAGTAAAGAATCACGTACATGTCGCTGAAGATAGACATAAATTGTTCCACTTCAATCTGAATCATCCACAGGAATAAACAGTCAAGTGTATTCCCCTGGTAAGGTGGCTGGCAGTGTGAGCCACAAGGTAAATTATGAAGGATTAATTTCCCACTTGTCCTTCTACCAAGAACACAGTGTCCAATGCTGTTCCCAAAGCTTCTTGGACACCCCGACTCTTGCCCCTGTTGATACCCCAACACACATCCTATTTCCCCAGCTCTGAGTCTAACTTGCCTTTTTTGAAAAGAAGCTTGTGTTTCAAACAAATGATCCCTACATTTGACTCATTTAACTTCAATATTTACAACTTTTGCCCATAACACATCTACGAAGACTTCCGAATCTTACCATCACTAAAAATCCAATACAACTTTTTGTAACAAGGAGGCAAGTCAATTTAATAGAAATAAATAATATCATCAAAAGTAACTAAATACTATTATCTGCTTAAAATACAGAGCTCAAGTCTTGTTCTGTATCTGTTAACTTGTACCAGAAGCTGAGAGTGATGTCTTAGCACCCAGCTGAGACATCTATAGTCTAGAGGACTGAAGGAGAATGGCAAGGTGAAACTCTTATCTTGTGTGAATTGATCTTATTTAATACCAAGTCAGCTGTAGTTCATTCCCCTCCAGATCATCCAGTGTAGAGAGAAGAACTGTCTTGTAAATCTTGCTCTGTGGGAAACAAGATTTAGCAGGGCTTCTCACAGTGTGGTTCCAGGGCAGAATGTGTGATTAATACATTCCTAGGCTCTACTCACAATTATCTCAGAATGGTTTTAGGAATCTGTTCCACTACTCAGTCCTCCACACCCCACACCCTACGCAACCTGTGCCTTGAGACCAGATCTTGCTTGTAGCCCAGGGTGGCCTCACATAAGTGATCCTCCTTCAGAGGTCCTCAGAATTCAGCCATGTGCTATCACATTGAACTAGGATCTTCCTCCTCTTCCTACTCCTCCTCCTTCTCTTCTTCTTTTTTCTTCTTCCCCTTCCTCCTCCTCCTCCTTCTTTTCATTTTTTTGAGACAGGGTTTCTCTGTGTTAGCCTGACTGTCTTGGAACTCTCTCTGTAGACACACTGGCTCAAACTCAGGGATCCACCTGTCTCTATCTCCTGAGTGCTGGATTAAAGGCATGCTTCCTTTTATACGATATAATTAATCCTTTGAGAATTTTTGTCATATTCATCCAGCTAGTTTTCCCCTAACTCTTCTCAGATCCACTCTTACCTCCCCAATCCCTCCCAACTTTTTGTTCTCTCTCTCTCTCTCTCCTCTCTCTCTCTCTCTCTCTCTCTCTCTCTCTCTCTCTCTCTCTCTCTCTCTCTCTCTCTCTCTCTCTCTCTCTCTTTCTCTCTCTTTCTTTAAATAACCCAACAAGTCCAATTTGGATTCTCCATATACTTTTGGGTGTGAGACCATTCACTCAATTGTGATTAATCTACCAGGACCATATCCTTAAAGAAAACTGAGTCTCCCTCTTCTAGAAACCAAAGCAATTCAATTGTTCCTCAGTTAGGGACAGGGGCTTATAAGCTTCCTTCACCTCTTAATGCTAGAATGTTTACTGGCTTGATTTTGTGAAGGCTTTGTACAGGCAACCACAGCTACTGTGACATCATGAGTGTAGGAGTTCTGTCATGTCCAGAAGACAGTATTTCAGTCTGGGCCTCCTTGATCTCTGGCTCTTACAATTTTTCAATCCCCTCTTCTACACTGGTCCCTGATGCCTTAGGAAATATGTGATATAGTTGTCCCATTTGTGGCTGCACAAAGAAATTTCTCTGATGAAGATTGAAAGATACACTAATCTATGGGTATAGAAATGCAAATTTAAAGAGCAGTTTGAAACTATATCCATTTAGCAGAATAATAATAATAATATATTCACTTCTGGGGTCTATGAGCTCCACAAACACTAGTTCTTGACCAGATTGACATACTAGCAATGTATTTTCTCCTGTAGAATGGACCTTAAAGTCAATCAGAAAACAGTTGGTTACCCCTAGAATATTTGTGCCACTATTGCACCCATGGGCATATCTTGCCATACAGGTCATTGCTGCAGTTCACAGGGTTCACAGGTAGCTAATACTGTTTACCCTAGCAGCCTTTCAGTACTGTAAGAGGTACCCAGCAGTGAGAAAGCTTCCTGGTCAGTACCAACTTGATTTCTCCATGCCCTGTATCTAAATTGGGTGGTGTCTTCAGCAATAGAGTCTTACCATCAAGTTCTGGTAGGTAGCTAAAAGCAAAGGAAATAGCCTGTATTGTTTTGGGAGATCTCTGGGTCATCCCAACCAACAAATTGAGATGAGGTACACTAAACTTCACCCCATGGCTTCTGGGAGAAGCAATAGCCCCTGTGTAGGATAACTCCAATTAAAATTGTATGTGTGTGAGTGAGAAGTTTATAAAGTAGTAGATTTCCATGTGGCTTTTAAAAACATCCTTAGTGTTAATTAACCTTCTCCAAATCCCCTCATCTGTCCTACCCTCTCATCTCTCTCCCAACGTAAACCCTCCCCTTATTCCCCTTTTCCTCTACATACCACACATATCATGTGTTCCATGACCTCCTCTCCCTTAAGATCTCCCCTCCCTCCCCAACAATCTCCATTTTCTAGTTTCCTAGAATCTACAGGTACTATGAGTTAAACACACAAGTCTAAAGATTTGGTGTTAAGATCCACAGATGGGTGGGAACATGTGACATTTGTCTTTATGCGTCTGGGTTACCTCACTCAGTATAATGTTTTCCAGTTTCATTTATTTACCTGCAAAATCCATGCTTCCATTTTTTCTTTTACAGCTGAATAAAATTCCATAAACTACCATGTTTCCATTATTCATTCATCAGTTGATGGACATCTAGGCGATTTCCAATGGATGAGCCCATGTCTCTGTAGTAGGAAATAAAGTTCTGTGGGCATATTCCCAGGGGTGAGTGCCATAGCTGGATCACATGGTAGGTCTATTTCTTAGTTTTCTAAAGAACTGCTCTACTGATTTTCATAGTTGCTTCACCAATTTTCACTACCATAGACAGTGCAGGAGGGTTGTCCATTCCCCTCATCTTCACCAGCACTCCTTGGCTTTTATTTTTTTTAATCTTAGCCATTCTGATTAGGGTAAGATGAAATCTCAAAGTAATTTCAATTTGTGTTTCCATGATGATTAAGGAGGGGGTAAAGACTTAGCCATTTGAGTACTTCTGAGATCCTCTCTCCAGTTCTACAGCCTGTGTGTGTGTGTGTGTGTGTGTGTGCAGAGCCTGTATTTGTGTGTGTGTGCAGAGCCTGTATTTGTGTGTGTGTGCGGTATTTTTGAGACAAGGTTTTTCTGTGTAACAGCACTGGCTGTCCTAGAACTTGTTTTGTAGACCAGGCTGGCCTTGAACTGACAGAGATCTGCCTCTCTCTGACTCCTGAGTGCTAGGATTAAAGGCATTAGCCACTATGCCTGGCTACAGCCCACTTTTCAATGGAGTTGTTTCTAAGTGTTAGGGTTTGCTGGTGGTGGGAGTGGTGGCTGGTTGATTAGGTTTTAGTTTTTTGTATATTTTCTATACTTTAATTCTCTGTCAGATATATAGCTGGCAGATTTTTTTTTCCATTCTGTAGGCTGCACCTTCCGTTTATTAACAGTTTCCTTGGCAACACAGAACCTCTTTAATTTCATGGAGTCACAGTTGCTGATTATTGGTCTTATTTCCTGAGTGACCAGAGTCCTGGTTAAAAAGTCCTTACCTGAGCCTGTGTCATGAAGTATACTTCCGATCCTTTCTTCTAAGAGTTTCACAGTTTCAGGTCAAAGATCTTTGATCCATTTGAAATTGGTTTGTGTTCAGGGGTGAGAGAGAAGAATCAAGTTTCATTCTTCTACATGTAGATACCCAGTTCCCCAGCACCATTTATTAAAAATGCTTTTCTCCAATCACAGTTGATGGCTGCTGAGGGAAGAAGAATCAGTTCTTTAAAAATGTGATCCATGGTGGGTTGTCTGTGTCCCAGTGGATGGCCTTGAATCCATGCACATACAGACTCTATCTTGTTCCCTGCCCCTTGCTCTCTCTATCTGCTTCCTGGTCGGTCACCATGCGACAAGCAGCTCTGCTCTACAGCACTCTCTGCTATGGTGTCCTACTGGTTAAGGGAAAGAGCAACTGCCAGGAATAGACTAAAACCTTGTACCAAAATAAGTATTTCCTATTAGGGTATTTTTCTTATTTTGTCACTGCAACAGAGAGCTAACTAACACAGCTCTGTTCTGGACATAGTTAAAAAAATATTTCTTTCTTTAATGAAATGCTTTCCTCCCTATGAATTCAGTAAGCAGGAACAATCTGAAGTTCAGGGAGTGATTTATGCATAGCTCTAGAATTAGTCAGTAGTAAAAGCTGCCCAACATTGTAAATGTGCTTGGTGCCACTGAATTATACACTTTTAAACAGAGTGGTAAACTTGATATTGTATATTTTTATTGAGTTGAAAAAAAGATTTATTCACAAAAATATTCATGTCATCATTATTTATGGTATAATGGGAACTTTAAAATGCTGAAGCTCAACATGAGAGCCACTGCCACATTTATAGTGCCTTGGGAAATGCTCTGACATGTGCAGAAGAGAAAAACAAAAAATAGAGTGTAAGATTGTGTGGTTGGCTCTCCATGTCCATAGTTTTAGATCTGTGACTCCTTCAGCCAACTTCAGATTAAAAATACAGTTTCTGGCCTGCCGGTGATGGCACACACCTTTAATCCTAGCACTCAGGAGGCAGAGGCAGGCTGATCTCTGAGTTCAAGTTCAGCTTGGTCTTCAGAGCAAGTTCCAGGACAGCCAGGGCTACACAGAGAAACCCTGTCTCAAAAAAATAAAGGAAAAAAGAAAAGAAAGAGAAAGGAAGGAAGGGAGGAAGGGAGGGAGGGAAAGAAAAAGGGAAAGAAAGAAGGAAAGACAGAAAGGAAGGAAGGAAGGAAGGAAGGAAGGAAGGAAGGAAGGAAGGAAGGAAGGAGGGAGGGAGGGAGGGACGGAGGGAGGGAAGGAAGGAAGGAAGGAAGGAAGGAAGGAAGGAAGGAAGGAAGGAAGGAAGGGAGGGAAACAGTTCTGCTTACAGTGCATAGTTCAGTATGCACTATGGTGGTTATCCCCATAGTAGATGCGAACAAAATTGTTTCTTGGCCTTACCCCCCAAACACTACAGAATAACAGCTACTCCCCTCATTCATATTGTCTCAGGTACTAGAAATAATCTGTAGATGATTTAAGTATAGAGAAGGGTGTATGTAGCTATCTGTAAATATTGCACCATTTAATAGGAGGGACTTGAACGTCTAAAGACATTCTCAGTGTTCTCAGAGGCCTTGAAATCAATTCTGTGTAGGTTAACAAGGGACATCTGTGTAAAATGTTACCTCTGCTATTAAACTAGAACAACCTAGACGGGACCATGTCAGAGTATTACTAGGGATGGGTTCTAGAAGCGGGGCAGGAGCATTAACATTCTAACACCTTCTGAAATTTTCTAAAATTATTGTACATTATTTATTGAACAGGAAAAAAATGAAGAGAATAGTTTTAAAAAGGAAAGAAGTGGTGGCCTACCTATTGATCTCCATGGAAGTACTCCTAGTTAATAAACGAGGGAACATTCAACTCTCATTCTAAATTATTCTTAAAAATGATTACATGTGGGTGGAATTTATGAAAACACACACAGATAACAGCAGCAAACAGACTAAAAGAAAAGAAAAGAAAGGGAAGAAGCATGCTAGCTTTAATAACAAAGACAGAATTACTGTTTTAATAAACTAGCACAGCATGGTGGTTGAAAGCAACGGGAACGCAGTCAGGCATGGTAGAGCACTGCGATCTCAGCACTCTGGAGGCAGAGGCAGGAGCACTGCTATAAACTGAAGCCAGCTAGAGCTATGTACTAAGCCCCAAGACAGTCTGGCCTATAAAAGATGAGACTCTGTTTTCAAACAAAACAAACAAAAAGAAAACCGTGTTATCTTTCAATTCTCCTTCTCAGAAACCTGGGATTACCTATAGGGCTATATTCCTTCCTTCTGGAGAGTCTAGGATAAAACCGTTCCCTGGAGCTCTTCAAGTATATGGAAGCTCCCCAGCATATTCATTAAATTACATCCTCTTCTTCTGTCTTTGACCCTCTCACGTGATGTCTTCTCTCCTCAATCCCCTGTTTCTGTCCTCCTTGATCTATTTTTCTGAACTTGTCTCCTAGTGCAAGAATTTTGTGATTTTATAATAATCTGGAATAATCTGACTAATCTCCAGAACCCTTTCCACCGTGTAAAAGCATTATAACAAGGCCGTCTTTGGGAACAGTAACTCGGCTTACCACAAGTAGGTTACAAAACTTTAGCAAATAGAGTGAATAATGAAATCCGTCTAAACTAGAAATGTGGTGAACGGGTAGGGAAGTTTTTAGCAGCTGTCAAGCACCCAGAGAATATACTAATGTTCACCAGATAATTACTTTTAAATCCTTTTGGTTTTAAACCTTGTAAATCCTTCTTAAATACATATTTTCTTAAAGATTTTTCAAATGACTTTTCAGTACCGAACTATGGAAGTAACCACTAAAATAAATAGCATGAAAACTCAATAGTTCATGAGGTCATGCCTTCTGTGTTGCTATAACTTGGACCTTCAGCACGCGATACAGATGCATGTGGTAAAGGCTTGATCCCTCAAGGTGATGTTATGGAAGGTGGTGGGAACTTCAGGACATCTAGCCTAGATACAGTTCTTTTAGGTTACTAGAAGCAAGCCTTCAAAGCACAGTGTGGAGCTCTGACCACGAGGTGACAGCTTTTGCTCTGCCTCATGTTTCTGCCATGATGTGTTTCCTCTCCACAGGCCCAGGAACAACAGGACCAGACAAGCACAAACTGGAACCTGTAAGTCCACCTGCCAAAATAAATCTTCTCTCCTTATAACTGATTGCATCAGCCCTTTGCTACAGTAACAGAAAGCTGACTAACACATATATAGCACACTTATCCTGGCTTCAATATAAAACACATCAAGGCATGCCAAGAAAATAAAATCCCATCTTCCACCTCTTGTTGAGAAACAATGTTTCTAAGTTAGAGCAATTGTTTTGGCCTCAGTAGATCTAAAATAGAGCCTGTGGTTGCTTCTTTGTCTTAGTGGAATGCATAGACTGCTTCAATTCATTGTTCTTTTCCAATGTTATTTATCTTAATAACGACATATGTAGTATGTTTATAAATCTGTGTCTTCCTTCTTTTGTTTCTCAGTTCATTCAAGCCTTTTGATTTGTCATAAGAATCATTATTATATAGCATGCTGGCATATTTATGAATATTTTCTAACATTGAGTTTTAAGAAACACACATAAAATTACACAAATCTTACTCCTGTTCATGTTGTCTTTGAGGTCTATGCTTGATAACAGTAGTACTATTAAACTAGAAATGAGAGCGTAGATACATGTACATAGACAGATTCGCTGACTCAATAGACACCTACTACTACTTTAAACAGAAAGAGCTCATGGGAGATGCTGACTTATGGATGTACTAGAGCAGGCACATACTATCTTCCAAGAGCCAAGTGCATGCAACACTTTTCTGATTACACTTTAGGGACATGCATCAGCAGCTCGAATTCAGCCGTGGTGAAAGTGTTTACACCATAGAAATTGGCAAGCACTGCAAATCTGGAATTTTGTCAAACTTTTATTGCTGTATCACCGCCGCATATCAGCATAGCGAGCAATGTGCTAAATGCTGAAGGTGTGCATGAGAGAAGAAAGCACAAATTAAAGCTTGAACCTATGAGTATCAGTGAAGGCTCCTTTGGGGACTAAATGTAAGTGTGGACTTCTCTGAGAGACTCCCCACTATTTGCTGAAGAAACTCTGCCTCCATTCACAGGATAGCATGCTAGATTTGTTATCTTTTTCAGAAAATTTGCTTGAATGAATGATCATCCTTTTTTGTTTCTGTTTGTTTATTGTTTCCCTTACTGGAATATAACCTTTTCAGGGACAAAGGTCTTAATCTGTTTTGTATCTCTGAATAGTAATAGTCATTCAGAAATGGTGGGTGGATCCTGAGGGATTAGTAGCATTTGGCCAAGCAAAAAATTAAAGGGAGACCATTTCAAACAGAGGAATCAGAAATAATGACCGGAAAAAGACGGAGAAAGTACAAAATGTGAAGTCAAATCAGAGAGTGACTAGCAGGGTTAGGATTACAGCACTGGGGCATGATGAGTCTCTCACTGAGCAGGGCTAACTCCAAACTCCAAACTTATTTGCAAACAGATTTGTTTGTGAATAAGAAAAAAAGAAAGAAATGCCTCTTTCCTGAAGCCCTGCATTTATGACTGATAAACTAAAATTCTTTTGTCTCAAAAAAGGGGGAAGGGGACCACACCCTAGAAAGCAGCGTTCACACCATTCAAACATGAAGCATTTGGAAGCATTTAGGGCAAAGGGAATACACTGGTTTCTGTGATATGCATTGTTAACGTCCTTCCAAGGGTAACTATGGTCCCTTGACATGACTGCATGTTTCAGACATTCTGAGAAATGTCTTCAGGGGATTTTCTCTTAAATGAGGAGCGGATGATCCCATTCCTAAGAAGGTAATCTAATCTGGTGAGACATAACTGAGTAATTACTCTGCAGAGGTGCACAGTGCTTAGCCTATTCCCAACTTGCAACAATTTATGCATGAGGAGACGGGCTCTCTATGGATGAAGAGAGAATTCAGGAGCCCGGCTGATGATGGAGTGACTAATCCCACTGGGTGGAATTGAGGAAGGTTATGTTTGGGTTGGCCTTGGGAGATGAGTAGGACTTCATCAGGCAAGGAACAGAGAAGGGGCCACTTGAGACAGGAAGATCTCTGATCCAAGCCACAAAAGCCTGAAATTGGGGTGTAGCTATATTTAAAGGTTCAGAGAACTGCCACACATAGAATGACTTACACAACTCTGAACAGAACAACCACCAACATTCTTTTGCAAAATAACATCCTAATTTTACTTTGGCTTTCATAATGGCAAAGCGATTCATTAGTTCCTATTACACATTACAATTTCAAAACAATAAAACACCAAGAGTCCTTTCTTAATTAGAAAAGGTCACACAGAGGGGAACTAAATCAAATCTACTTTTTCTACTCAGCAAATCAGCAGCCAAAAGAGGTATGTGATGACCCAGGGCATACAACTCCCAGTCAATTTTGTACGTACAAGATTAAACATACTTCTGCTTTTTTTTTTTTGGAGACAGGGTTTCTCTGCTGTAACTCTGGCTGTCCTGAATTCACTTTGTAGATCAGGCTGGCCTCGAA